>OX101809.2:36533327-36543327 GCA_944452925.2 Chrysolina oricalcia | reverse complement strand
ATTTTTTTTTAAATTTTTTTTTTCGAAAATTTTTTTGAAATTTTTTTTGAAATTTTTTTTTTGAAAATTTTTTTTTTTAAGTTTTTTTTAAATTTTTTTTTAAATTTTTTTTTCTTTAAAATTTTTTTTTTTGAAATTTTTTTTAATTTTTTTTTTAAATTTTTTTTTCTTGAAAATTTTTTTTTCGAATTTTTTTTTTAATTTTTTTTAAATTTTTTTAAAATTTTTTTTTAAAATTTTTTTTTAAATTTTTTTTTAAATTTTTTTTAAAATTTTTTTTTTCGAATTTTTTTTTTCAATTTTTTTTAAAATTTTTTTTTTTTATTTTTTTAAAATTTTTTTTTAAATTTTTTTTTTTGAAAATTTTTTTTTCGAATTTTTTCGAATTTTTTTTTAAATTTTTTTTTTTGAAATTTTTTTTTTCGAATTTTTTTTTTAATTTTTTTTTAAATCTTTATTAAAATTTTTTTTTTTGAAATTTTTTCAAATTTTTTTTAAATTTTTTTTTTGAAAATTTTTTTTTCGAAATTTTTTTTAAATTTTTTTTTAAATTTTTATTAAATTTTTTTTTTGAAAATTTTTTTTTCGAAATTTTTTTTTTTGAAAATTTTTTTTTTAATTTTTTTAGAAATTTTTTTTTTGAAAATTTTTTTTTCGAAATTTTTTTTCGATTTTTTTTTTTAATTTTTAAAAAAATTTTTTTTTAAATTTTTTTTTTGAAATTTTTTTCAATTTTTTTTTTGAAATTTTTTTTTTGGAAATTTTTTTTTTTGAAAATTTTTTTTTGAAATTTTTTTTTTCGAAAATTTTTTTTTCGAATTTTTTTAGAAATTTTTTTTTTTGAAATTTTTTTTTTTTATTTTTTTTTGAAATTTTTTTTTCGAATTTTTTTTTTCAATTTTTTTTAAATTTTTTTTTAATTTTTTTTAAAATTTTTTTTAAATTTTTTTTTAATTTTTTTTTTTAATTTTTTTTTTAATTTTTTTTTTCGAATTTTTTAAATTTTTTTTAAAATTTTTTCTTTAATTTTTTTTTTAAATTTTTTTTAAATTTTTTTTTTCGAAAATTTTTTTTTCGAATTTTTTTTTAGAAATTTTTTTTTTGAATTTTTTTTTTTATTTTTTTTTGAAATTTTTTTTAAATTTTTTTTTGAAATTTTTTTTTTTTAATTTTTTTTTTTATTTTTTTAAATTTTTTTTTCTTGAAAATTTTTTTTTCGAATTTTTTTTTCATTTTTTTGAAATTTTTTTTGAAATTTTTTTTTTGAAAATTTTTTTTTCGAAATTTTTTTTAAAATTTTTTTTTGAAAATTTTTTTTTCGAAATTTTTTTAAAATTTTTTTTTAAATTTTTTTTAAATTTTTTTTGAAATTTTTTTTTTTCATTTTTTTTAAATTTTTTTTTTGAAAATTATTTTTTCGAAATTTTTTTTTAAATTTTTTTTTTAATTTTTTTTCTTGAAAATTTTTTTTTCGAATTTTTTTTTCATTTTTTTTAAAAATTTTTTTTATTTTTTTTTTGAAAATTTTTTTTTTTAAATTTTTTTAAAAATTTTTTTTTAAATTTTTTTTAAAATTTTTTTTTTCGAATTTTTTTTTTCAATTTTTTTTTAAATTTTTTTTTTTTATTTTTTTAAAATTTTTTTTTAAATTTTTTTTTTTGAAAATTTTTTTTGAAAATTTTTTCGAATTTTTTTTTAAATTTTTTTTTTTGAAATTTTTTTTTTCGAAATTTTTTTTTAATTTTTTTTTAAATTTTTATTAAAATTTTTTTTTTTGAAATTTTTTCAAATTTTTTTTTAATTTTTTTTTTGAAAATTTTTTTTTCGAAATTTTTTTAAAATTTTTTTTAAAATTTTTATTAAATTTTTTTTTTGAAAATTTTTTTTTCGAAATTTTTTTTTTTGAAAAATTTTTTTTTAATTTTTTTAGAAATTTTTTTTTTGAAAATTTTTTTTTCGAAATTTTTTTTCGATTTTTTTTTTAATTTTTAAAAAAATTTTTTTTTAAATTTTTTTTTTGAAATTTTTTTTAATTTTTTTTTTGAAATTTTTTTTTTGGAAATTTTTTTTTTTTGAAAATTTTTTTTTGAAATTTTTTTTTTCGAAAATTTTTTTTTCGAATTTTTTTAGAAATTTTTTTTTTTGAAATTTTTTTTTTTTTATTTTTTTTTGAAATTTTTTTTTCTTGAAAATTTTTTTTTCGAATTTTTTTTTTCAATTTTTTTTAAATTTTTTTTTAATTTTTTTTAAAATTTTTTTTAAATTTTTTTTTAATTTTTTTTTTTAATTTTTTTTTAAATTTTTTTTTTCGAATTTTTTTAAATTTTTTTTAAAATTTTTTCTTTAATTTTTTTTTTAAATTTTTTTTTAAATTTTTTTTTTCGAAAATTTTTTTTTCGAATTTTTTTTTAGAAATTTTTTTTTTGAATTTTTTTTTTTATTTTTTTTTGAAATTTTTTTTAAATTTTTTTTTGAAATTTTTTTTTTTTAATTTTTTTTTTATTTTTTTAAAAAATTTTTTTAAATTTTTTTTTCTTGAAAATTTTTTTTTCGAATTTTTTTTTCATTTTTTTGAAATTTTTTTTGAAATTTTTTTTTGAAAATTTTTTTTTCGAAATTTTTTTTAAAATTTTTTTTTGAAAATTTTTTTTTCGAAATTTTTTTTAAATTTTTTTTTAAATTTTTTTTAAATTTTTTTTGAAATTTTTTTTTTTCATTTTTTTTTAATTTTTTTTTTGAAAATTATTTTTTCGAAATTTTTTTTTTAATTTTTTTTTTAATTTTTTTTCTTGAAAATTTTTTTTTCGAATTTTTTTTTCATTTTTTTTTAAAATTTTTTTATTTTTTTTTTGAAAATTTTTTTTTCGAAATTTTTTCTCATTTTTTTTAAAATTTTTTTTTTAATTTTTTTTTTTTGAAAATTTTTTTTTCGAAATCATTTTTAAATTTTTTTTAAAATTATTTTAAATTTTTTTTTAATTTTTTTTTGAAATTTTTTTAAATTTTTTTTTTGAATTTTTTTTTTTAAGTTTTTTTTTTATTTTTTTAAAATTTTTTTTTTAATTTTTTTTTCTTGAAAATTTTTTTTTCATTTTTTTTTAAATTTTTTTTTTTGAAAATTTTTTTTTCGAAATTTTTTTTTCATTTTTTTTTAAATTTTATTAAAATTTTTTTTTTTGAAATTTTTTTAAATTTTTTTTTAAATTTTTTTTTCTTGAAAATTTTTTTTTCGAATTTTTTTTTCATTTTTTTAAAATTTTTTTTTTAATTTTTTTTTGAAAATTTTTTTTTCGAAATTTTTTTTTTTGAAAATTTTTTTTTTTTATTTTTTTAGAAATTTTTTTTTTGAAAATTTTTTTTTCGAAATTTTTTTTCGATTTTTTTTTTAATTTTTTAAAAATTTTTTTTTTAAATTTTTTTTTTGAAATTTTTTTTAAATTTTTTTTTGAAATTTTTTTTTGGAAATTTTTTTTTTTGAAAATTTTTTTTCGAAATTTTTTTTTTCGAAAATTTTTTTTTCGAATTTTTTTAGAAATTATTTTTTTTGAAATCTTTTTTTTTTATTTTTTTTTAAATTTTTTTTTTTTGAAAATTTTTTTTTCGAATTTTTTTTTCAATTTTTTTTAATTTTTTTTTTAATTTTTTTTTAAAATTTTTTTTTAAATTTTTTTTTTCGAATTTTTTTCAATTTTTTTTTTTTTTTTTTTAATTTTTTTTGAAATTTTTTTTTTCGAAAATTTTTTTTTCGAATTTTTTTTTAGAATTTTTTTTTTTGAATTTTTTTTTTAATTTTTTTTTGAAATTTTTTTTAAATTTTTTTTTTGAAAATTTTTTTTTAATTTTTTTTTTATTTTTTTTAAATTTTTTCTTAAATTTTTTTTTCTTGAAAATTTTTTTTTCGAATTTTTTTTCATTCTTTTTTAATTTTTTTTTTAATTTTTTTTTTGAAAATTTTTTTTTCGAAATTTTTTTTTTTGAAAATTTTTTTTTTTTATTTTTTTAGAAATTTTTTTTTTTGAAAATTTTTTTTTTTTATTTTTTTAGAAATTTTTTTTTTTGAAATTTTTTTTTTTGAAAATTTTTTTTCGAATTTTTTTTAAAATTTTTTAAAAATTTTTTTTTTTTTATTTTTTTTTGAAATTTTTTTACATTTTTTTTAAATTTTTTTTTTTGAAAATTTTTTTTTCGAATTTTTTTTTTTTATTTTTTTTTTAATTTTTATTAAAATTTTTTTTTTGAAATTTTTTTAAATTTTTTTTTTAATTTTTTTTTCTTGAAAATTTTTTTTTCGAAATTTTTTTTTAATTTTTTTTTTATTTTTTTTAAAAATTTTTTAAATTTTTTTTTTTATTTTTTTTTTGAAATTTTTTTAAATTTTTTTTTTTGAAAATTTTTTTTTTTGAAGTTTTTTTTTTATTTTTTTACATTTTTTTTTTAATTTTTTTTTTTGAAAATTTTTTTTTCGAATTTTTTTTTTAAATTTTTTTTTTAATTTTTATTAAAATTTTTTTTTTGAAATTTTTTTAAATTTTTTTTTAAATTTTTTTTTCTTGAAAATTTTTTTTTCGAAATTTTTTTTTAATTTTTTTTTTATTTTTTTTAAAAATTTTTTAAATTTTTTTTTTTATTTTTTTTTGAAATTTTTTTAAATTTTTTTTTTTGAAAATTTTTTTTTTTGAAGTTTTTTTTTTATTTTTTTAAAATTTTTTTTTAAATTTTTTTTTTTGAAAATTTTTTTTTCGAATTTTTTTTTCATTTTTTTTTAAAATTTTTTTTTGAAAATTTTTTTTTCGAAATTTTTTTTTAATTTTTTTTTTAATTTTTATTAAAATTTTTTTTTTTGAAATTTTTTTTAATTTTTTTTTCTTGAAAATTTTTTTTTCGAATTTTTTTTTCATTTTTTTTAAATTTTTTTTTAAATTTTTTTTTTGAAAATTTTTTTTTCGAAATTTTTTTTTTGAAAATTTTTTTTTTAATTCTTTTAGAAATTTTTTTTTTGAAAATTTTTTTTTCGAAATTTTTTTTAAATTTTTTTTTAAATTTTTATTAAATTTTTTTTTTGAAAATTTTTTTTTCGAAATTTTTTTTTTTGAAAATTTTTTTTTTAATTTTTTTAGAAATTTTTTTTTTGAAAATTTTTTTTTCGAAATTTTTTTTCGATTTTTTTTTTTAATTTTTAAAAAAATTTTTTTTTAAATTTTTTTTTTGAAATTTTTTTCAATTTTTTTTTTGAAATTTTTTTTTTGGAAATTTTTTTTTTTGAAAATTTTTTTTTGAAATTTTTTTTTTCGAAAATTTTTTTTTCGAATTTTTTTAGAAATTTTTTTTTTTGAAATTTTTTTTTTTTATTTTTTTTTGAAATTTTTTTTTCGAATTTTTTTTTTCAATTTTTTTTAAATTTTTTTTTAATTTTTTTTAAAATTTTTTTTAAATTTTTTTTTAATTTTTTTTTTTAATTTTTTTTTTAATTTTTTTTTTCGAATTTTTTAAATTTTTTTTAAAATTTTTTCTTTAATTTTTTTTTTAAATTTTTTTTAAATTTTTTTTTTCGAAAATTTTTTTTTCGAATTTTTTTTTAGAAATTTTTTTTTTGAATTTTTTTTTTTATTTTTTTTTGAAATTTTTTTTAAATTTTTTTTTGAAATTTTTTTTTTTTAATTTTTTTTTTTATTTTTTTAAATTTTTTTTTCTTGAAAATTTTTTTTTCGAATTTTTTTTTCATTTTTTTGAAATTTTTTTTGAAATTTTTTTTTTGAAAATTTTTTTTTCGAAATTTTTTTTAAAATTTTTTTTTGAAAATTTTTTTTTCGAAATTTTTTTAAAATTTTTTTTTAAATTTTTTTTAAATTTTTTTTGAAATTTTTTTTTTTCATTTTTTTTAAATTTTTTTTTTGAAAATTATTTTTTCGAAATTTTTTTTTAAATTTTTTTTTTAATTTTTTTTCTTGAAAATTTTTTTTTCGAATTTTTTTTTCATTTTTTTTAAAAATTTTTTTTATTTTTTTTTTGAAAATTTTTTTTTTAAAATTTTTTTAAAAATTTTTTTTTAAATTTTTTTTAAAATTTTTTTTTTCGAATTTTTTTTTTCAATTTTTTTTTAAATTTTTTTTTTTTATTTTTTTAAAATTTTTTTTTAAATTTTTTTTTTTGAAAATTTTTTTTTCGAATTTTTTCGAATTTTTTTTTAAATTTTTTTTTTTGAAATTTTTTTTTTCGAAATTTTTTTTTAATTTTTTTTTAAATTTTTATTAAAATTTTTTTTTTTGAAATTTTTTCAAATTTTTTTTTAATTTTTTTTTTGAAAATTTTTTTTTCGAAATTTTTTTTAAATTTTTTTTAAAATTTTTATTAAATTTTTTTTTTGAAAATTTTTTTTTCGAAATTTTTTTTTTTGAAAAATTTTTTTTTAATTTTTTTAGAAATTTTTTTTTTGAAAATTTTTTTTTCGAAATTTTTTTTCGATTTTTTTTTTAATTTTTAAAAAAATTTTTTTTTAAATTTTTTTTTTGAAATTTTTTTTAATTTTTTTTTTGAAATTTTTTTTTTGGAAATTTTTTTTTTTTGAAAATTTTTTTTTGAAATTTTTTTTTTCGAAAATTTTTTTTTCGAATTTTTTTAGAAATTTTTTTTTTTGAAATTTTTTTTTTTTTATTTTTTTTTGAAATTTTTTTTTCTTGAAAATTTTTTTTTCGAATTTTTTTTTTCAATTTTTTTTAAATTTTTTTTTAATTTTTTTTAAAATTTTTTTTAAATTTTTTTTTAATTTTTTTTTTTAATTTTTTTTTAAATTTTTTTTTTCGAATTTTTTTAAATTTTTTTTAAAATTTTTTCTTTAATTTTTTTTTTAAATTTTTTTTTAAATTTTTTTTTTCGAAAATTTTTTTTTCGAATTTTTTTTTAGAAATTTTTTTTTTGAATTTTTTTTTTTATTTTTTTTTGAAATTTTTTTTAAATTTTTTTTTGAAATTTTTTTTTTTTAATTTTTTTTTTATTTTTTTAAAAAATTTTTTTAAATTTTTTTTTCTTGAAAATTTTTTTTTCGAATTTTTTTTTCATTTTTTTGAAATTTTTTTTGAAATTTTTTTTTGAAAATTTTTTTTTCGAAATTTTTTTTAAAATTTTTTTTTGAAAATTTTTTTTTCGAAATTTTTTTTAAATTTTTTTTTAAATTTTTTTTAAATTTTTTTTGAAATTTTTTTTTTTCATTTTTTTTTAATTTTTTTTTTGAAAATTATTTTTTCGAAATTTTTTTTTTAATTTTTTTTTTAATTTTTTTTCTTGAAAATTTTTTTTTCGAATTTTTTTTTCATTTTTTTTTAAAATTTTTTTATTTTTTTTTTGAAAATTTTTTTTTCGAAATTTTTTCTCATTTTTTTTAAAATTTTTTTTTTAATTTTTTTTTTTTGAAAATTTTTTTTTCGAAATCATTTTTAAATTTTTTTTAAAATTATTTTAAATTTTTTTTAAATTTTTTTTGAAATTTTTTTAAATTTTTTTTTTGAATTTTTTTTTTTAAGTTTTTTTTTTATTTTTTTAAAATTTTTTTTTTAATTTTTTTTTCTTGAAAATTTTTTTTTCATTTTTTTTTAAATTTTTTTTTTTGAAAATTTTTTTTTCGAAATTTTTTTTTCATTTTTTTTTAAATTTTATTAAAATTTTTTTTTTTGAAATTTTTTTAAATTTTTTTTTAAATTTTTTTTTCTTGAAAATTTTTTTTTCGAATTTTTTTTTCATTTTTTTAAAATTTTTTTTTTAATTTTTTTTTGAAAATTTTTTTTTCGAAATTTTTTTTTTTGAAAATTTTTTTTTTTTATTTTTTTAGAAATTTTTTTTTTGAAAATTTTTTTTTCGAAATTTTTTTTCGATTTTTTTTTTAATTTTTTAAAAATTTTTTTTTTAAATTTTTTTTTTGAAATTTTTTTTAAATTTTTTTTTGAAATTTTTTTTTGGAAATTTTTTTTTTTGAAAATTTTTTTTCGAAATTTTTTTTTTCGAAAATTTTTTTTTCGAATTTTTTTAGAAATTATTTTTTTTGAAATCTTTTTTTTTTATTTTTTTTTAAATTTTTTTTTTTTGAAAATTTTTTTTTCGAATTTTTTTTTCAATTTTTTTTAATTTTTTTTTTAATTTTTTTTTTAAATTTTTTTTTAAATTTTTTTTTTCGAATTTTTTTCAATTTTTTTTTTTTTTTTTTTAATTTTTTTTGAAATTTTTTTTTTCGAAAATTTTTTTTTCGAATTTTTTTTTAGAATTTTTTTTTTTGAATTTTTTTTTTAATTTTTTTTTGAAATTTTTTTTAAATTTTTTTTTTGAAAATTTTTTTTTAATTTTTTTTTTATTTTTTTTAAATTTTTTCTTAAATTTTTTTTTCTTGAAAATTTTTTTTTCGAATTTTTTTTCATTCTTTTTTAATTTTTTTTTTAATTTTTTTTTTGAAAATTTTTTTTTCGAAATTTTTTTTTTTGAAAATTTTTTTTTTTTATTTTTTTAGAAATTTTTTTTTTTGAAAATTTTTTTTTTTTATTTTTTTAGAAATTTTTTTTTTTGAAATTTTTTTTTTTGAAAATTTTTTTTCGAATTTTTTTTAAAATTTTTTAAAAATTTTTTTTTTTTTATTTTTTTTTGAAATTTTTTTACATTTTTTTTAAATTTTTTTTTTTGAAAATTTTTTTTTCGAATTTTTTTTTTTTATTTTTTTTTTAATTTTTATTAAAATTTTTTTTTTGAAATTTTTTTAAATTTTTTTTTAAATTTTTTTTTCTTGAAAATTTTTTTTTCGAAATTTTTTTTTAATTTTTTTTTTATTTTTTTTAAAAATTTTTTAAATTTTTTTTTTTATTTTTTTTTTGAAATTTTTTTAAATTTTTTTTTTTGAAAATTTTTTTTTTTGAAGTTTTTTTTTTTATTTTTTTACATTTTTTTTTTAATTTTTTTTTTTGAAAATTTTTTTTTCGAATTTTTTTTTTAAATTTTTTTTTTAATTTTTATTAAAATTTTTTTTTTGAAATTTTTTTAAATTTTTTTTTAAATTTTTTTTTCTTGAAAATTTTTTTTTCGAAATTTTTTTTTAATTTTTTTTTTATTTTTTTTAAAAATTTTTTAAATTTTTTTTTTTATTTTTTTTTGAAATTTTTTTAAATTTTTTTTTTTGAAAATTTTTTTTTTTGAAGTTTTTTTTTTATTTTTTTAAAATTTTTTTTTAAATTTTTTTTTTTGAAAATTTTTTTTTCGAATTTTTTTTTCATTTTTTTTTAAAATTTTTTTTTGAAAATTTTTTTTTCGAAATTTTTTTTTAATTTTTTTTTTAATTTTTATTAAAATTTTTTTTTTTGAAATTTTTTTTAATTTTTTTTTCTTGAAAATTTTTTTTTCGAATTTTTTTTTCATTTTTTTTAAATTTTTTTTTAAATTTTTTTTTTGAAAATTTTTTTTTCGAAATTTTTTTTTTGAAAATTTTTTTTTTAATTCTTTTAGAAATTTTTTTTTTGAAAATTTTTTTTTCGAAATTTTTTTTCGAATTTTTTTTTTAATTTTTTAAAAAAATTTTTTTTAAATTTTTTTTTTGAAATTTTTTTTAATTTTTTTTTTGAAATTTTTTTTTGGAAATTTTTTTTTTTGAAAATTTTTTTTTGAAATTTTTTTTTTCGAAAATTTTTTTTTCGAATTTTTTTAGAAATTTTTTTTTTGAAATTTTTTTTTTTTTTATTTTTTTTTGAAATTTTTTTTTCTTGAAAATTTTTTTTTCGAATTTTTTTTTTCAATTTTTTTTAAATTTTTTTTAAATTTTTTTTTAAATTTTTATAAAATTTTTTTTTAATTTTTTTTTTTAATTTTTTTTTAAATTTTTTTTTCGAATTTTTTTCAATTTTTTTAAAAATTTTTTCTTTAATTTTTTTTTTAAATTTTTTTTGAAATTTTTTTTTTCGAAAATTTTTTTTTCGAATTTTTTTTTAGAAATTTTTTTTTTGAATTTTTTTTTTAATTTTTTTTTTAAATTTTT
>OX101809.2:36520827-36525827 GCA_944452925.2 Chrysolina oricalcia | reverse complement strand
TTATTTTTTTTTTAAATTTTTTTTTAATTTTTTTTTTGAAATTTTTTTTTTTAATTTTTTTTTTATTTTTTTTGAAATTTTTTTTAAAATTTTTTTTTCTTGAAAATTTTTTTTTCGAATTTTTTTTTCATTTTTTTGAAATTTTTTTAAAATTTTTTTTTAAATTTTTATTAAAATTTTTTTTTTAAATTTTTTTAAATTTTTTTTTAAATTTTTTTTTCTTGAAAATTTTTTTTTCGAAATTTTTTTTTAATTTTTTTTTTATTTTTTTTAAAAATTTTTTTAATTTTTTTTTTTAATTTTTTTTTTGAAATTTTTTTAAATTTTTTTTTTGAAAATTTTTTTTTTTGAAGTTTTTTTTTTATTTTTTTAAAATTTTTTTTAAATTTTTTTTCTTGAAAATTTTTTTTTCGAATTTATTTTTTTTTCATTTTTTTTTAAATTTTTTTTTTTGAAAATTTTTTTTTCGAAATTTTTTTTAAATTTTTTTTTTATTTTTTTTTAAATTTTTTTAAATTTTTTTTTTTAATTTTTTTTTTGAAATTTTTTTAAATTTTTTTTTTGAAAATTTTTTTTTTTGAAGTTTTTTTTTTATTTTTTTAAAAAAATTTTTTAAATTTTTTTATCTTGAAAATTTTTTTTTCGAATTTATTTTTTTTCATTTTTTTTGAAATTTTTTTTTTTGAAAATTTTTTTTTTTGAAATTTTTTTTTAATTTTTTTTTGAAATTTTTTTTTTTTTAATTTTTTTTTTCGAAAATTTTTTTGAAATTTTTTTTTGAATTTTTTTTTTTATTTTTTTTTGAAATTTTTTTTAAATTTTTTTTTTGAAATTTTTTTTTTTAATTTTTTTTTTATTTTGTTAAAATTTTTTTTTAAATTTTTTTTCTTGAAAATTATTTTTTGCGAATTTTTTTTTCATTTTTTTGAAATTTTTTTTGAAATTTTTTTTTTGAAAATCTTTTTTTCGAAATTTTTTTTTTAATTTTTTTTTGAAAAGTTTTTTTTCGAAATTTTTTTTAAATTTTTTTTTAAATTTTTTTCAAATTTTTTTTGAAAATTTTTTTTTCTTTTTTTTTAAATTTTTTTTTTGAAAATTTTTTTTTCGAAATTTTTTTTAAAATTTTTTTTTAAATTTTTTTTCTTGAAAATTTTTTTTTCGAATTTTTTTTTCATTTTTTTTTAAAATTTTTTTTATTTTTTTTTGAACATTTTTTTTTCGAAATTTTTTTCTCATTTTTTTTAAAAATTTTTTTTTCATTTTTTTTTTGAAAATTTTTTTTTCGAAATTTTTTTTTAATTTTTTTTTTATTTTTTTAAAAATTATTTTAAATTTTTTTTTTTAATTTTGTTTTTGAAATTTTTTTAAATTTTTTTTTGGAAAATTTTTTTTTCGAAATTTTTTTTAAATTTTTTTTTAAAATTTTTATTAAAATCTTTTTTTTGAAATTTTTTTAAATTTTTTTTCCTGAAAATTTTTTTTTCGAATTTTTTTTAAAATTTTTTTTAAATTTTTTATTAAATTTTTTTTAAATTTTTTTTTTAAATTTTTTTTTTGAAATTTTTTTAAATTTTTTTTTGAAAATTTTTTTTTTTGAAGTTTTTTTTTTATTTTTTAAAAAAAAAATTTTAAATTTTTTTCTCTTGAAAATTTTTTTTCGAATTTTTTTTTTTCATTTTTTTTAAAATTTTTATTAAATTTTTTTTTTTGAAATTTTTTTAAATTTTTTTTTTTATTTTTTTTTCTTGAAAATTTTTTTTTCGAAATTTTTTTTTAATTTTTTTTTATTTTTTTTTAAATTTTTTTAAATTTTTTTTTTTAATTTTTTTTTGAAATTTTTTTAAATTTTTTTTTTGAAAATTTTTTTTTTTTAAGTTTTTTTTTTATTTTTTTAAAAAAAATTTTTAAATTTTTTTTTCTTGAAAATTTTTTTTTCGAATTTATTTTTTTTTCATTTTTTTTTTAATTTTTTTTTCGAAATTTTTTTTTAATTTTTTTTTTAATTTTTATTAAAATTTTTTTTTTGAAATTTTTTTAAATTTTTTTTTTAATTTTTTTTTCTTGAAAATTTTTTTTTCGATTTTTTTTTTCATTTTTTTAAAAATTTTTTTAAAATTTTTTTTTTGAAAATTTTTTTTTCGAAATTTTTTTTTAAATTTTTTTTTAAATTTTTTTTCTTGAAAATTTTTTTTTCGAATTTTTTTTTCATTTTTTTTAAAAATTTTTTTTATTTTTTTTTTTGAAAATTTTTTTTTCGAAATTTTTTTCTCATTTTTTTTAAAAGTTTTTTTTTAATTTTTTTTTTTTGAAAATTTTTTTTTCGAAATTTTTTTAAAATTTTTTTTAAAATTATTTTAAATTTTTTTTTTTAATTTTTTTTTTGAAATTTTTTTAAATTTTTTTTTTGAAATTTTTTTTTTTTGAAGTTTTTTTTTTATTTTTTTAAAAATTTTTTTTAAATTTTTTTTTCTTGAAAATTTTTTTTTCGATTTTTTTTTTTCATTTTTTTTTTAATTTTTTTTTTTGAAAATTTTTTTTTCGAAATTTTTTTTAAATTTTTTTTTTAATTTTTATTAAAATTTTTTTTTTGAATTTTTTTTTTAAATTTTTTTTTTCTTGAAAATTTTTTTTTCGAATTTTTTTTTCATTTTTTTTTAATTTTTTTTTAAATTTTTTTTTTGAAAATTTTTTTTTCGAAATTTTTTTTTTTGAAAATTTTTTTTTAAAATTTTTTTAGAAATTTTTTTTTTTGAAAATTTTTTTTTCGAAATTTTTTTTCGAATTTTTTTTTTAATTTTAAAAAATTTTTTTTTTAAGTTTTTTTTTTGAAATTTTTTTTAAATTTTTTTTTGAATTTTTTTTTTTGGAAATTTTTTTTTTTCGAAAATTTTTTTTCGAAATTTTTTTTTTCGAAAATTTTTTTTTCGAATTTTTTTAGAAATTTTTTTTTTGAAATTTTTTTTTTTTTTAATTTTTTTTTGAAATTTTTTTTTCTTGAAAATTTTTTTTTCGAATTTTTTTTTCAATTTTTTTAAATTTTTTTTAAATTTTTTTTTTTAAATTTTTTTTTAAATTTTTTTTTCGAATTTTTTTCAATTTTTTTTTTAATTTTTTTTAAAATTTTTTTTGAAATTTTTTTTTTCGAAAATTTTTTTTTAGAATTTTTTTTTAGAATTTTTTTTTTGAATTTTTTTTTTTTATTTTTTTTTGAAATTTTTTTTAAATTTTTTTTTTGAAAATTTTTTTTTTATTTTTTTTTTATTTTTTTAAAATTTTTTATTAAATTTTTTTTTCTTGAAAATTTTTTTTTCGAATTTTTTTTCATTATTTTTTAATTTTTTTTTAAATTTTTTTTTTGAAAATTTTTTTTTCGAAATTTTTTTTTTTGAAAATTTTTTTTTTTTAATTTTTTAGAAATTTTTTTTTTTTGAAAATTTTTTTTTTTAATTTTTTTAGAAATTTTTTTTTTTGAAAATTTTTTTTTCGAAATTTTTTTTCGAATTTTTTTTTTTGAAAATTTTTTTTTCGAAATTTTTTTTCGAATTTTTTTAAAAATTTTTTTTTTAATTTTTATTAAAATTTTTTTTTTGAAATTTTTTTAAATTTTTTTTTAAATTTTTTTTTAAATTTTTTTTTCTTGAAAATTTTTTTTTCGAATTTTTTTTTCATTTTTTTGAAATTTTTTTTAAATTTTTTTTAAATTTTTATTAAAATTTTTTTTTTTTAAATTTTTTTAAATTTTTTTTTAAATTTTTTTTTAAATTTTTTTTTCTTGAAAATTTTTTTTTCGAAATTTTTTTTTAATTTTTTTTTTATTTTTTTTAAAAATTTTTTTAATTTTTTTTTTTTTAATTTTTTTTTTGAAATTTTTTTAAATTTTTTTTTTGAAAATTTTTTTTTTTGAAGTTTTTTTTTTATTTTTTTAAAATTTTTTTTTAAATTTTTTTTCTTGAAAATTTTTTTTTCGAATTTATTTTTTTTTCATTTTTTTTTAAATTTTTTTTTTTGAAAATTTTTTTTTCGAAATTTTTTTTAAATTTTTTTTTTATTTTTTTAAAAATTTTTTTAAAATTTTTTTATCTTGAAAATTTTTTTTTCGAATTTATTTTTTTTCATTTTTTTTGAAATTTTTTTTTTTGAAAATTTTTTTTTTTGAAATTTTTTTTTCATTTTTTTTAAAAATTTTTTTTATTTTTTTTTTGAACATTTTTTTTTCGAAATTTTTTTCTCATTTTTTTTAAAAATTTTTTTTTCATTTTTTTTTTGAAAATTTTTTTTTCGAAATTTTTTTTTAATTTTTTTTTTATTTTTTTAAAAATTATTTTAAATTTTTTTTTTTAATTTTGTTTTTGAAATTTTTTTAAATTTTTTTTTTGAAAATTTTTTTTTCGAAATTTTTTTTTAATTTTTTTTTTAAATTTTTATTAAAATTTTTTTTTTGAAATTTTTTTAAATTTTTTTTTAAATTTTTTTTCCTGAAAATTTTTTTTTCGAATTTTTTTTAAAATTTTTTTAAAATTTTTTATTAAATTTTTTTTTAATTTTTTTTTTTAATTTTTTTTTTGAAATTTTTTTAAATTTTTTTTTGAAAATTTTTTTTTTTGAAGTTTTTTTTTTATTTTTTTAAAAAAAAATTTTAAATTTTTTTCTCTTGAAAATTTTTTTTCGAATTTTTTTTTTTTCATTTTTTTTTAAATTTTTATTAAATTTTTTTTTTGAAATTTTTTTAAATTTTTTTTTTTATTTTTTTTTCTTGAAAATTTTTGTTTCGAAATTTTTTTTTAAATTTTTTTAAATTTTTTTTTTTAATTTTTTTTTTGAAATTTTTTTAAATTTTTTTTTTGAAAATTTTTTTTTTTAAGTTTTTTTTTTATTTTTTTAAAAAATTTTTTTAAATTTTTTTTTCTTGAAAATTTTTTTTTCGAATTTATTTTTTTCTCATTTTTTTTTTAATTTTTTTTTCGAAATTTTTTTTTAATTTTTTTTTTAATTTTTATTAA
>OX101809.2:36510827-36515827 GCA_944452925.2 Chrysolina oricalcia | reverse complement strand
TTAAAATTTTTTTTTTGAAATTTTTTTAAATTTTTTTTAAAATTTTTTTTTCTTGAAAATTTTTTTTTCGAAATTTTTTTTAAATTTTTTTTTTATTTTTTTTAAAAATTTTTTAAATTTTTTTTTTTATTTTTTTTTGAAATTTTTTTAAATTTTTTTTTTTGAAAATTTTTTTTTTTGAAGTTTTTTTTTTATTTTTTTAAAATTTTTTTTTTAATTTTTTTTTTTGAAAATTTTTTTTTCGAATTTTTTTTTCATTTTTTTTAAAAATTTTTTTTTGAAAATTTTTTTTTCGAAATTTTTTTTTAATTTTTTTTTTAATTTTTATTAAAATTTTTTTTTTTGAAATTTTTTTTAATTTTTTTTTCTTGAAAATTTTTTTTTCGAATTTTTTTTTCATTTTTTTTAAATTTTTTTTTAAATTTTTTTTTTGAAAATTTTTTTTTCGAAATTTTTTTTTTGAAAATTTTTTTTTTAATTCTTTTAGAAATTTTTTTTTTGAAAATTTTTTTTTCGAAATTTTTTTTCGAATTTTTTTTTTAATTTTTTAAAAAAATTTTTTTTAAATTTTTTTTTTGAAATTTTTTTTAATTTTTTTTTTGAAATTTTTTTTTGGAAATTTTTTTTTTTGAAAATTTTTTTTTGAAATTTTTTTTTTCGAAAATTTTTTTTTCGAATTTTTTTAGAAATTTTTTTTTTGAAATTTTTTTTTTTTTTATTTTTTTTTGAAATTTTTTTTTCTTGAAAATTTTTTTTTCGAATTTTTTTTTTCAATTTTTTTTAAATTTTTTTTAAATTTTTTTTTAAATTTTTATAAAATTTTTTTTTAATTTTTTTTTTTAATTTTTTTTTAAATTTTTTTTTCGAATTTTTTTCAATTTTTTTAAAAATTTTTTCTTTAATTTTTTTTTTAAATTTTTTTTGAAATTTTTTTTTTCGAAAATTTTTTTTTCGAATTTTTTTTTAGAAATTTTTTTTTTGAATTTTTTTTTTTATTTTTTTTTTAAATTTTTTTTTAATTTTTTTTTTGAAATTTTTTTTTTTAATTTTTTTTTTATTTTTTTTGAAATTTTTTTTAAAATTTTTTTTTCTTGAAAATTTTTTTTTCGAATTTTTTTTTCATTTTTTTGAAATTTTTTTAAAATTTTTTTTTAAATTTTTATTAAAATTTTTTTTTTTAAATTTTTTTAAATTTTTTTTTAAATTTTTTTTTCTTGAAAATTTTTTTTTCGAAATTTTTTTTTAATTTTTTTTTTATTTTTTTTAAAAATTTTTTTAATTTTTTTTTTTAATTTTTTTTTGAAATTTTTTTAAATTTTTTTTTTGAAAATTTTTTTTTTTGAAGTTTTTTTTTTATTTTTTTAAAATTTTTTTTAAATTTTTTTTCTTGAAAATTTTTTTTTCGAATTTATTTTTTTTTCATTTTTTTTTAAATTTTTTTTTTTGAAAATTTTTTTTTCGAAATTTTTTTTAAATTTTTTTTTTATTTTTTTTTAAATTTTTTTAAATTTTTTTTTTTAATTTTTTTTTTGAAATTTTTTTAAATTTTTTTTTTGAAAATTTTTTTTTTTGAAGTTTTTTTTTTATTTTTTTAAAAAATTTTTTTAAATTTTTTTATCTTGAAAATTTTTTTTTCGAATTTATTTTTTTTCATTTTTTTTGAAATTTTTTTTTTTGAAAATTTTTTTTTTTGAAATTTTTTTTTAATTTTTTTTTGAAATTTTTTTTTTTTTTATTTTTTTTTTCGAAAATTTTTTTGAAATTTTTTTTTGAATTTTTTTTTTATTTTTTTTTGAAATTTTTTTTAAATTTTTTTTTTGAAATTTTTTTTTTTAATTTTTTTTTTATTTTGTTAAAATTTTTTTTTAAATTTTTTTTTCTTGAAAATTATTTTTTGCGAATTTTTTTTTCATTTTTTTGAAATTTTTTTTGAAATTTTTTTTTTGAAAATTTTTTTTTCGAAATTTTTTTTTTAATTTTTTTTTGAAAAGTTTTTTTTCGAAATTTTTTTAAAATTTTTTTTTAAATTTTTTTCAAATTTTTTTTGAAAATTTTTTTTTCTTTTTTTTTAAATTTTTTTTTTGAAAATTTTTTTTTCGAAATTTTTTTTAAAATTTTTTTTTAAATTTTTTTTCTTGAAAATTTTTTTTTCGAATTTTTTTTTCATTTTTTTTAAAATTTTTTTTATTTTTTTTTGAACATTTTTTTTTCGAAATTTTTTTTTAATTTTTTTTTTATTTTTTTAAAAATTATTTTAAATTTTTTTTTTTAATTTTGTTTTTGAAATTTTTTTAAATTTTTTTTTGGAAAATTTTTTTTTCGAAATTTTTTTTAAATTTTTTTTTAAAATTTTTATTAAAATCTTTTTTTTGAAATTTTTTTAAATTTTTTTTCCTGAAAATTTTTTTTTCGAATTTTTTTTAAAATTTTTTTTAAATTTTTTATTAAATTTTTTTTAAATTTTTTTTTTAAATTTTTTTTTTGAAATTTTTTTAAATTTTTTTTTGAAAATTTTTTTTTTTGAAGTTTTTTTTTTATTTTTTAAAAAAAAAATTTTAAATTTTTTTCTCTTGAAAATTTTTTTTCGAATTTTTTTTTTTCATTTTTTTTAAAATTTTTATTAAATTTTTTTTTTTGAAATTTTTTTAAATTTTTTTTTTTATTTTTTTTTCTTGAAAATTTTTTTTTCGAAATTTTTTTTTAATTTTTTTTTATTTTTTTTTAAATTTTTTTAAATTTTTTTTTTAAATTTTTTTTTGAAATTTTTTTAAATTTTTTTTTTGAAAATTTTTTTTTTTTAAGTTTTTTTTTTATTTTTTTAAAAAAAATTTTTAAATTTTTTTTTCTTGAAAATTTTTTTTTCGAATTTATTTTTTTTTCATTTTTTTTTTAATTTTTTTTTCGAAATTTTTTTTAAATTTTTTTTTTAATTTTTATTAAAATTTTTTTTTTGAAATTTTTTTAAATTTTTTTTTTAATTTTTTTTTCTTGAAAATTTTTTTTTCGATTTTTTTTTTCATTTTTTTAAAAATTTTTTTAAAATTTTTTTTTTGAAAATTTTTTTTTCGAAATTTTTTTTTAAATTTTTTTTTAAATTTTTTTTCTTGAAAATTTTTTTTTCGAATTTTTTTTTCATTTTTTTTAAAAATTTTTTTTATTTTTTTTTTTGAAAATTTTTTTTTCGAAATTTTTTTCTCATTTTTTTTAAAAGTTTTTTTTTAATTTTTTTTTTTTGAAAATTTTTTTTTCGAAATTTTTTTAAAATTTTTTTTAAAATTATTTTAAATTTTTTTTTTAAATTTTTTTTTTGAAATTTTTTTAAATTTTTTTTTTGAAATTTTTTTTTTTTGAAGTTTTTTTTTTATTTTTTTAAAAATTTTTTTTAAATTTTTTTTTCTTGAAAATTTTTTTTTCGATTTTTTTTTTCATTTTTTTTTTAATTTTTTTTTTTGAAAATTTTTTTTTCGAAATTTTTTTTTAATTTTTTTTTTAATTTTTATTAAAATTTTTTTTTTGAATTTTTTTTTTAAATTTTTTTTTTCTTGAAAATTTTTTTTTCGAATTTTTTTTTCATTTTTTTTTAATTTTTTTTTAAATTTTTTTTTTGAAAATTTTTTTTTCGAAATTTTTTTTTTTGAAAATTTTTTTTTAAAATTTTTTTAGAAATTTTTTTTTTTGAAAATTTTTTTTTCGAAATTTTTTTTCGAATTTTTTTTTTAATTTTTAAAAATTTTTTTTTTAAGTTTTTTTTTTGAAATTTTTTTTAAATTTTTTTTTGAATTTTTTTTTTTGGAAATTTTTTTTTTTCGAAAATTTTTTTTCGAAATTTTTTTTTTCGAAAATTTTTTTTTCGAATTTTTTTAGAAATTTTTTTTTTGAAATTTTTTTTTTTTTTAATTTTTTTTTGAAATTTTTTTTTCTTGAAAATTTTTTTTTCGAATTTTTTTTTCAATTTTTTTAAATTTTTTTTAAATTTTTTTTTTTAAATTTTTTTTTAAATTTTTTTTTCGAATTTTTTTCAATTTTTTTTTTAATTTTTTTTAAAATTTTTTTTGAAATTTTTTTTTTCGAAAATTTTTTTTTAGAATTTTTTTTTAGAATTTTTTTTTTTGAATTTTTTTTTTTTATTTTTTTTTGAAATTTTTTTTAAATTTTTTTTTTGAAAATTTTTTTTTTAATTTTTTTTTATTTTTTTTTAATTTTTTATTAAATTTTTTTTTCTTGAAAATTTTTTTTTCGAATTTTTTTTCATTATTTTTTAATTTTTTTTTAAATTTTTTTTTTGAAAATTTTTTTTTCGAAATTTTTTTTTTTGAAAATTTTTTTTTTTTAATTTTTTAGAAATTTTTTTTTTTTGAAAATTTTTTTTTTAAATTTTTTTAGAAATTTTTTTTTTTGAAAATTTTTTTTTCGAAATTTTTTTTCGAATTTTTTTTTTTGAAAATTTTTTTTTCGAAATTTTTTTTCGAATTTTTTTTAAAATTTTTTTTTTAATTTTTATTAAAATTTTTTTTTTGAAATTTTTTTAAATTTTTTTTTAAATTTTTTTTTAAATTTTTTTTTCTTGAAAATTTTTTTTTCGAATTTTTTTTTCATTTTTTTGAAATTTTTTTTAAATTTTTTTTAAATTTTTATTAAAATTTTTTTTTTTAAATTTTTTTAAATTTTTTTTTAAATTTTTTTTTAAATTTTTTTTTCTTGAAAATTTTTTTTTCGAAATTTTTTTTTAATTTTTTTTTTATTTTTTTTAAAAATTTTTTTAATTTTTTTTTTTTTAATTTTTTTTTTGAAATTTTTTTAAATTTTTTTTTTGAAAATTTTTTTTTTTGAAGTTTTTTTTTTATTTTTTTAAAATTTTTTTTAAAATTTTTTTTCTTGAAAATTTTTTTTTCGAATTTATTTTTTTTTCATTTTTTTTTAAATTTTTTTTTTTGAAAATTTTTTTTTCGAAATTTTTTTTAAATTTTTTTTTTATTTTTTTAAAAATTTTTTTAAAATTT
>OX101809.2:36503327-36505827 GCA_944452925.2 Chrysolina oricalcia | reverse complement strand
TAATTTTTTTTTTGAAATTTTTTCAAATTTTTTTTTTGAAATTTTTTTTTTTTGAAGTTTTTTTTTTATTTTTTTAAAAATTTTTTTTAAATTTTTTTTTCTTGAAAATTTTTTTTTCGATTTTTTTTTTCATTTTTTTTTTAATTTTTTTTTTTGAAAATTTTTTTTTCGAAATTTTTTTTTAATTTTTTTTTTAATTTTTATTAAAATTTTTTTTTTTGAATTTTTTTTTTAAATTTTTTTTTTCTTGAAAATTTTTTTTTCGAATTTTTTTTTCATTTTTTTTTTATTTTTTTTTAAATTTTTTTTTTGAAAATTTTTTTTTCGAAATTTTTTTTTTTGAAAATTTTTTTTTAAAATTTTTTTAGAAATTTTTTTTTTTGAAAATTTTTTTTTCGAAATTTTTTTTCGAATTTTTTTTTTAATTTTTAAAAATTTTTTTTTTAAGTTTTTTTTTTGAAATTTTTTTTAAATTTTTTTTTGAATTTTTTTTTTTGGAAATTTTTTTTTTTCGAAAATTTTTTTTCGAAATTTTTTTTTTCGAAAATTTTTTTTTCGAATTTTTTTAGAAATTTTTTTTTTGAAATTTTTTTTTTTTTTAATTTTTTTTTGAAATTTTTTTTTCTTGAAAATTTTTTTTTCGAATTTTTTTTTCAATTTTTTTAAATTTTTTTTAAATTTTTTTTTTTAAATTTTTTTTTAAATTTTTTTTTCGAATTTTTTTCAATTTTTTTTTAAATTTTTTTTAAAATTTTTTTTGAAATTTTTTTTTTCGAAAATTTTTTTTTAGAATTTTTTTTTAGAATTTTTTTTTTTTAATTTTTTTTTTTTATTTTTTTTTGAAATTTTTTTTAAATTTTTTTTTTGAAAATTTTTTTTTCGAAATTTTTTTTTTTGAAAATTTTTTTTTTTTAATTTTTTAGAAATTTTTTTTTTTGAAAATTTTTTTTTTTAATTTTTTTAGAAATTTTTTTTTTTGAAAATTTTTTTTTCGAAATTTTTTTTCGAATTTTTTTTTTTGAAAATTTTTTTTTCGAAATTTTTTTTCGAATTTTTTTTAAAATTTTTTTTTTAATTTTTATTAAAATTTTTTTTTTGAAATTTTTTTAAATTTTTTTTTAAATTTTTTTTTAAATTTTTTTTTCTTGAAAATTTTTTTTTCGAATTTTTTTTTCATTTTTTTGAAATTTTTTTTAAATTTTTTTTAAATTTTTATTAAAATTTTTTTTTTTAAATTTTTTTAAATTTTTTTTTAAATTTTTTTTTCTTGAAAATTTTTTTTTCGAAATTTTTTTTTAATTTTTTTTTTATTTTTTTTAAAAATTTTTTTAATTTTTTTTTTTTTAATTTTTTTTTTGAAATTTTTTTAAATTTTTTTTTTGAAAATTTTTTTTTTTGAAGTTTTTTTTTTATTTTTTTAAAATTTTTTTTTAAATTTTTTTTCTTGAAAATTTTTTTTTCGAATTTATTTTTTTTTCATTTTTTTTTAAATTTTTTTTTTTGAAAATTTTTTTTTCGAAATTTTTTTTAAATTTTTTTTTTATTTTTTTTTAAATTTTTTTAAAATTTTTTTATCTTGAAAATTTTTTTTTCGAATTTATTTTTTTTCATTTTTTTTGAAATTTTTTTTTTTGAAAATTTTTTTTTTTGAAATTTTTTTTTCATTTTTTTTAAAAATTTTTTTTATTTTTTTTTTGAACATTTTTTTTTCGAAATTTTTTTCTCATTTTTTTTAAAAATTTTTTTTTCATTTTTTTTTTGAAAATTTTTTTTTCGAAATTTTTTTTTAATTTTTTTTTTATTTTTTTAAAAATTATTTTAAATTTTTTTTTTTAATTTTGTTTTTGAAATTTTTTTAAATTTTTTTTTTGAAAATTTTTTTTTCGAAATTTTTTTTTAATTTTTTTTTTAAATTTTTATTAAAATTTTTTTTTTGAAATTTTTTTAAATTTTTTTTTAAATTTTTTTTCCTGAAAATTTTTTTTTCGAATTTTTTTTAAAATTTTTTTAAAATTTTTTATTAAATTTTTTTTAAATTTTTTTTTTTAATTTTTTTTTTGAAATTTTTTTAAATTTTTTTTTGAAAATTTTTTTTTTTGAAGTTTTTTTTTTATTTTTTAAAAAAAAAATTTTAAATTTTTTTCTCTTGAAAATTTTTTTTCGAATTTTTTTTTTTTCATTTTTTTTTAAATTTTTATTAAATTTTTTTTTTTGAAATTTTTTTAAATTTTTTTTTTTATTTTTTTTTCTTGAAAATTTTTTTTTCGAAATTTTTTTTTAAATTTTTTTAAATTTTTTTTTTAAATTTTTTTTTTGAAATTTTTTTAAATTTTTTTTTTGAAAATTTTTTTTTTTTAAGTTTTTTTTTTATTTTTTTAAAAAAATTTTTTAAATTTTTTTTTCTTGAAAATTTTTTTTTCGAATTTATTTTTTTCTCATTTTTTTTTTAATTTTTTTTTCGAAATTTTTTTTTAATTTTTTTTTTAATTTTTATTAAAAT
>OX101809.2:36490827-36498327 GCA_944452925.2 Chrysolina oricalcia | reverse complement strand
AAAATTTTTTTTTTTGAAATTTTTTTTTCATTTTTTTTAAAAATTTTTTTTATTTTTTTTTTGAACATTTTTTTTTCGAAATTTTTTTCTCATTTTTTTTAAAAATTTTTTTTTCATTTTTTTTTTGAAAATTTTTTTTTCGAAATTTTTTTTTAATTTTTTTTTTATTTTTTTAAAAATTATTTTAAATTTTTTTTTTTAATTTTGTTTTTGAAATTTTTTTAAATTTTTTTTTTGAAAATTTTTTTTTCGAAATTTTTTTTTAATTTTTTTTTTAAATTTTTATTAAAATTTTTTTTTTGAAATTTTTTTAAATTTTTTTTTAAATTTTTTTTCCTGAAAATTTTTTTTTCGAATTTTTTTTAAAATTTTTTTAAAATTTTTTATTAAATTTTTTTTAAATTTTTTTTTTTAATTTTTTTTTTGAAATTTTTTTAAATTTTTTTTTGAAAATTTTTTTTTTTGAAGTTTTTTTTTTATTTTTTAAAAAAAAAATTTTAAATTTTTTTCTCTTGAAAATTTTTTTTCGAATTTTTTTTTTTCATTTTTTTTTTAATTTTTATTAAATTTTTTTTTTTGAAATTTTTTTAAATTTTTTTTTTTATTTTTTTTTCTTGAAAATTTTTTTTTCGAAATTTTTTTTTAAATTTTTTTAAATTTTTTTTTTTAATTTTTTTTTTGAAATTTTTTTAAATTTTTTTTTTGAAATTTTTTTTTTTTTAAGTTTTTTTTTTATTTTTTTAAAAAATTTTTTTAAATTTTTTTTTCTTGAAAATTTTTTTTTCGAATTTATTTTTTTCTCATTTTTTTTTTAATTTTTTTTTCGAAATTTTTTTTTAATTTTTTTTTTAATTTTTATTAAAATTTTTTTTTTTGAAAATTTTTTTTCGAATTTTTTTTAAAATTTTTTAAAATTTTTTTTTTTTTATTTTTTTTTGAAATTTTTTTACATTTTTTTTTAAATTTTTTTTTTGAAAATTTTTTTTTCGAATTTTTTTTTTAAATTTTTTTTTTAATTTTTATTAAAATTTTTTTTTTGAAATTTTTTTAAATTTTTTTTTAAATTTTTTTTTCTTGAAAATTTTTTTTTCGAAATTTTTTTTAAATTTTTTTTTTATTTTTTTTAAAAATTTTTTAAATTTTTTTTTTTATTTTTTTTTTGAAATTTTTTTAAATTTTTTTTTTTGAAAATTTTTTTTTTTGAAGTTTTTTTTTTATTTTTTTACATTTTTTTTTAAATTTTTTTTTTTGAAAATTTTTTTTTCGAATTTTTTTTTTAAATTTTTTTTTTAATTTTTATTAAATTTTTTTTTTTGAAATTTTTTTAAATTTTTTTTTAAATTTTTTTTTCTTGAAAATTTTTTTTTCGAAATTTTTTTTTAATTTTTTTTTTATTTTTTTTAAAAATTTTTTAAATTTTTTTTTTATTTTTTTTTTGAAATTTTTTTAAATTTTTTTTTTTGAAAATTTTTTTTTTGAAGTTTTTTTTTTATTTTTTTAAAATTTTTTTTTAAATTTTTTTTTTTGAAAATTTTTTTTTCGAATTTTTTTTTCATTTTTTTTAAAAATTTTTTTTTGAAAATTTTTTTTTCGAAATTTTTTTTTAATTTTTTTTTTAATTTTTATTAAAATTTTTTTTTTTGAAATTTTTTTTAATTTTTTTTTCTTGAAAATTTTTTTTTCGAATTTTTTTTTCATTTTTTTAAAATTTTTTTTTAAATTTTTTTTTTGAAAATTTTTTTTTCGAAATTTTTTTTTGAAAATTTTTTTTTTAATTCTTTTAGAAATTTTTTTTTTGAAAATTTTTTTTTCGAAATTTTTTTTCGAATTTTTTTTTTAATTTTTTAAAAAAATTTTTTTTTAATTTTTTTTTTGAAATTTTTTTTAATTTTTTTTTTGAAATTTTTTTTTGGAAATTTTTTTTTTTTTTATTTTTTTTTGAAATTTTTTTTTCTTGAAAATTTTTTTTTCGAATTTTTTTTTTCAATTTTTTTTAAATTTTTTTAAAATTTTTTTTTAAATTTTTATAAAATTTTTTTTTAATTTTTTTTTTAAATTTTTTTTTAAATTTTTTTTTCGAATTTTTTTCAATTTTTTTAAAAATTTTTTCTTTAATTTTTTTTTTAAATTTTTTTTGAAATTTTTTTTTTCGAAAATTTTTTTTTCGAATTTTTTTTTAGAAATTTTTTTTTTGAATTTTTTTTTTTATTTTTTTTTAAAATTTTTTTTTAATTTTTTTTTTGAAATTTTTTTTTTTAATTTTTTTTTTTATTTTTTTTGAAATTTTTTTTAAAATTTTTTTTTCTTGAAAATTTTTTTTTCGAATTTTTTTTTCATTTTTTTGAAATTTTTTTAAAATTTTTTTTTAAATTTTTATTAAAATTTTTTTTTTTTAATTTTTTTAAATTTTTTTTTAAATTTTTTTTTCTTGAAAATTTTTTTTTCGAAATTTTTTTTTAATTTTTTTTTTATTTTTTTTAAAAATTTTTTTAATTTTTTTTTTTTAATTTTTTTTTTGAAATTTTTTTAAATTTTTTTTTTGAAAATTTTTTTTTTTGAAGTTTTTTTTTTATTTTTTTAAAATTTTTTTAAAATTTTTTTTCTTGAAAATTTTTTTTTCGAATTTATTTTTTTTTCATTTTTTTTTAAATTTTTTTTTTTGAAAATTTTTTTTTCGAAATTTTTTTTAAATTTTTTTTTTATTTTTTTTTAAATTTTTTTAAATTTTTTTTTTTAATTTTTTTTTTGAAATTTTTTTAAATTTTTTTTTTGAAAATTTTTTTTTTTGAAGTTTTTTTTTTATTTTTTTAAAAAATTTTTTTAAATTTTTTTATCTTGAAAATTTTTTTTTCGAATTTATTTTTTTTCATTTTTTTTGAAATTTTTTTTTTTGAAAATTTTTTTTTTTGAAATTTTTTTTTAATTTTTTTTTGAAATTTTTTTTTTTTTAATTTTTTTTTTCGAAAATTTTTTTGAAATTTTTTTTTGAATTTTTTTTTTATTTTTTTTTGAAATTTTTTTTAAATTTTTTTTTTGAAATTTTTTTTTTTAATTTTTTTTTTATTTTGTTAAAATTTTTTTTTAAATTTTTTTTTCTTGAAAATTATTTTTTGCGAATTTTTTTTTCATTTTTTTGAAATTTTTTTTGAAATTTTTTTTTTGAAAATTTTTTTTTCGAAATTTTTTTTTCAATTTTTTTTTGAAAAGTTTTTTTTCGAAATTTTTTTTAAATTTTTTTTTAAATTTTTTTCAAATTTTTTTTGAAAATTTTTTTTTCTTTTTTTTTAAATTTTTTTTTTGAAAATTTTTTTTTCGAAATTTTTTTTAAAATTTTTTTTTAAATTTTTTTTCTTGAAAATTTTTTTTTCGAATTTTTTTTTCATTTTTTTTAAAAAATTTTTTTATTTTTTTTTTGAACATTTTTTTTTCGAAATTTTTTTCTCATTTTTTTTAAAAATTTTTTTTTCATTTTTTTTTTGAAATTTTTTTTTTCGAAATTTTTTTTTAATTTTTTTTTTATTTTTTTAAAAATTATTTTAAATTTTTTTTTTAATTTTGTTTTTGAAATTTTTTTAAATTTTTTTTTGGAAAATTTTTTTTTCGAAATTTTTTTTAAATTTTTTTTTTAAATTTTTATTAAAATCTTTTTTTTGAAATTTTTTTAAATTTTTTTTCCTGAAAATTTTTTTTTCGAATTTTTTTTAAAATTTTTTTTAAATTTTTTATTAAATTTTTTTTAAATTTTTTTTTTTAATTTTTTTTTTGAAATTTTTTTAAATTTTTTTTTGAAAATTTTTTTTTTTGAAGTTTTTTTTTTATTTTAAAAAAAAAAAATTTTAAATTTTTTTCTCTTGAAAATTTTTTTTCGAATTTTTTTTTTTTCATTTTTTTTTAAATTTTTATTAAATTTTTTTTTTTGAAATTTTTTTAAATTTTTTTTTTTATTTTTTTTTCTTGAAAATTTTTTTTTCGAAATTTTTTTTTAATTTTTTTTTATTTTTTTTTAAATTTTTTCAAATTTTTTTTTTTAATTTTTTTTTTGAAATTTTTTTAAATTTTTTTTTTGAAAATTTTTTTTTTTTAAGTTTTTTTTTTATTTTTTTAAAAAAAATTTTTAAATTTTTTTTTCTTGAAAATTTTTTTTTCGAATTTATTTTTTTTTCATTTTTTTTTTAATTTTTTTTTCGAAATTTTTTTTAAATTTTTTTTTTAATTTTTATTAAAATTTTTTTTTTGAAATTTTTTTAAATTTTTTTTTTAATTTTTTTTTCTTGAAAATTTTTTTTTCGATTTTTTTTTTCATTTTTTTAAAAAATTTTTTAAAATTTTTTTTTTGAAAATTTTTTTTTCGAAATTTTTTTTTAAATTTTTTTTTAAATTTTTTTTCTTGAAAATTTTTTTTTCGAATTTTTTTTTCATTTTTTTTAAAAATTTTTTTTATTTTTTTTTTTGAAAATTTTTTTTTCGAAATTTTTTTCTCATTTTTTTTAAAAGTTTTTTTTTAATTTTTTTTTTTTGAAAATTTTTTTTTCGAAATTTTTTTTAAATTTTTTTTAAAATTATTTTAAATTTTTTTTTTTAATTTTTTTAAAAATTTTTTTTAAATTTTTTTTTCTTGAAAATTTTTTTTTCGATTTTTTTTTTCATTTTTTTTTTAATTTTTTTTTTTGAAAATTTTTTTTTTGAAATTTTTTTTTAATTTTTTTTTTAATTTTTATTAAAATTTTTTTTTTTGAATTTTTTTTTTAAATTTTTTTTTTCTTGAAAATTTTTTTTTCGAATTTTTTTTTCATTTTTTTTAAATTTTTCTTTAAATTTTTTTTTTGAAAATTTTTTTTTCGAAATTTTTTTTTTTGAAAATTTTTTTTTAAAATTTTTTTAGAAATTTTTTTTTTTGAAAATTTTTTTTTCGAAATTTTTTTTCGAATTTTTTTTTTAATTTTTAAAAATTTTTTTTTAAAGTTTTTTTTTTGAAATTTTTTTTAAATTTTTTTTTGAATTTTTTTTTTTGGAAATTTTTTTTTTTCGAAAATTTTTTTTCGAAATTTTTTTTTTCGAAAATTTTTTTTTCGAATTTTTTTAGAAATTTTTTTTTTGAAATTTTTTTTTTTTTTAATTTTTTTTTGAAATTTTTTTTTCTTGAAAATTTTTTTTTCGAATTTTTTTTTCAATTTTTTTAAATTTTTTTTAAATTTTTTTTTTTAAATTTTTTTTTAAATTTTTTTTTCGAATTTTTTTCAATTTTTTTTTAAATTTTTTTTAAAATTTTTTTTGAAATTTTTTTTTTCGAAAATTTTTTTTTAGAATTTTTTTTTAGAATTTTTTTTTTTGAATTTTTTTTTTTTATTTTTTTTTGAAATTTTTTTTAAATTTTTTTTTTGAAAATTTTTTTTTTATTTTTTTTTTATTTTTTTTAAATTTTTTTTTAAATTTTTTTTTCTTGAAAATTTTTTTTTCGAATTTTTTTTCATTATTTTTTAATTTTTTTTTAAATTTTTTTTTTGAAAATTTTTTTTTCGAAATTTTTTTTTTTGAAAATTTTTTTTTTTAAATTTTTTAGAAATTTTTTTTTTTTGAAAATTTTTTTTTTTTATTTTTTTAGAAATTTTTTTTTTTGAAAATTTTTTTTTCGAAATTTTTTTTCGAATTTTTTTTTTTGAAAATTTTTTTTTCGAAATTTTTTTTCGAATTTTTTTTAAAATTTTTTTTTTAATTTTTATTAAAATTTTTTTTTTGAAATTTTTTTAAATTTTTTTTTAAATTTTTTTTTAAATTTTTTTTTCTTGAAAATTTTTTTTTCGAATTTTTTTTTCATTTTTTTGAAATTTTTTTTAAATTTTTTTTAAATTTTTATTAAAATTTTTTTTTTTAAATTTTTTTAAATTTTTTTTTAAATTTTTTTTTAAATTTTTTTTTCTTGAAAATTTTTTTTTCGAAATTTTTTTTTAATTTTTTTTTTATTTTTTTTAAAAAATTTTTTAATTTTTTTTTTTTAATTTTTTTTTTGAAATTTTTTTAAATTTTTTTTTTGAAAATTTTTTTTTTTGAAGTTTTTTTTTTATTTTTTTTAAATTTTTTTTTTAATTTTTTTTCTTGAAAATTTTTTTTTCGAATTTATTTTTTTTTCATTTTTTTTTAAATTTTTTTTTTTGAAAATTTTTTTTTCTAAATTTTTTTTAAATTTTTTTTTTATTTTTTTTAAAATTTTTTTAAAATTTTTTTATCTTGAAAATTTTTTTTTCGAATTTATTTTTTTTCATTTTTTTTGAAATTTTTTTTTTTGAAAATTTTTTTTTTTGAAATTTTTTTTTCATTTTTTTTAAAAAATTTTTTTATTTTTTTTTTGAACATTTTTTTTTCGAAATTTTTTTCTCATTTTTTTTAAAAATTTTTTTTTCATTTTTTTTTTGAAAATTTTTTTTTCGAAATTTTTTTTTAATTTTTTTTTTATTTTTTTAAAAATTATTTTAAATTTTTTTTTTTAATTTTGTTTTTGAAATTTTTTTAAATTTTTTTTTTGAAAATTTTTTTTTCGAAATTTTTTTTTAATTTTTTTTTTAAATTTTTATTAAAATTTTTTTTTTGAAATTTTTTTAAATTTTTTTTTAAATTTTTTTTCCTGAAAATTTTTTTTTCGAATTTTTTTTAAAATTTTTTAAAAATTTTTTATTAAATTTTTTTTAAATTTTTTTTTTTAATTTTTTTTTTGAAATTTTTTTAAATTTTTTTTTGAAAATTTTTTTTTTTGAAGTTTTTTTTTTATTTTTTAAAAAAAAAATTTTAAATTTTTTTCTCTTGAAAATTTTTTTTCGAATTTTTTTTTTTTCATTTTTTTTTAAATTTTTATTAAATTTTTTTTTTTGAAATTTTTTTTTCATTTTTTTTAAAAAATTTTTTTATTTTTTTTTTGAACATTTTTTTTTCGAAATTTTTTTCTCATTTTTTTTAAAAATTTTTTTTAAATTTTTTTTTCTTGAAAATTTTTTTTTCGAATTTATTTTTTTCTCATTTTTTTTTTTAATTTTTTTTTCGAAATTTTTTTTTAATTTTTTTTTTAATTTTTATTAAAATTTTTTTTTTTGAAAATTTTTTTTCGAATTTTTTTTTAAATTTTTTAAATTTTTTTTTTTTTTTATTTTTTTTTGAAATTTTTTTACATTTTTTTTTAAATTTTTTTTTTGAAAATTTTTTTTTCGAATTTTTTTTTTAAATTTTTTTTTTAATTTTTATTAAAATTTTTTTTTTGAAATTTTTTTAAATTTTTTTTTAAATTTTTTTTTCTTGAAAATTTTTTTTTCGAAATTTTTTTTTAATTTTTTTTTTATTTTTTTTAAAAATTTTTTAAATTTTTTTTTTTATTTTTTTTTTGAAATTTTTTTAAATTTTTTTTTTTGAAAATTTTTTTTTTTGAAGTTTTTTTTTTATTTTTTTACATTTTTTTTAAAATTTTTTTTTTTGAAAATTTTTTTTTCGAATTTTTTTTTTAAATTTTTTTTTTAA
>OX101809.2:36020827-36488327 GCA_944452925.2 Chrysolina oricalcia | reverse complement strand
TTTTTTTTAAAATTTTTTTTAAATTTTTTATTAAATTTTTTTTAAATTTTTTTTTTTAATTTTTTTTTTGAAATTTTTTTAAATTTTTTTTTGAAAATTTTTTTTTTTGAAGTTTTTTTTTTATTTTTTAAAAAAAAAAATTTAAATTTTTTTCTCTTGAAAATTTTTTTTCGAATTTTTTTTTTTTCATTTTTTTTTTAATTTTTATTAAATTTTTTTTTTTGAAATTTTTTTAAATTTTTTTTTTATTTTTTTTTCTTGAAAATTTTTTTTTCGAAATTTTTTTTTAATTTTTTTTTATTTTTTTTTAAATTTTTTTAAATTTTTTTTTTTAATTTTTTTTTTGAAATTTTTTTAAATTTTTTTTTTGAAAATTTTTTTTTTTTAAGTTTTTTTTTTATTTTTTTAAAAAAATTTTTTAAATTTTTTTTTCTTGAAAATTTTTTTTTCGAATTTATTTTTTTTTCATTTTTTTTAAAATTTTTTTTTCGAAATTTTTTTTTAATTTTTTTTTTAATTTTTATTAAAATTTTTTTTTTGAAATTTTTTTAAATTTTTTTTTAATTTTTTTTTCTTGAAAATTTTTTTTTCGATTTTTTTTTTCATTTTTTTAAAAAAATTTTTTAAATTTTTTTTTTGAAAATTTTTTTTTCGAAATTTTTTTTTAAATTTTTTTTTAAATTTTTTTTCTTGAAAATTTTTTTTTCGAATTTTTTTTTCATTTTTTTTAAAAAAATTCGAAAAAAAAATTTTCAAGAAAAAAAAATTTTTAAAAAAAAATTTAAAAAAAATTTAAAAAAAATTTTAAAAAAATTTTAAAAAAATTTCAAAAAAAAAATTTTCAAAAAAAATTAAAAAAAAAATAAAAAAAAAAATTAAAAAAAAAATTGAAAAAAAAAATTAGAAAAAAAATTTCAAAAAAAAAATTTTCAAAAAAAAAATTTCAAAAAAAATTTCAAAAAAATTTTCAAAAAAAAAATTTCTAAAAAAATAAAAAAAAAAAAATTTCTAAAAAAATTTCAAAAAAATTTCAAAAAAAAACTTGCAAAAAAAAATTTTCAAAAAAAAAATTTCAAAAAAAATTTCAAAAAAATTTTCAAAAAAAAAAAATTCTAAATAAATTTTCAAAAAAAAAAATTTCTGAAAAAATTTCAAAAAAATTTTCGAAAAAAAAAATTTCAAAAAAAAACTTGCAAAAAAAAAAATTTTCAAAAAAAAAATTTTAAAAAAAATAAAAAAAAAATCAAAAAAAAATTGAAAAAAAAAAATTTCGAAAAAATATTTCGTAAAAAAAAATTTTCAAAAAAAAAATTTAAAAAAAAATTATAAAAAAAAATTCGAAAAAAAATTAAAAAAAAAAAATTTTCAAAAAAAAATTTTAAAAAAATTTTAAAAAAAATTCGAAAAAAAATTTCGAAAAAAAAAATTTCAAAAAAAAAAGTTTAAAAAAAATTTCAAAAAAATTTTCGAAAAAAAAAATAAAAAAAAAAAAATTTCAAAAAAAAATTTAAAAAAATTTTTAAAAAAATTTCAAAAAATTTTTCAAAAAAAAAGATTTCTAAAAAATTTTCAAAAAATAAATTTAAAAAAAAATTCTCAAAAAAATTTTCGAAAAAAAAAATTCAAAAAAAAAAATTTTCGAAAAAAAAAATTTCAAAAAAAAAATTTTCGAAAACAAAAAAAAAATTTAAAAAAATAAAAGAAAAATAAAAAAAAATTTAAAAAAAAATTCAAAAAAAATTTTCAAAGATAAAAAAATTTTAAAAAAATTTCAAAAAAAAAAAATTTTTAAAAAAATTTAAAAAAAAAATTAAAAAAAAAATTTCAAAAAAATTTTCGAAAAAAAAAATTAAAAAAAAATTTCGAAAAAAAAATTTTCAAAAAAAAAGTTTATAAAAAATTTCAAAAAAATTTTCGAAAAAAAAAATAAAAAAAAAAATTTTTCAAAAAAAAATTTAAAAAAAATTTCAAAAAAATTTTCAAAAAAAAATTTCTAAAAAAATTTTCAAAAAAAAAAATTTCAAAAAAATTTTCGGAAAAAAACATTTCAAAAAAAAATTTAAAAAAAATTTCAAAAAAAAAAAAAAAAAAAAATTTCAAAAAAAAATTTAAAAAAAATTTTTAAAAAATTTCAAAAAAATTTCTCAAAAAAAAAGATTTTTAAAAAATTTTCAAAAAATAAATTTAAAAAAAAATTCTCAAAAAAATTTCCAAAAAAAAAAATTTTCGAAAAAAAAAATTTCAAAAAAAAAATTTTCGAAAAAAAAATTCAAAAACAGTTTAAAAAAAATTCAGAAAAAATTTCCAAAAAAAAAATTTCAAAAACAAAAAAAAAATTTAAAAAAATAAAAAATAAAATTTTTTTTTTAAAAAATTCAAAAAAAAATTTTCAAAGAAAAAAAAATAAAAAAAAAATTTTAAAAAAATTTCAAAAAAAAAATTTTCAAAAAATAATTTAAAAAAAAATAAAAAAAAAAAAAATTTTAAAAAAATTTCGAAAAAAAATTTTCAAAAAAAAATTTCAAAAAAATTTTCGAAAAAAAAAATTAAAAAAAAAAATTGAAAAAAAAAATTCGAAAAAAAATTAAAAAAAAAAATTTCAAAAAAAAATTTTAAAAAAATTTTAAAAAAAATTCGAAAAAAAATTTCGAAAAAAAAATTTTCAAAAAAAAAGTTTATGAAAAATTTCAAAAAAATTTTCGAAAAAAAAAATAAAAAAAAAAAATTTTCAAAAAAAAAGATTTCTAAAAAAATTTTCAAAAAAAAATTTCTAAAAAAATTTCAAAAAAATTTTCGAAAAAAAAAATTTCAAAAGAAAACTTTCGAAAAAAAAAGTTTTCAAAAAAAAATTTAAAACAAATTTCAAAAAAATAATTTGAAAAAAAAATTGAAAAAAATTGAAAAAAAAAATTCGAAAAAAAAGTTTTCAAGAAAAAAAAATTAAAAAAAAAATTTAAAAAAAATTTTAAAAAAATTTAAAAAAAAAAAATTCAAAAAAAATTAAAAAAAAAATAAAAAAAAAAAATTAAAAAAAAAATTGAAAAAAAAATTCGAAAAAAAATTTCAAAAAAAAAATTTCTAAAAAAATTTCGAAAAAATTTTCGAAAAAAAAAAATTTCAAAAAAAAAATTTAAAAAAAATAAAAAAAAAATAAAAAAAAATCAAAAAAAAATTGAAAAAAAAAATTCGAAAAAATATTTCGTAAAAAAAAATTTCCAAAAAAAAAATTTAAAAAAAATTGAAAAAAAAATCGAAAAAAAATTAAAAAAAAAAATTTTCAAAAAAATTTTTAAAAAAATTTAAAAAAAAATTCGAAAAAAAATTTCGAAAAAAAAAATTTCAAAAAAAAAAGTTTAAAAAAAATTTCAAAAAAATTTTCGAAAAAAAAAAAAAAAAAAAAAAATTTCAAAAAAAAATTTAAAAAAAATTTTGAAAAAATTTCAAAAAAATTTTTCAAAAAAAAAGATTTCTAAAAAATTTTCAAAAAATAAATTTAAAAAAAAATTCTCAAAAAAATTTTCGAAAAAAAAATTTAAAAAAAAAATTTTCGAAAAAAAAAATTTCAAAAAAAAAAAATTTTCGAAAAAAAATTTCAAAAACAGTTTAAAAAAAAATTCAGAAAAAATTTCCAAAAAAAAAATTTCAAAAACAAAAAAAAAATTTAAAAAAATAAAAAAAAATTAAAAAAAAAATTCAAAAAAAAATTTTCGAAGAAAAAAAAATTTCAAGAAAAAAAAATTTTCAAAAAAAATTTAAAAAAAAATTTAAAAAAAAAATTAAAAAAAAAATTAAAAAAAAAATTCGAAAAAAAAATTTTCAAAAAAAAAATTTCAAAAAAAATTTCAAAAAAATTTTCGAAAAAAAAAATGTAAAAAAGAATTGAAAACAAAAATTCGAAAAAAAATTTCGAAAAAAAAATTTTCAAAAAAAATTAAAAAAAAAAATTTAAAAAAGATTCGAAAAAAAATTTCGAAAAAAAAAAATTCAAAAAAAAAATAAAAAAAAAATTTAAAAAAAAAATTGAAAAAAAAAATTCGAAAAAAAATTTCAAAAAAAAAATTTTCAAAAAAAAAAATTCAAAAAAAATTTCAAAAAAATTTTCAAAAAAAAAAATTCTAAAAAAATTTTCAAAAAAAAAAATTTCTAAAAAAATTTCAAAAAAATTTTCGAAAAAAAAAATTTCAAAAAAAAACTTGAAAAAAAAAAATTTTCAAAAAAAAAATTTTAAAAAAATAAAAAAAAAAATCAAAAAAAAAATTGAAAAAAAAAATTCGAAAAAATATTTCGTAAAAAAAATTTCCAAAAAAAAAATTAAAAAAAAATTGAAAAAAAAAATTCGAAAAAAAATTTAAAAAAAAAATTTTCAAAAAAAATTTTAAAAAAAATTTTAAAAAAAATTCGAAAAAAAATTTCGAAAAAAAAATTTTCAAAAAAAAAAGTTTAAAAAAAGTTTCAAAAAAATTTTCGAAAAAAAAAATAAAAAAAAAAAATTTCAAAAAAAAATTTTAAAAAAATTTTAAAAAAATTTCAAAAAAATTTTTCAAAAAAAAAATTTCTAAAAAATTTTTAAAAAATAAATTTCAAAAACAGTTTAAAAAAAATCAGAAAAAATTTCCAAAAAAAAAATTTCAAAAACAAAAAAAAAATGTTAAAAAATAAAAAAAAAATTAAAAAAAATTTTAAAAAAAATTCAAAAAAAAATTTTCAAAGAAAAAAAAATTTTAAAAAAATTTTCAAAAAAAAAATTTCAAAAAAAATTTCAAAAAAATTTTCGAAAAAAAAAATTTAAAAAAGAATTGAAAAAAAAATTCGAAAAAAATTTCGAAAAAAAAATTTTCAAAAAAAATTTTAAAAAAAATTTTAAAAAAGATTCGAAAAAAAATTTCGAAAAAAAAAATTAAAAAAAAAAAATAAAAAAAAATTAAAAAAAAATTGAAAAAAAAAATTTTCAAAAAAAAAAAAATTAAAAAAAAAATTTTAAAAAAATTTAAAAAAAATTTCAAAAAAAAAATTTTCAAAAAAAATTTAAAAAAAAAATTAAAAAAAAAATTTAAAAAAAAATTGAAAAAAAAAATTCGAAAAAAAATTTCAAAAAGTAAATTCGAAAAAAAAATTTCAAGAAAACAAATTTTAAAAAATTTGAAAAAAAAAATTCGAAAAAAAAATTTCAAAAACAGTTTTAAAAAAAATTTCCAAAAAAAAAATTTCAAAAACAGTTTAAAAAAAAATTTCCAAAAAAAAAATTTCAAAAACAAAAAAAAAAAATTTAAAAAATAAAAAATAAAAAAATAAAAAAAAATTAAAAAAAAAATTCAAAAAAAAATTTTCGAAAAAAAAATTTCAAAAAAAAATTCCAAAAAAAAAATTTTTAAAAAAAATGTTAAAAAAAAATTGAAAAAAAAAATTCGAAAAAAAAATTTTCAAGAAAAATGAATTTAAAAAAAAAAATTTTAAAAAAATTTTTAAAAATTTTCGAAAAAAAAATTCAAAAAAAAACTTTCAAAAAAAAAAATTTTCAAAAAAAAATTTAAAAAAAAATTCAAAAGAAAAATTTAAAAAAAAATTTCGAAAAAAAAATTTTCAAAAAAAAAATTTCAAAAAAAATTTCAAAAAAATTTTCGAAAAAAAAAATTAAAAAAAAATTGAAAAAAAAAATTCGAAAAAAAATTTCAAAAAAAAAATTTCAAAAAAAAACTTTCAAAAAAAAAATTTTCAAAAAAAAAATTTAAAAAAAATTTCAAAAAAAAAATTTAAAAAAAAATTTCGAAAAAAAAATTTTCAAAAAAAAAATTTCAAAAAATAATTCAAAAAAATTTTCGAAAAAAAAAATTAAAAAAAAAAAAATTTTCAAAAAAAAAATTAAAAAAAATTTTTTTTTAAAAAATTGAAAAAAAAAATTCGAAAAAAAATTTCAAAAAAAAAATTTCAAAAAAAAACTTTCAAAAAAAAAAATTTTCAAAAAAAAAATTTAAAAAAAATTTCAAAAAAAAAATTTAAAAAAAAATTTCGAAAAAAAAATTTCAAAAAAAAAAATTTCAAAAAAAAAATTTAAAAAAAAATTCAAAAAAAAATTGAAAAAAAAATTGAAAAAAAAAATCGAAAAAAAAATTTTCAATAAAAAAAAATAAAAAAACAAAAATTTAAAAAAAATTTCAAAAGAATTAAAAAAAAAATTTCAAAAAAAAATTTAAAAAAAATTTTGAAAAAAAATTTCGAAAAAAAAAATTTTCAAAAAAAAAATTTCTAAAAAAAATTTCAAAAAAAAAAATTTATAAAAAAATTTCAAAAAAATTTTAGAAAAAAAAAATTAAAAAAAAAACTTTCAAAAAAAAAAATTTTCAAAAAAAAAATTTTAAAAAAATTTAAAAAAAAAACATTAAAAAAAAAATTGAAAAAAAAAATTGAAAAAAAAATTCGAAAAAATATTTCGAAAAAAAAATTTCCAAAAAAAAAAATTTAAAAAAAAATTTCGAAAAAAAAAATTAAAAAAAAAATTCTCAAAAAAATTTTCGAAAAAAAAAAATTCAAAAAAAAAAACAAAAAAAATTTCAAAAACAAAAAAAAAATTTTTATAAAATAAAAAATAAAAAAAAATAAAAAAAAAATAATAAAAATTTTAAAAAAAATTCAAAAAAAAATTTTCGAAAAAAAAAATTTCAAAAAAAAATTTCAAGAAAAAAATTTTAAAAAATTTCAAAAAAAAATTTAAAAAAAAATTGAAAAAAAAATTCGAAAAAAAATTTTAAAAAAAAATTTCAAAAAAAATTTTTAAAAAAATTTTAAAAAAAATTCGAAAAAAAATTTCGAAAAAAAAATTTTCAAAAAAAAAAATTTCTAAAAAAATTTCAAAAAAATTTTCGAAAAAAAAATTTCAAAAGAAAACTTTCGAAAAAAAAAATTTTCAAAAAAAAATTTAAAACAAATTTCAAAAAAATAATTAAAAAAAAAATTGAAAAAAATTGAAAAAAAAAATTCGAAAAAAAAATTTTCAAGAAAAAAAAATTTTAAAAAAAATTTAAAAAAAATTTAAAAAAAATTTAAAAAAAATTTTAAAAAAATTTCAAAAAAAAAATTTTCAAAAAAAATAAAAAAAAAAATTAAAAAAAAAAATTAAAAAAAAAATTGAAAAAAAAATTAGAAAAAAAATTTCAAAAAAAAAATTTTCAAAAAAAAAATTTCAAAAAAAATTTCAAAAAAATTTTCAAAAAAAAAAATTCTAAAAAAATAAAAAAAAAAAAATTTCTAAAAAAATTTCAAAAAAATTTCAAAAAAAAACTTGCAAAAAAAAATTTTCAAAAAAAAAATTTCAAAAAAAATTTCAAAAAAATTTTCAAAAAAAAAAATTCTAAAAAAATTTTCAAAAAAAAAAATTTCTAAAAAAATTTCAAAAAAATTTTTAAAAAAATAAAAAAAAAATCAAAAAAAAATTTCGAAAAAATATTTCGTAAAAAAAAATTTTCAAAAAAAAAATTTAAAAAAAAATTATAAAAAAAAATTCGAAAAAAAATTAAAAAAAAAAAATTTTCAAAAAAAAATTTAAAAAAAATTTTAAAAAAAATTCGAAAAAAAAATTCGAAAAAAAAAATTTCAAAAAAAAAAGTTTAAAAAAAATTTCAAAAAAATTTTCGAAAAAAAAAATAAAAAAATAAAAATTTCAAAAAAAAATTTAAAAAAATTTTTAAAAAAATTTCAAAAAATTTTTCAAAAAAAAAGATTTCTAAAAAATTTTCAAAAAATAAATTTAAAAAAAATTTCTCAAAAAAATTTTCGAAAAAAAAAATTCAAAAAAAAAAATTTTCGAAAAAAAAAATTTCAAAAAAAAAATTTTCGAAAACAAAAAAAAAATTTAAAAAAATAATAGAAAAATAAAAAAAAATTTAAAAAAAAATTCAAAAAAAAATTTCAAAAAAATTTTCGAAAAAAAAAATTAAAAAAAAATTTCGAAAAAAAAATTTTCAAAAAAAAAGTTTATAAAAAATTTCAAAAAAATTTTCGAAAAAAAAAATAAAAAAAAAAATTTTTCAAAAAAAAATTTAAAAAAAATTTCAAAAAAATAATTAAAAAAAAAATTGAAAAAAATTGAAAAAAAAAATTCGAAAAAAAAATTTTCAAGAAAAAAAAATTTAAAAAAAAATTTAAAAAAAATTTTAAAAAAATTTAAAAAAAATTTTAAAAAAATTTCAAAAAAAAAATTTTCAAAAAAAATAAAAAAAAAAATTAAAAAAAAAAATAAAAAAAAAAATTGAAAAAAAAAATTAGAAAAAAAATTTCAAAAAAAAAATTTTCAAAAAAAAAATTTCAAAAAAAATTTCAAAAAAATTTTCAAAAAAAAAAATTCTAAAAAAATAAAAAAAAAAAAATTTCTAAAAAAATTTCAAAAAAATTTCAAAAAAAAACTTGCAAAAAAAAATTTTCAAAAAAAAAATTTCAAAAAAAATTTCAAAAAAATTTTCAAAAAAAAAAAATTCTAAAAAAATTTTCAAAAAAAAAAATTTCTAAAAAAATTTCAAAAAAATTTTCGAAAAAAAAAATTTCAAAAAAAAAACTTGCAAAAAAAAAAATTTTCAAAAAAAAAATTTTAAAAAAAATAAAAAAAAAATCAAAAAAAAATTGAAAAAAAAAAATTTCGAAAAAATATTTCGTAAAAAAAAATTTTCAAAAAAAAAATTTAAAAAAAAATTATAAAAAAAAATTCGAAAAAAAATTAAAAAAAAAAAATTTTCAAAAAAAAATTTAAAAAAAATTTTAAAAAAAATTCGAAAAAAAATTTCGAAAAAAAAAATTTCAAAAAAAAAAGTTTAAAAAAAATTTCAAAAAAATTTTCGAAAAAAAAAATAAAAAAAAAAAAATTTCAAAAAAAAATTTAAAAAAATTTTTAAAAAAATTTCAAAAAATTTTTCAAAAAAAAAGATTTCTAAAAAATTTTCAAAAAATAAATTTAAAAAAAAATTCTCAAAAAAATTTTCGAAAAAAAAAATTCAAAAAAAAAAATTTTCGAAAAAAAAAATTTCAAAAAAAAAATTTTCGAAAACAAAAAAAAAATTTAAAAAAATAAAAGAAAAATAAAAAAAAATTTAAAAAAAAATTCAAAAAAAAATTTTCAAAGATAAAAAAATTTTAAAAAAATTTCAAAAAAAAAAATTTTTAAAAAAATTTAAAAAAAAAATTAAAAAAAAAATTTCAAAAAAATTTTCGAAAAAAAAAATTAAAAAAAAAATTCGAAAAAAAAATTTTCAAAAAAAAAGTTTATAAAAAATTTCAAAAAAATTTTCGAAAAAAAAAATAAAAAAAAAAATTTTTCAAAAAAAAATTTTAAAAAAATTTCAAAAAAATTTTCAAAAAAAAATTTCTAAAAAAATTTTCAAAAAAAAAAATTTCAAAAAAATTTTCGGAAAAAAACATTTCAAAAAAAAATATAAAAAAAATTTCAAAAAAAAAAAAAAAAAAAAATTCAAAAAAAAATTTAAAAAAAATTTTTAAAAAATTTCAAAAAAATTTCTCAAAAAAAAAGATTTTTAAAAAATTTTCAAAAAATAAATTTAAAAAAAAATTCTCAAAAAAATTTCCAAAAAAAAAAATTTTCGAAAAAAAAAATTTCAAAAAAAAAATTTTTGAAAAAAAAATTCAAAAACAGTTTAAAAAAAATTCAGAAAAAAAAAATTTCAAAAACAAAAAAAAAATTTAAAAAAATAAAAAATAAAATTTTTTTTTTAAAAAATTCAAAAAAAAATTTTCAAAGAAAAAAAAATAAAAAAAAAATTTTAAAAAAATTTCAAAAAAAAAATTTTCAAAAAAAAATTTAAAAAAAAATAAAAAAAAAAAATAAAAAAAAAATTTCGAAAAAAAATTTTCAAAAAAAAATTTCAAAAAAATTTTCGAAAAAAAAAATTAAAAAAAAAAATTGAAAAAAAAAATTCGAAAAAAAATTTAAAAAAAAAATTTCAAAAAAAAATTTTAAAAAAATTTTAAAAAAAATTCGAAAAAAAATTTCGAAAAAAAAATTTTCAAAAAAAAAGTTTATGAAAAATTTCAAAAAAATTTTCGAAAAAAAAAATAAAAAAAAAAATTTTCAAAAAAAAAATTTAAAAAAATTTCAAAAAAATTTTCAAAAAAAAAGATTTCTAAAAAAATTTTCAAAAAAAAAATTTCTAAAAAAATTTCAAAAAAATTTTCGAAAAAAAAAATTTCAAAAGAAAACTTTCGAAAAAAAAAGTTTTCAAAAAAAAATTTAAAAAAATTGAAAAAAAAATCGAAAAAAAATTAAAAAAAAAAATTTTCAAAAAAAATTTTAAAAAAAATTTTAAAAAAAATTCGAAAAAAAATTTCGAAAAAAAAAATTTCAAAAAAAAAAGTTTAAAAAAAATTTCAAAAAAATTTTCGAAAAAAAAATAAAAAAAAAAAATTTCAAAAAAAAATTTAAAAAAAATTTTAAAAAAATTTCAAAAAAATTTTTCAAAAAAAAAGATTTTTAAAAAATTTTCAAAAAATAAATTTAAAAAAAAATTCTCAAAAAAATTTTCGAAAAAAAAATTAAAAAAAAAAATTTTCGAAAAAAAAAATTTCAAAAAAAAAAAATTTTCGAAAAATAATTTCAAAAACAGTTTAAAAAAAAATTCAGAAAAAATTTCCAAAAAAAAAATTTCAAAAACAAAAAAAAAATTTAAAAAAATAAAAAAAAATAAAAAAAAATTTAAAAAAAAATTCAAAAAAAAATTTTCGAAGAAAAAAAAATTTCTAGAAAAAAAAATTTTCAAAAAAAATTTAAAAAAAAATTTAAAAAAAAAATTAAAAAAAAAATTCGAAAAAAAAATTTTCAAAAAAAAAATTTCAAAAAAAATTTCAAAAAAATTTTCGAAAAAAAAAATTTAAAAAAGAATTGAAAACAAAAATTCGAAAAAAAATTTCGAAAAAAAAATTTTCAAAAAAAATTTAAAAAAAAATTTTAAAAAAGATTCGAAAAAAAATTTCGAAAAAAAAAAATTCAAAAAAAAAATAAAAAAAAAATTTAAAAAAAAAATTGAAAAAAAAAATTCGAAAAAAAATTTCAAAAAAAAAATTTTCAAAAAAAAAAATTCAAAAAAAATTTCAAAAAAATTTTCAAAAAAAAAAATTTCTAAAAAAATTTTCAAAAAAAAAAATTTCTAAAAAAATTTCAAAAAAATTTTCGAAAAAAAAAATTTCAAAAAAAAACTTGCAAAAAAAAAATTTTTAAAAAAAAAATTTTAAAAAAATAAAAAAAAAATCAAAAAAAAAATTGAAAAAAAAAATTCGAAAAAATATTTCGTAAAAAAAATTTCCAAAAAAAAAATAAAAAAAAAATTGAAAAAAAAAATTCGAAAAAAAATTAAAAAAAAAAATTTTCAAAAAAAATTTTAAAAAAAATTTTAAAAAAAATTCGAAAAAAAATTTCGAAAAAAAAATTTTCAAAAAAAAAAGTTTAAAAAAAGTTTCAAAAAAATTTTCGAAAAAAAAAATAAAAAAAAAAAATTTCAAAAAAAAATTTTAAAAAAATTTTAAAAAAATTTCAAAAAAATTTTTCAAAAAAAAAATTTCTAAAAAATTTTCAAAAAATAAATTTCAAAAACAGTTTAAAAAAAATCAGAAAAAATTTCCAAAAAAAAAATTTCAAAAACAAAAAAAAAATGTTAAAAAATAAAAAAAAAATTAAAAAAAATTTTAAAAAAAATTCAAAAAAAAATTTTCAAAGAAAAAAAAATTTTAAAAAAATTTTCAAAAAAAAAAATTTCAAAAAAAATTTCAAAAAAATTTTCGAAAAAAAAAATTTAAAAAAGAATTGAAAAAAAAATTCGAAAAAAATTTCGAAAAAAAAATTTTCAAAAAAAATTTTAAAAAAAATTTTAAAAAAGATTCGAAAAAAAATTTCGAAAAAAAAAATTTCAAAAAAAAAATAAAAAAAAATTAAAGAAAAATTGAAAAAAAAAATTTTCAAAAAAAAAAAATTAAAAAAAAAATTTTAAAAAAATTTTAAAAAAATTAAAAAAAAAAAATTTTCAAAAAAAATTTAAAAAAAAAATTAAAAAAAAAATTTAAAAAAAAATTGAAAAAAAAAATTCGAAAAAAAATTTCAAAAAGTAAATTCGAAAAAAAATTTTCAAGAAAACAAATTTTAAAAAATTTGAAAAAAAAAATTCGAAAAAAAAATTTCAAAAACAGTTTTAAAAAAAATTTCCAAAAAAAAAATTTCAAAAACAGTTTAAAAAAAAATTTCCAAAAAAAAAATTTCAAAAACAAAAAAAAAATTTAAAAAATAAAAAATAAAAAAATAAAAAAAAATAAAAAAAAATAAAAAAAAAAATTCAAAAAAAAATTTTCGAAAAAAAAATTTCAAAAAAAAAATTCCAAAAAAAAAATTTTTAAAAAAAATGTTAAAAAAAAATTGAAAAAAAAAATTCGAAAAAAAAATTTTCAAGAAAAATGAATTTAAAAAAAAAAATTTTAAAAAAATTTTTAAAAATTTTCGAAAAAAAAATTCAAAAAAAAACTTTCAAAAAAAAAAATTTTCAAAAAAAAATTTAAAAAAAAATTCAAAAAAAAAATTTAAAAAAAAATTTCGAAAAAAAAATTTTCAAAAAAAAAATTTCAAAAAAAATTTCAAAAAAATTTTCGAAAAAAAAAATTAAAAAAAAATTGAAAAAAAAAATTCGAAAAAAAATTTCAAAAAAAAAATTTCAAAAAAAAACTTTCAAAAAAAAAAATTTTCAAAAAAAAAATTTAAAAAAAATTTCAAAAAAAAAATTTAAAAAAAAATTTCGAAAAAAAAATTTTCAAAAAAAAAATTTCAAAAAATAATTCAAAAAAATTTTCGAAAAAAAAAATTAAAAAAAAAAATTTTCAAAAAAAAAATTAAAAAAAAATTTTTTTTAAAAAATTGAAAAAAAAAATTCGAAAAAAAAATTTCAAAAAAAAAATTTCAAAAAAAAACTTTCAAAAAAAAAAATTTTCAAAAAAAAAATTAAAAAAAATTTTTTTTTAAAAAATTGAAAAAAAAAATTCGAAAAAAAATTTCAAAAAAAAAATTTCAAAAAAAAACTTTCAAAAAAAAAAATTTTCAAAAAAAAAATTTAAAAAAAATTTCAAAAAAAAAATTTAAAAAAAAATTTCGAAAAAAAAATTTCAAAAAAAAAAATTTCAAAAAAAAAATTTAAAAAAAAATTCAAAAAAAAATTGAAAAAAAAATTGAAAAAAAAAATCGAAAAAAAAATTTTCAATAAAAAAAAATAAAAAAACAAAAATTTAAAAAAAATTTCAAAAGAATTAAAAAAAAAATTTCAAAAAAAAATTTAAAAAAAATTTTGAAAAAAAATTTCGAAAAAAAAAATTTTCAAAAAAAAAATTTCTAAAAAAAATTTCAAAAAAAAAAATTTATAAAAAAATTTCAAAAAAATTTTAGAAAAAAAAAATTAAAAAAAAAACTTTCAAAAAAAAAAATTTTCAAAAAAAAAATTTTAAAAAAATTAAAAAAAAAAACATTAAAAAAAAAATTGAAAAAAAAAATTGAAAAAAAAATTCGAAAAAATATTTCGAAAAAAAAATTTCCAAAAAAAAAAATTTAGAAAAAAATTTCGAAAAAAAAAATTAAAAAAAAAATTCTCAAAAAAATTTTCGAAAAAAAGAAATTCAAAAAAAAAAACAAAAAAAATTTCAAAAACAAAAAAAAAATTTTTATAAAATAAAAAATAAAAAAAAATAAAAAAAAAATAATAAAAATTTTAAAAAAAATTCAAAAAAAAATTTTCGAAAAAAAAAATTTCAAAAAAAAATTTCAAGAAAAAAATTTTAAAAAATTTCAAAAAAAAATTTAAAAAAAAATTGAAAAAAAAATTCGAAAAAAAATTTTAAAAAAAAATTTCAAAAAAAATTTTTAAAAAAATTTTAAAAAAAATTCGAAAAAAAATTTCGAAAAAAAAATTTTCAAAAAAAAAAATTTCTAAAAAAATTTCAAAAAAATTTTCGAAAAAAAAATTTCAAAAGAAAACTTTCGAAAAAAAAAATTTTCAAAAAAAAATTTAAAACAAATTTCAAAAAAATAATTAAAAAAAAAATTGAAAAAAATTGAAAAAAAAAATTCGAAAAAAAAATTTTCAAGAAAAAAAAATTTTAAAAAAAATTTAAAAAAAATTTAAAAAAAATTTAAAAAAAATTTTAAAAAAATTTCAAAAAAAAAATTTTCAAAAAAAATAAAAAAAAAAATAAAAAAAAAAAATTAAAAAAAAAATTGAAAAAAAAATTAGAAAAAAAATTTCAAAAAAAAAATTTTCAAAAAAAAAATTTCAAAAAAAATTTCAAAAAAATTTTCAAAAAAAAAAATTCTAAAAAAATAAAAAAAAAAAAATTTCTAAAAAAATTTCAAAAAAATTTCAAAAAAAAACTTGCAAAAAAAAATTTTCAAAAAAAAAATTTCAAAAAAAATTTCAAAAAAATTTTCAAAAAAAAAAATTCTAAAAAAATTTTCAAAAAAAAAAATTTCTAAAAAAATTTCAAAAAAATTTTAAAAAAAATAAAAAAAAAATCAAAAAAAAATTTCGAAAAAATATTTCGTAAAAAAAAATTTTCAAAAAAAAAATTTAAAAAAAAATTATAAAAAAAAATTCGAAAAAAAATTAAAAAAAAAAAATTTTCAAAAAAAAATTTAAAAAAAATTTTAAAAAAAATTCGAAAAAAAAATTCGAAAAAAAAAATTTCAAAAAAAAAAGTTTAAAAAAAATTTCAAAAAAATTTTCGAAAAAAAAAATAAAAAAATAAAAATTTCAAAAAAAAATTTAAAAAAATTTTTAAAAAAATTTCAAAAAATTTTTCAAAAAAAAAGATTTCTAAAAAATTTTCAAAAAATAAATTTAAAAAAAAATTCTCAAAAAAATTTTCGAAAAAAAAAATTCAAAAAAAAAAATTTTCGAAAAAAAAAATTTCAAAAAAAAAATTTTCGAAAACAAAAAAAAAATTTAAAAAAATAATAGAAAAATAAAAAAAAATTTAAAAAAAAATTCAAAAAAAAATTTTCAAAGATAAAAAAATTTTAAAAAAATTTCAAAAAAAAAAAATTTTTAAAAAAATTTAAAAAAAAAATTAAAAAAAAAATTTCAAAAAAATTTTCGAAAAAAAAAATTAAAAAAAAATTTCGAAAAAAAAATTTTCAAAAAAAAAGTTTATAAAAAATTTCAAAAAAATTTTCGAAAAAAAAAATAAAAAAAAAAATTTTTCAAAAAAAAATTTAAAAAAAATTTCAAAAAAATAATTAAAAAAAAAATTGAAAAAAATTGAAAAAAAAAATTCGAAAAAAAAATTTTCAAGAAAAAAAAATTTAAAAAAAAATTTAAAAAAAATTTTAAAAAAATTTAAAAAAAATTTTAAAAAAATTTCAAAAAAAAAATTTTCAAAAAAAATAAAAAAAAAAATAAAAAAAAAAAATTAAAAAAAAAATTGAAAAAAAAAATTAGAAAAAAAATTTCAAAAAAAAAATTTTCAAAAAAAAAATTTCAAAAAAAATTTCAAAAAAATTTTCAAAAAAAAAAATTCTAAAAAAATAAAAAAAAAAAAATTTCTAAAAAAATTTCAAAAAAATTTCAAAAAAAAACTTGCAAAAAAAAATTTTCAAAAAAAAAATTTCAAAAAAAATTTCAAAAAAATTTTCAAAAAAAAAAAATTCTAAAAAAATTTTCAAAAAAAAAAATTTCTAAAAAAATTTCAAAAAAATTTTCGAAAAAAAAAATTTCAAAAAAAAAACTTGCAAAAAAAAAAATTTTCAAAAAAAAAATTTAAAAAAAAATAAAAAAAAAATCAAAAAAAAATTGAAAAAAAAAAATTTCGAAAAAATATTTCGTAAAAAAAAATTTTCAAAAAAAAAATTTAAAAAAAAATTATAAAAAAAAATTCGAAAAAAAATTAAAAAAAAAAAATTTTCAAAAAAAAATTTAAAAAAAATTTTAAAAAAAATTCGAAAAAAAATTTCGAAAAAAAAAATTTCAAAAAAAAAAGTTTAAAAAAAATTTCAAAAAAATTTTCGAAAAAAAAAATAAAAAAAAAAAAATTTCAAAAAAAAATTTAAAAAAATTTTTAAAAAAATTTCAAAAAATTTTTCAAAAAAAAAGATTTCTAAAAAATTTTCAAAAAATAAATTTAAAAAAAAATTCTCAAAAAAATTTTCGAAAAAAAAAATTCAAAAAAAAAAATTTTCGAAAAAAAAAATTTCAAAAAAAAAATTTTCGAAAACAAAAAAAAAATTTAAAAAAATAAAAGAAAAATAAAAAAAAATTTAAAAAAAAATTCAAAAAAAAATTTTCAAAGATAAAAAAATTTTAAAAAAATTTCAAAAAAAAAAATTTTTAAAAAAATTTAAAAAAAAAATTAAAAAAAAAATTTCAAAAAAATTTTCGAAAAAAAAAATTAAAAAAAAAATTCGAAAAAAAAATTTTCAAAAAAAAAGTTTATAAAAAATTTCAAAAAAATTTTCGAAAAAAAAAATAAAAAAAAAAATTTTTCAAAAAAAAATTTTAAAAAAATTTCAAAAAAATTTTCAAAAAAAAATTTCTAAAAAAATTTTCAAAAAAAAAAATTTCAAAAAAATTTTCGGAAAAAAACATTTCAAAAAAAAATATAAAAAAAATTTCAAAAAAAAAAAAAAAAAAAATTTCAAAAAAAAATTTAAAAAAAATTTTTAAAAAATTTCAAAAAAATTTCTCAAAAAAAAAGATTTTTAAAAAATTTTCAAAAAATAAATTTAAAAAAAAATTCTCAAAAAAATTTCCAAAAAAAAAAATTTTCGAAAAAAAAAATTTCAAAAAAAAAATTTTTGAAAAAAAAATTCAAAAACAGTTTAAAAAAAATTCAGAAAAAAAAAATTTCAAAAACAAAAAAAAAATTTAAAAAAATAAAAAATAAAATTTTTTTTTTAAAAAATTCAAAAAAAAATTTTCAAAGAAAAAAAAATAAAAAAAAAATTTTAAAAAAATTTCAAAAAAAAAATTTTCAAAAAAAAATTTAAAAAAAAATAAAAAAAAAAATAAAAAAAAAATTTCGAAAAAAAATTTTCAAAAAAAAATTTCAAAAAAATTTTCGAAAAAAAAAATTAAAAAAAAAAATTGAAAAAAAAAATTCGAAAAAAAATTTAAAAAAAAAATTTCAAAAAAAAATTTTAAAAAAATTTTTAAAAAAATTCGAAAAAAAATTTCGAAAAAAAAATTTTCAAAAAAAAAGTTTATGAAAAATTTCAAAAAAATTTTCGAAAAAAAAAATAAAAAAAAAAATTTTCAAAAAAAAAATTTAAAAAAATTTCAAAAAAATTTTCAAAAAAAAAGATTTCTAAAAAAATTTTCAAAAAAAAAATTTCTAAAAAAATTTCAAAAAAATTTTCGAAAAAAAAAATTTCAAAAGAAAACTTTCGAAAAAAAAAGTTTTCAAAAAAAAATTTAAAAAAATTGAAAAAAAAATCGAAAAAAAATTAAAAAAAAAAATTTTCAAAAAAAATTTTAAAAAAAATTTTAAAAAAAATTCGAAAAAAAATTTCGAAAAAAAAAATTTCAAAAAAAAAAGTTTAAAAAAAATTTCAAAAAAATTTTCGAAAAAAAAATAAAAAAAAAAAATTTCAAAAAAAAATTTAAAAAAAATTTTAAAAAAATTTCAAAAAAATTTTTCAAAAAAAAAGATTTTTAAAAAATTTTCAAAAAATAAATTTAAAAAAAAATTCTCAAAAAAATTTTCGAAAAAAAAATTAAAAAAAAAAATTTTCGAAAAAAAAAATTTCAAAAAAAAAAAATTTTCGAAAAATAATTTCAAAAACAGTTTAAAAAAAAATTCAGAAAAAATTTCCAAAAAAAAAATTTCAAAAACAAAAAAAAAATTTAAAAAAATAAAAAAAAATAAAAAAAAATTTAAAAAAAAATTCAAAAAAAAATTTTCGAAGAAAAAAAAATTTCTAGAAAAAAAAATTTTCAAAAAAAATTTAAAAAAAAATTTAAAAAAAAAATTCGAAAAAAAAATTTTCAAAAAAAAAATTTCAAAAAAAATTTCAAAAAAATTTTCGAAAAAAAAAATTTAAAAAAGAATTGAAAACAAAAATTCGAAAAAAAATTTCGAAAAAAAAATTTTCAAAAAAAATTTAAAAAAAAATTTTAAAAAAGATTCGAAAAAAAATTTCGAAAAAAAAAAATTCAAAAAAAAAATAAAAAAAAAATTTAAAAAAAAAATTGAAAAAAAAAATTCGAAAAAAAATTTCAAAAAAAAAATTTTCAAAAAAAAAAATTCAAAAAAAATTTCAAAAAAATTTTCAAAAAAAAAAATTTCTAAAAAAATTTTCAAAAAAAAAAATTTCTAAAAAAATTTCAAAAAAATTTTCGAAAAAAAAAATTTCAAAAAAAAACTTGCAGAAAAAAAATTTTTAAAAAAAAAATTTTAAAAAAATAAAAAAAAAATCAAAAAAAAAATTGAAAAAAAAAATTCGAAAAAATATTTCGTAAAAAAAATTTCCAAAAAAAAAATAAAAAAAAAATTGAAAAAAAAAATTCGAAAAAAAATTTAAAAAAAAAATTTTCAAAAAAAATTTTAAAAAAAATTTTAAAAAAAATTCGAAAAAAAATTTCGAAAAAAAAATTTTCAAAAAAAAAAGTTTAAAAAAAGTTTCAAAAAAATTTTCGAAAAAAAAAATAAAAAAAAAAAATTTCAAAAAAAAATTTTAAAAAAATTTTAAAAAAATTTCAAAAAAATTTTTCAAAAAAAAAATTTCTAAAAAATTTTCAAAAAATAAATTTCAAAAACAGTTTAAAAAAAATCAGAAAAAATTTCCAAAAAAAAAATTTCAAAAACAAAAAAAAAATGTTAAAAAATAAAAAAAAAATTAAAAAAAATTTTAAAAAAAATTCAAAAAAAAATTTTCAAAGAAAAAAAAATTTTAAAAAAATTTTCAAAAAAAAAATTTCAAAAAAAATTTCAAAAAAATTTTCGAAAAAAAAAATTTAAAAAAGAATTGAAAAAAAAATTCGAAAAAAATTTCGAAAAAAAAATTTTCAAAAAAAATTTTAAAAAAAATTTTAAAAAAGATTCGAAAAAAAATTTCGAAAAAAAAAATTTCAAAAAAAAAATAAAAAAAAATTAAAGAAAAATTGAAAAAAAAAATTTTCAAAAAAAAAAAATTAAAAAAAAAATTTTAGAAAAATTTTAAAAAAATTAAAAAAAAAAAATTTTCAAAAAAAATTTAAAAAAAAAATTAAAAAAAAAATTAAAAAAAAAATTGAAAAAAAAAATTCGAAAAAAAATTTCAAAAAGTAAATTCGAAAAAAAATTTTCAAGAAAACAAATTTTAAAAAATTTGAAAAAAAAAATTCGAAAAAAAAATTTCAAAAACAGTTTTAAAAAAAATTTCCAAAAAAAAAATTTCAAAAACAGTTTAAAAAAAAATTTCCAAAAAAAAAATTTCAAAAACAAAAAAAAAATTTAAAAAATAAAAAATAAAAAAATAAAAAAAAATAAAAAAAAATAAAAAAAAAAATTCAAAAAAAAATTTTCGAAAAAAAAATTTCAAAAAAAAAATTCCAAAAAAAAAATTTTTAAAAAAAATGTTAAAAAAAAATTGAAAAAAAAAATTCGAAAAAAAAATTTTCAAGAAAAATGAATTTAAAAAAAAAAATTTTAAAAAAATTTTTAAAAATTTTCGAAAAAAAAATTCAAAAAAAAACTTTCAAAAAAAAAAATTTTCAAAAAAAAATTTAAAAAAAAATTCAAAAAAAAAATTTAAAAAAAAATTTCGAAAAAAAAATTTTCAAAAAAAAAATTTCAAAAAAAATTTCAAAAAAATTTTCGAAAAAAAAAATTAAAAAAAAATTGAAAAAAAAAATTCGAAAAAAAATTTCAAAAAAAAAATTTCAAAAAAAAACTTTCAAAAAAAAAAATTTTCAAAAAAAAAATTTAAAAAAAATTTCAAAAAAAAAATTTAAAAAAAAATTTCGAAAAAAAAATTTTCAAAAAAAAAATTTCAAAAAATAATTCAAAAAAATTTTCGAAAAAAAAAATTAAAAAAAAAAATTTTCAAAAAAAAAATTAAAAAAAAATTTTTTTTAAAAAATTGAAAAAAAAAATTCGAAAAAAAAATTTCAAAAAAAAAATTTCAAAAAAAAACTTTCAAAAAAAAAAATTTTCAAAAAAAAAATTTAAAAAAAATTTCAAAAAAAAAATTTAAAAAAAAATTTCGAAAAAAAAATTTCAAAAAAAAAAATTTCAAAAAAAAAATTTAAAAAAAAATTCAAAAAAAAATTGAAAAAAAAATTGAAAAAAAAAATCGAAAAAAAAATTTTCAATAAAAAAAAATAAAAAAACAAAAATTTAAAAAAAATTTCAAAAGAATTTAAAAAAAAATTTCAAAAAAAAATTTAAAAAAAATTTTGAAAAAAAATTTCGAAAAAAAAAATTTTCAAAAAAAAAATTTCTAAAAAAAATTTCAAAAAAAAAAATTTATAAAAAAATTTCAAAAAAATTTTAGAAAAAAAAAATTAAAAAAAAAACTTTCAAAAAAAAAAATTTTCAAAAAAAAAATTTTAAAAAAATTTAAAAAAAAAACATTAAAAAAAAAATTGAAAAAAAAAATTGAAAAAAAAATTCGAAAAAATATTTCGAAAAAAAAATTTCCAAAAAAAAAAATTTAAAAAAAAATTTCGAAAAAAAAAATTAAAAAAAAAATTCTCAAAAAAATTTTCGAAAAAAAAAAAATTCAAAAAAAAAAAACAAAAAAAATTTCAAAAACAAAAAAAAAATTTTTATAAAATAAAAAATAAAAAAAAAATAATAAAAATTTTAAAAAAAATTCAAAAAAAAATTTTCGAAAAAAAAAATTTCAAAAAAAAAATTTCAAGAAAAAAATTTTAAAAAATTTCAAAAAAAAATTTAAAAAAAATTGAAAAAAAAATTCGAAAAAAAAATTTTCAAGAAAAAAAAATTTAAAAAAAAAATTTTAAAAAAATTTTAAAAAAATTTCAAAAAAAAAAAATTTTCAAAAAAAATTTTAAAACAGATTTTTGAAAAATTTTTTGAAAAAAATTGAGAAAAAAATCGAAAAAAAAATTTCAAAAAAAAAATTTCAAAAAAAATTTCAAAAAAATTTTCGAAAAAAAAAATTTCAAAAAAAAACTTTCAAAAAAAAATTTTCAAAAAAAAATTTAAAAAAAATTTCAAAAAAAAATAAAAAAAAAAATTTAAAAAAAAATTGAAAAAAAAAATTCGAAAAAATATTTCGAAAAAAAAATTTCGAAAAAAAAAATTTAAAAAAAAATTTCGAAAAAATTTTCGAAAAAAAAATTTCAAAAAAAAACTCAAAAAAAAAATTTTCAAAAAAAAATTTAAAAAAAAATTGAAAAAAAAAATTCGAAAAAATATTTCTAAAAAAAAATTTCCAAAAAAAAAATTTCAAAAACAAAAAAAAAATTTAAAAAAATAAAAAATAAAAAAAAAATAAAAAAAAATAAAAAAAAAATTTGAAAAAAATTCAAAAAAAAATTTTCAAAGAAAAAAAAATTAAAGAAAAAATTTTAAAAAATTTTCAAAAAAAAACATTTCCAAAAAAAATTTAAAAAAAAATTTAAAAAAAATTTCGAAAAAAAAATTTTCAAAAAAAAAATTTCAAAAAAAATTTCAGAGAAATTTTCGAAAAAAAAAATAAAAAAAAAATTGAAAAAAAAAAATCGAAAAAAAATTAAAAAAAAAAATTTTCAAAAAAAATTTTAAAAAAAATTTTAAAAATAATTCGAAAAAAAATTTCGAAAAAAAAATTTTCAAAAAAAAAAGTTTAAAGAAAATTTCAAAAAAAATTTCGAAAAAAAAAATTAAAAAAAAAAATTTTCAAAAAAAAATTTCAAAAAAATTTTCAAAAAAAAAAATTTCTAAAAAAATTTCATAAAAATTTTCGAAAAAAAAAATTTTCAAAAAAAAAATTAAAACAAATTTCAAAAAAATAATTTAAAAAAAAAATTGAAAAAAATTGAAAAAAAAAATTCGAAAAAAAAATTTTCAAGAAAAAAAAATTTGAAAAAAAAATTTTAAAAAAATTTAAAAAAAATTTCAAATCAAAAATTTTCAAAAAAAATTAAAAAAAAATAAAAAAAAAAATTAAAAAAAAAATTGAAAAAAAAAATTCGAAAAAAATTTCAAAAAAAAAAATTTCAAAAAAAAAATTTCAAAAAAAATTTCAAAAAAATTTTCAAAAAAAAAAAATTTCAAAAAATTTCAAAAAAAATAAAAAAAATTGAAATAAAAAATTTCGAAAAAATTTCAAAATAAAATTTTTCTGAAAAAAATTTTTAAAAAATTCAAAAAAAAATAATTAAAAAATTTCAAAAAAAATTTTGAAAAAATGAAAAAAAAAATATAAAAAAAGAATTTAAATAAAAATTGTCAGAAAATTTTCAAAAAATTTTCAAAAAAAAAAAATTCAAAATAAAATTTTTCAAAAGAAGAATTTCAAAGAAAAACATTTTTATGAAAATAAAGAAAAAAAATTTAAAAAAAAATTCAAAAAAAAAGTTTAAAAAAAATTTAAAAAAAAAATTTCAATACCAAAATTTTTCAAAAAAAATTTCAAAAAAAAAATAAAAAAAATTGAAATAAAAAATTTAGAAAAAAAATTTTGAAAAAAAATTTTCAAAAAAAAAGATTTCAAAAAAAATTTGAAAAAAATTTTCGAAAAAAATTTCAAAAAAAACTTGAAAAAAAAAATTTCAAAAAAAAAATTATCAACAAATTAAAAAAAAAAAAAAAAATTCAAAAAAAAATTTTTCAGAAAAAAAATTTTCAAAGAAAAATATTTTTATGAAAATAAAAAAAAAATAATAAAAAAATTTCAAAAAAAAATTTCAAAAAAAAATTCGAGAAAAAATTTCAAAAATAAAATAAAAAAAAATATCAGAAAAAAATTCCTAAAAAAATTTAAAAAAAATTTAAAAAAATTGAAATAAAAAATTTCAAAAGAATTTTAGAAAAAAATTTCAAAAAAAATTTCAAAAAAATTTGCAAAAAAATTTTTGAGAAAAAAATGAAAAAAAAAATAAGAAAAAAGGAATTAAAAAAAATTATTGAAATTTATTTTTCATTTTTTTCTCAAAATTTTTTTTGCAAATTTTTTTGAAATTTATTTTGGAATTTGTTTTTTGAAAATTTTTTTACCAATTTTTTTTTTTTTTTTTCGAATTTTTTCATAAATTTTTTTAAAAATATTTTTCTTTGAAATTTTTTTTTTTGAAAAATTTTATTTTGAATTTTTTTTTTTTATTTTTTTTTATAAAATTTTTTGAAAATTTTCCGATAATTTTTTTTAATTCCTTTTTTTTTATTTTTTTTTTCATTTTTTTCTCAAAAATTTTTTTGCAAATTTTTTTGAAATTTTTTTTGAAATTTTTTTTTTGAAAATTTTTTTTCAATTTTTTTTTTTCGATTTTTTTTAAAAAATTTTTAAAAATATTTTTCTTTGAAAATTTTTTTTCTGAAAAATTTTATTTTGAAATTTTTTTTGAATTTTTTTTTTAAATTGTTGATAATTTTTTTTTGAAATTTTTTTAACATTTTTTTTGGGAAGTTTTTTTGATTTTTTTTTAAATTTTATTTTTGAAATTTTTTTTTGAATTTTTTTTTAAATTTTTTTTTTAATTTTTTCATTATTTTTTTTCATTTTCATAAAAACATTTTTCTTTGAAAATTTTTTATTTGAAAAATTTTATTTTGAATTTTTTTTTTAATTTTTTTTTTGAAAATTTTTTGAAAATTTTCTGATAATTTTTTTTAATTCCTTTTTTATATATTTTTTTAAATTTTTTTCTCAAAAATTTTTTTGCAAATTTTTTGAAATTTTTTTTGAATTTTTTTTTGAAAATTTTTTTTCTGAAAAATTTTATTTTGAAATTTTTTTTCGAAATTTTTTATTTCAATTTTTTTAAATTTTTTTTTGAATTTTTTTTTGAAATTTCAAAATAAAATATTTCAGAAATAAAATTTTCAAAGAAAAATATTTTTACAAAAAATTCGAAAAAAAATTAAAAAAAAAAAATTAAAATAAATTTCAAAATAAATTTCAAAAAAATTTTCGGAAAAAAAAATAAAAAAAAATTTAAAAAAAAATCGAAAAAAAATTCAAAAAAAAAATTTTCAAACAAAATTCAAAAAAAAATTATCAAAAAATTTAATAAAAAATGAAAAAAAAAATTTCAAAATTAAATTTTTCAGAAAAAAAAATTTCAAAGAAAAATATTGAAAAAAAAATTTTAAAAAAAATTAGAAAAAAAAATTGAAAAAATAAAAAAAAAATTAGAAAAAAATTTGGAAAAAAAAATTTCGAAAAAAATTTCAAAAAAATTTTTGAAAAAAAAATGAAAAAAAAAGAATTTAAAATAAAAATTATCAGAAAATTTTCAAAAAATTTTCAAAAAAAAAAACAAAATTCAAAATAAAATTTTTCAAAAAAAAAACTTTCGAAGAAAAACATTTTTATGAAAATAATGAAAAAAAAATTTAAAAAAATTCCAAAAAAAAAATTTCAAAACCAAAATTTTTCAAAAAAAAATTTCAAAAAAAAAATTAAAAAAAATTAAAATAAAAAATTTCGAAAAAAAAATTTCAAAAAAAATTGCAAAAAAAAAATTTGAGAAAAAAATGAAAAAAAAATATAAAAAAGGAATTAAAAAAATTATCGGAAAATTTTCAAAAAAAAAATAAAAAAAAAATTTCAAAATAAAATTTTTCAAATAAAAAATTTTCAAAGAAAAATATTTTTATGAAAATAATGAAAAAATTAAGAAAAAAAATTCATAAAATTCAAAAAAAAATTCAAAAATAAAATTTAAAAAAAAATTTCAACAAAACTTCCCAAAAAAAATTTAAAAAAGAATTTCAAAAAAAAATTATCAACAAATTAAAAAAAAAAAAAAATTCAAAATAAAATTTTCAAATAAAAATATTTAAAAAAAAAAAATTAAAAAAATTCGAAAAAAAAATAAAAAATTAGAAAAAAAATTTTGAAAAAAAAATTTCGAAAAAAATTTCAAAAAAATTTTCAAAAAAAAAAATCAGAAAAATCTCCAAAAATAAAATTTCCAAAAAAAAAATTTTCAAAATAAAAAATGTTCAAAAAAAAATAAAAAAAAAATAAAAAAAAATTCAAAAAAAATTTCAAGAAAAAATTCAAAAAAAAATTTCAAAAATAAAATTAAAAAAAAATCCAACAAAAACTTCCCAAAAAAAATTAAAAAAAAAATTTCAAAAAAAAATTCGAAAAAAAAATAAAAAAAAATTTAAAAAAATTCAAAGAAAACACGTCAATTTTCAGAAGAAAAAAATTTCGAAAAAAACTTCCCAGAAAAGAATTCAAAAAAAATTTTTCAAAAAACAATTTTTCAAAAAAAAAATTTTCAAAAAAAAAATTCAAAAAAAACTTAAAGAAAAATAATTTTAAAAAAATTACAAAAAAAATTCGAAAAAAAAATTTTCAAAATAAAAATTAAAATAAAAATTTAAAAAAAAATTTCAAAAATAAAATTTAAAAAAAAATTCCAAAAAAAACTTCTCAAAAAAAAAAAAAAATTTCAAAGAAAAATTCGAAAAAAAATTTAAAAAAAAATTAAAATAAATTTCAAAAAAATTTTCGGAAAAAAAAAATAAAAAAAAAATCGAAAAAAAAATTTTAAAAAAAAATCGAAAAAAAATTCAAAAAAAAAAATTTCAAACAAAATTCAAAAAATAATCATCAAAAAATTTAATAAAAAATGAAAAAAAAAATTCAAAATAAAATTTTTCAGAAAAAAAATTTTCAATGAAAAATATTTTTAAAAAAAATTTAAAAAAAAATTCGAAAAAAAAATTGAAAAAATAAAAAAAAAAATTTGAAAAAAAATTTTGAAAAAAAATTTCGAAAAAAATTTCAAAAAAATTTTCAAAAAAATGTTTGAAAAAAATATGAAAAAAAAAGAATTTAAAATAAAAATTATCAGAAAATTTTCAAAAAATTTTCAAAAAAAAAAAATTTCAAAATAAAATTTTTCAAAAAAAATTTTTTCGAAGAAAAACATTTTTATGAAAAAAAAATTTAAAAAAATTCCAAAAAAAAATTTCAAAACCAAAATTTTTCAAAAAAAAATTTCAAAAAAAAAATTAAAAAAATCAAAATAAAAAATTTCGAAAAAAAATTTTCAAAAAAAATATTTCAAAAAAATTTCAAAATAAAATTTTTCAGAAAAAAAATTTTAAAAGAAAAATATTTTTAAAAAAATTCGAAAAAAAAATAAATAAAAAATTTAGAAAAAAAATTTCAAAAAAAAAATTTCAAAAAAAATTGCAAAAAAAAAATTTGAGAAAAAAATGAAAAAAAAAATATAAAAAAAGGAATTAAAAAAAATTATCGGAAAATTTTCAAAATAAAAAATAAAAAAAAAAATTCAAAATAAAATTTTTCAAATAAAAAATTTTCAAAGAAAAATATTTTCATGAAAATAATGAAAAAATTAAGAAAAAAATTCAAAAAAAATCAAAAAAAAAATTCAAAAATAAAATTTAAAAAAAAAATTCAAAAAAACTTCCCAAAAAAAATTAAAAAAAGAATTTCAAAAAAAAATTATCAACAAATTAAAAAAAATAAAAAAAAAAAATTCAAAATAAAATTTTTCAGAAAAAAAATTTTCAAAGAAAAATATTTTTTAAAAAATTTATAAAAAAATTCGAAAAAAAAAAAAAAATTGGTAAAAAAATTTTCAAAAAAAAAATTCCAAAAAATATTTCAAAAAAATTTGCAAAAAAATTTTTGAGAAAAAAATGAAAAATAAATTTCAATAATTTTTTTTAATTCCTTTTTTTTATTTTTTTTTATTTTTTTTTCAAAAATTTTTTTGGAATTTTTTTTGTTTTTCGAATTTTTTAAAAAAAATTTTTAAAAATATTTTTCTTTGAAAATTTTTTTTCTGAAAAATTTTATTTTGATTTTTTTTTTTTTAATATGTTGATAATTTTTTTTTTAAATTTTTTTTTTCAAGTTTTTTCGAAATTTTTTTCGAAAATTCTTTTGAAATTTTTAATTTCAATTTTTTTAAATTTTTTTTCTGAATTTTTTTTTGAAAAATTTTGGTTTTGAAATTTTTTTTTTGAATTTTTTTTTAAATTTTTTTCTTTATTTTCATAAAAATGTTTTTCTTTGAAAATTTTTTTTTGAAAAATTTTATTTTGAATTTTTTTAAAATTTTTTTATGAAAATTTTTTGAAAATTTTTTTAAAAATATTTTTCTTTGAAAATTTTTTTTCTGAAAAATTTTTCAGAAAAAAAATTTTCAAAGAAAAATATTTTTAAAAAAATTCGAAAAAAAAAAAAATTTGGAAAAAAAATTTTCAAAAAAAAATATAAAAAAAAATTGAAAAAAAAATTTTTAAAAAAATTCAAAGAAAACACGTCAATTTTGAAAAGAAAAAATTTAAAAAAAAATTTTGAAAAAAATATTTTCAAAAAAACATTTCAAAAAAAAAATTCAGAAAAAATTTCCCAAAATAAAATTTCCAAAAAAAAAATTTTCAAAAAAAAAATTTTCAAAAAAAAAATTAAAAAAAAAAAAAAATTTCAATGAAAATTTCAAAAAAAAAATTCAAAAATAAAATTTGATAAAAAATTTCAAAATAACTTCCCAAAAAAAATAAAAAAAAAATCAAAAAAAAAAATTTTTTTATTTTTTTTTTTTCGAATTTTTTTTTTATTTTTTTTTTTAGATTTTTTTTGGGAAGTTTTTTCTGAAATTTTTTTTTTATTTTATTTTTGAAATTTTTTTTGAATTTTTTCTGAATTTTTTTGAAATTTTTTTATTATTTTTTTTATTTTCATAAAAATAATTTTGGAATTTTTTTTCTAAATTTTTTTTTTATTTTTTTTTCGAATTTTTTTTAAAATTTTTTTAAAAATATTTTTCTTTGAAAATTATTTTTCTGAAAAATTTTATTTTGAAATCTTTTTTTTCAAGTTTTTTTTGAAATTTTTTTCGAAAATTTTTTAAAAATTTTTTTTGAAATCTTTTTTTTTGAAAATTTTTTTTGATTTTTTTTTTCAAGTTTTTTTGAAACTTTTTTTGAAATTTTTTTTTGAATTTTTTTTTTGAATTTTTTTTTTATTTTTTTTTCCGAAATTTTTTTTGAAATTTACTTTAATTTTTTTTTAAATTTTTTCGAATTTTTTTTTTTTTTTTGGGAAGTTTTTTTTGGAATTTTTTTTAAATTTAATTTTTGAAATTTTTTTTTGAATATTTTTTTTTAATTTTTTGTTTGAAAATTTTTTTTTTGAAAATTTTTTTTTTTTAATTTTATTTTTGGAAATTTTTTCTGAATTTTTTTTGAAACGTTTTTTGAAATTTTTTTTTGTAATTTTTTTGAAATTATTTTTCTTAAGTTTTTTTTGAATTTTTTTTTTGAAAAATTTTTATTTGAAAAATTTTTTTTTGAATTCTTTTCTGGGAAGTTTTTTTCGAAATTTTTTTCTTTTGAAAATTGACGTTTTCTTTGAAATTTTTTTAATTTTTTTTTTAATTTTTTTTGAAATTTTTTTTGAAATTTCAAAATAAAATTTTTCAGAAAAAAAATTTTCAAAGAAAAATTATTTAAAAAAAAATTTTTAAAAAAATTCGAAAAAAAAACAAAAAATTAGAAAAAAAATTTTGAAAAAAAAATTTCGAAAAAAATTTCAAAAAAATTTTCAAAAAAAAATTCAGAAAAAATCTCCAAAAATAAAATTTCCAAAAAAAAAAATTTTCAAAATAAAAAATTTTCAAAAAAAAATTAAAAAAAAATAAAAAAAAAAAATCAGAAAAAATTTCAAAAAAAAAATCAAAAAAAAATTTCAAAAATAAAATTGAAAAAAAAATTCAAAAAAATTTCCCAAAAAAAATTTTAAAAAAAATTTCAAAAAAAAATTAAAAAAATTTCAAAGAAAACACGTCAATTTTCAAAAGAAAAAAAATTCTAAAAAAACTTCCCAGAAAAGGATTCAAAAAAATTTTTTTCAAAAAACAATTTTTCAAAAAAAAAATTCAAAAAAACTTAAAGAAAAATAATTTTAAAAAAATTACAAAAAAAATAAAAAAAAAATTCGAAAAAAAAATTTTCAAAATAAAAATTAAAAAAAAAAAAAAATTTCAAAAATAAAATTAAAAAAACTTCCCAAAAAAAATAAAAAAAAAATTTCAAAGAAAAATTCGAAAAAAAATTTAAAAAAAAATTAAAATAAATTTCAAAAAAAATTTCGGAAAAAAAAAAAAAAAAAAAAATCGAAAAAAAAATTCAAAAAAAAAATCGAAAAAAAATTCAAAAAAAAATTTTCAAACAAAATTCAAAAAATAATTATCAAAAAATTTAATAAAAAATGAAAAAAAAAATTCAAAATAAAATTTTTCAGAAAAAAAATTTTCAAAGAATTAAAAAAAAAATTAAAAAAAAATTCGAAAAAAAAAATTGAAAAAATAAAAAAAAATTAGAAAAAAAATTTTGAAAAAAAATTTCGAAAAAAATTTCAAAAAAATTTTCAAAAAAATTTTTGAAAAAAAAATAAAAAAAAAAAAGAATTTAAAATAAAAATTATCAGAAAATTTTCAAAAAAAAAAAAAAAAATCAAAATAAAATTTTTCAATAAAAAAATTTTCGAAGAAAAACATTTTTATAAAAATAATGAAAAAAAAATTTAAAAAAATTCCAAAAAAAAAATTTCAAAACCAAAATTTTTCAAAAAAAAATTTCAAAAAAAAAATTAAAAAAAATTAAAATAAAAAATTTCGAAAAAAAATTTAAAAAAAAAATATTTCAAAAAAATTTCAAAATAAAATTTTTCAGAAAAAAAATTTTAAAAGAAAAATTTCAAAAAAAATTGAAGAAAAAAATTTTGAGAAAAAAATGAAAAAAAAATATAAAAAAGGAATTAAAAAAAATTATCGGAAAATTTTCAAAAAAAAAAATAAAAAAATATAATTTTAAAAAAAATTTCAAAAAAACTTCAAAAAAAAAATTCAAAAATAAAATTTTAAAAAAAATTTCAAAAAAACTTCCCAAAAAAATTAAAAAAAGAATTTCAAAAAAAAATTATCAACAAATTAAAAAAAAATTAAAAAAAAAATTCAAAATAAAATTTTTCAGAAAAAAAATTTTCAAAGAAAAATATTTTTTAAAAAATTTATAAAAAAATTCGAAAAAAAAAAAAAAAAAAAATTGGTAAAAAAATTTTCAAAAAAAAAATTTCAAAAAAATTTGCAAAAAAATTTTTGAGAAAAAATGAAAAAAAAAATAAAAAAAAAGGAATTAAAAAAAATTATTGAAATTTATTTTGAAATTTATTTTTCATTTTTTTCTCAAAAATTTTATTGCAAATTTTTTTGAAATTTTTTTTGGATTTTTTTTTGAAAATTTTCCGATAATTTTTATTTTAAATTCTTATTTTTTCATTTTTTTTCAAAAATTTTTTTGAAAATTTTTTTGAAATTTTTTTCAAAATTTTTCTTCTATTTTTTTTATTTTTTCAAATTTTTTTTGGAATTTTTTAAAATTTTTTTTTTTTTAATATTTTTCTTTGAAAATTTTTTTTCTGAAAAATTTTATTTTGAAATTTTTTTTTCATTTTTTTTTTGGAATTTTTTATAATTTTTTTTTTGAATTTTGTTTGAAAATTTTTTTTTGAATTTTTTTTCGATTTTTTTTAAATTTTTTTAAATTTTTTTTCCGAAATTTTTTTTGAAATTTATTTTGAAATTTATTTTAATTTTTTTTTAAATTTTTTTTCGAATTTTTTTAAAAATTTTTTGTAAAAATATTTTTCTTAGAAAATTTTATTTCCGAAAAATTTTATTTTGAAATTTCAAAAAAAAAAATCAAAAAAAAATTTAAAAAAATTGAAATAAAAAATTTCGAAAAAAAAATTCAAAATAAAATTTTTCAGAAAAAAAATTTTCAAAAAAAATTTCAAAAAAAATTTCAAAAAATTTGCAAAAAAATTTTTGAGAAAAAAATGAAAAAAAAAAATATAAAAAAAGGAATTAAAAAAAATTATCGGAAAATTTTCAAAAAAAATAAATAAAAAAAAAATCAAAAAAACCCCAAAAAAAATTAAAAAAAAATTTCTAAAAAAAATTCGAGAAAAAACTTGAAAAAAAAATTATCAAAAAATTTTAAAAAAAATGAAAACAAAATTTCAAAATAAAATTTTTCAGAAAAAAAATTTTCAAAGAAAAACATTTTAAAACAAAATTTTAAAAATAATCCGAAAAAAAATAAAAAAAATAAAAAAAAATTAGAAAAAAATTTTGAAACAAAAATTTCGAAAAAAATTTTAAAAAATTTTCAAAAAAATTTTTGAAAAAAAATGAAAAAAAAAATATAAAAAAAAATAATAAAAAAAAATTATCAGAAAATTTTCAAAAAATTTTCAAAAAAAAAAAATTCAAAATAAAATTTTTCAAAAGAAGAATTTCGAAGAAAAACATTTTTATGAAAATAAAGAAAAAAAACATTAAAAAAAATTCAAAAAAAAAGTTTAAAAAAAATTCAAAAAAAAAATTTCAAAACCAAAATTTTTCAAAAAAAATTTCAAAAAAAAAAATAAAAAAAATTGAAATAAAAAATTTAGAAAAAAAATTTTGAAAAAAAATTTTCAAAAAAAAGATTTCAAAAAAAATTTGAAAAAAATTTTCGAAAAAAATTTCAAAAAAAACTTGAAAAAAAAGATTTCAAAAAAAAAATTATCAACAAATTAAAAAAAAAAAAAAAATTTCAAAAAAAAATTTTTCAGAAAAAAAATTTTCAAAGAAAAATATTTTTATGAAAATAAAAAAAAAATAATAAAAAAATTTCAAAAAAAAATTTCAAAAAAAAATTCGAGAAAAAATTTCAAAAATAAAATAAAAAAAAATATCAGAAAAAAATTCCTAAAAAAATTTTAAAAAAATTTAAAAAAATTGAAATAAAAAATTTCAAAAGAATTTTAGAAAAAAATTTCAAAAAAAATTTCAAAAAAATTTGCAAAAAAATTTTTGAGAAAAAATGAGAAAAAAATAAGAAAAAAGGAATTAAAAAAAATTAATGAAATTTATTTTTCATTTTTTTCTCAAAATTTTTTTTGCAAATTTTTTTGAAATTTATTTTGGAATTTTTTTTTTGAAAATTTTTTTACCAATTTTTTTTTTTTTTTTCGAATTTTTTTATAAATTTTTTTAAAAATATTTTTCTTTGAAATTTTTTTTTCTGAAAAATTTTATTTTGAATTTTTTTTTTAATTTTATTTTTAATTTGTTGATAATTTTTTTTGAATTTTTTTAAAATTTTTTTTGGGAAGTTTTTTTGATTTTTTTAAAATTTTATTTTTGAAATTTTTTTTTGAATTTTTTTTTATTTTTTTTTAAATTTTTTCATTATTTTTTTTTATTTTCATAAAAATATTTTATTTTGAAATTTTTTTTTTATTTTTTTTTATAAAATTTTTTGAAAATTTTCCGATAATTTTTTTTAATTCCTTTTTTTTATTTTTTTTTCATTTTTTTCTCAAAAATTTTTTTGCAAATTTTTTTGAAATTTTTTTTGAAATTTTTTTTTGAAAATTTTTTTTCAATTTTTTTTTTCGATTTTTTTAAAAAAAATTTTTAAAAATATTTTTCTTTGAAAATTTTTTTTCTGAAAAATTTTATTTTGAAATTTGTTTTGAATTTTTTTTTTAATTTGTTGATAATTTTTTTTTGAAATTTTTTTTAACATTTCTTTTGGGAAGTTTTTTTGATTTTTTTTTAAATTTTATTTTTGAAATTTTTTTTTGAATTTTTTTTAAAATTTTTTTTTTAATTTTTTCATTATTTTTTTTCATTTTCATAAAAACATTTTTCTTTGAAAATTTTTTATTTGAAAAATTTTATTTTGAATTTTTTTTTTAATTTTTTTTTGAAAATTTTTTGAAAATTTTCTGATAATTTTTTTTAATTCCTTTTTTATATATTTTTTTAAATTTTTTTCTCAAAAATTTTTTTGCAAATTTTTTGAAATTTTTTTTGAAATTTTTTTTGAAAATTTTTTTTCTGAAAAATTTTATTTTGAAATTTTTTTTCGAAATTTTTTATTTCAATTTTTTTAAATTTTTTTTTGAATTTTTTTTTGAAATTTCAAAATAAAATATTTCAGAAATAAAATTTTCAAAGAAAAATATTTTTACAAAAAATTCGAAAAAAAATTAAAAAAAAAAATTAAAATAAATTTCAAAATAAATTTCAAAAAAATTTTCGAAAAAAAAAAATAAAAAAAAATTAAAAAAAAAATCGAAAAAAAATTCAAAAAAAAAATTTCAAACAAAATTCAAAAAAAAATTATCAAAAAATTTAATAAAAAATGAAAAAAAAATTTCAAAATAAAATTTTTCAGAAAAAAAATTTCAAAGAAAAATATTGAAAAAAAAATTTAAAAAAAAATTAGAAAAAAAAATTGAAAAAATAAAAAAAAAAATTAGAAAAAAATTTTGAAAAAAAAATTTCGAAAAAAATTTCAAAAAAATTTTTGAAAAAAAAATGAAAAAAAAAAGAATTTAAAATAAAAATTATCAGAAAATTTTCAAAAAATTTTCAAAAAAAAAAACAAAATTCAAAATAAAATTTTTCAAAAAAAAACTTTCGAAGAAAAACATTTTTATGAAAATAATGAAAAAAAATTTAAAAAAATTCCAAAAAAAAAATTTCAAAACCAAAATTTTTCAAAAAAAAATTTCAAAAAAAAAATTAAAAAAAATTAAAATAAAAAATTTCGAAAAAAAAATTTCAAAAAAAATTGCAAAAAAAAATTTTGAGAAAAAAATGAAAAAAAAATATAAAAAAAGGAATTAAAAAAATTATCGGAAAATTTTCAAAAAAAAATAAAAAAAATTTTTCAAAGAAAAATATTTTTATGAAAATAATGAAAAAATTAAAAAAAAAAATTCAAAAAAAAATTCAAAAAAAAAATTCAAAAATAAAATTTTAAAAAAAATTTCAAAAAAACTTCCCAAAAAAAATTAAAAAAAGAATTTCAAAAAAAAATTATCAACAAATTAAAAAAAAATTAAAAAAAAAATTCAAAATAAAATTTTTCAGAAAAAAAATTTTCAAAGAAAAATATTTTTTAAAAAATTTATAAAAAAATTCGAAAAAAAAAAAAAAAAAATTGGTAAAAAAATTTTCAAAAAAAAAATTTCAAAAAAATTTGCAAAAAAATTTTTGAGAAAAAAATGAAAAAAAAAAAATAAAAAAAAGGAATTAAAAAAAATTATTGAAATTTATTTTGAAATTTATTTTTCATTTTTTTCTCAAAAATTTTATTGCAAATTTTTTTGAAATTTTTTTTGGATTTTTTTTTGAAAATTTTCCGATAATTTTTATTTTAAATTCTTATTTTTTCATTTTTTTTCAAAAATTTTTTTGAAAATTTTTTTGAAATTTTTTTCAATATTTTTCTTCTATTTTTTTTATTTTTTCAATTTTTTTTTCGAATTTTTTAAAAATTTTTTTTTTTAAATATTTTTCTTTGAAAATTTTTTTTCTGAAAAATTTTATTTTGAAATTTTTTTTTCATTTTTTTGGAATTTTTTATAATTTTTTTTTGAATTTTGTTTGAAAATTTTTTTTTGAATTTTTTTTCGATTTTTTTAAATTTTTTTTTTTTTTTTTTCCGAAATTTTTTTTGAAATTTATTTTGAAATTTATTTTAATTTTTTTTTAAATTTTTTTTCGAATTTTTTTAAAAATTTTTTGTAAAAATATTTTTCTTTGAAAATTTTATTTCCGAAAAATTTTATTTTGAAATTTCAAAAAAAAAAATCAAAAAAAAATTTAAAAAATTGAAATAAAAAATTTCGAAAAAAAAATTCAAAATAAAATTTTTCAGAAAAAAAATTTTCAAAAAAAATTTCAAAAAAAAATTCAAAAAATTTGCAAAAAAATTTTTGAGAAAAAAATGAAAAAAAAATATAAAAGGAATTAAAAAAAATTATCGGAAAATTTTCATAAAAAAAAAATAAAAAAAAAAATCAAAAAAACCCCAAAAAAAATTTAAAAAAAAATTTCTAAAAAAAATTCGAAAAAAAACTTGAAAAAAAAATTATCAAAAAATTTAAAAAAAAATGAAAACAAAATTTCAAAATAAAATTTTTCAGAAAAAAAATTTTCAAAGAAAAATATTTCAAAACAAAATTTTAAAAATAATCCGAAAAAAAATAAAAAAAATAAAAAAAAATTAGAAAAAAATTTTGAAACAAAAATTTCGAAAAAAATTTTAAAAAAATTTTCAAAAAAATTTTTGAAAAAAAATGAAAAAAAAAATATAAAAAAAAATAAAAAAAAAAATTATCAGAAAATTTTCAAAAAATTTTCAAAAAAAAAAATTCAAAATAAAATTTTTCAAAAGAAGAATTTCAAAGAAAAACATTTTTATGAAAATAAAGAAAAAAAATTTAAAAAAAAATTCAAAAAAAACGTTTTAAAAAAATTAAAAAAAAAAATTTCAAAACCAAAATTTTTCAAAAAAAATTTCAAAAAAAAATAAAAAAAATTGAAATTAAAAATTTAGAAAAAAAATTTTGAAAAAAAATTTTCAAAAAAAAAGATTTCAAAAAAAATTTGAAAAAAATTTACGAAAAAAATTTCAAAAAAAACTTGAAAAAAAAGAATTTCAAAAAAAAATTATCAACAAATTAAAAAAAAATTAAAAAAAAAATTCAAAATAAAATTTTTCAGAAAAAAAATTTTCAAAGAAAAATATTTTTTAAAAAATTTATAAAAAAATTCGAAAAAAAAAAAAAAAAAAAATTGGTAAAAAAATTTTCAAAAAAAAAATTTCAAAAAAATTTGCAAAAAAATTTTTGAGAAAAAATGAAAAAAAAAATAAAAAAAAGGAATTAAAAAAAATTATTGAAATTTATTTTGAAATTTATTTTTCATTTTTTTCTCAAAAATTTTATTGCAAATTTTTTTGAAATTTTTTTTGGATTTTTTTTTGAAAATTTTCCGATAATTTTTATTTTAAATTCTTATTTTTTCATTTTTTTTCAAAAATTTTTTTGAAAATTTTTTTGAAATTTTTTTCAAAATTTTTCTTCTATTTTTTTTATTTTTTCAAATTTTTTTTCGAATTTTTTAAAAATTTTTTTTTTTTAATATTTTTCTTTGAAAATTTTTTTTCTGAAAAATTTTATTTTGAAATTTTTTTTTCATTTTTTTTTTGGAATTTTTTATAATTTTTTTTTGAATTTTGTTTGAAAATTTTTTTTTGAATTTTTTTTCGATTTTTTTTAAATTTTTTTAAATTTTTTTTCCGAAATTTTTTTTGAAATTTATTTTGAAATTTATTTTAATTTTTTTTTAAATTTTTTTTCGAATTTTTTTAAAAATTTTTTGTAAAAATATTTTTCTTTGAAAATTTTATTTCCGAAAAATTTTATTTTGAAATTTTTTTTTCATTTTTTTTTTGGAATTTTTTATAATTTTTTTTTTGAATTTTGTTTGAAAATTTTTTTTTGAATTTTTTTTCGATTTTTTTTAAATTTTTTTAAATTTTTTTTCCGAAATTTTTTTTGAAATTTATTTTGAAATTTATTTTAATTTTTTTTTAAATTTTTTTTCGAATTTTTTTAAAAATTTTTTGTAAAAATATTTTTCTTAGAAAATTTTATTTCCGAAAAATTTTATTTTGAAATTTCAAAAAAAAAAATCAAAAAAAAATTTAAAAAAATTGAAATAAAAAATTTCGAAAAAAAAATTCAAAATAAAATTTTTCAGAAAAAAAATTTTCAAAAAAAATTTCAAAAAAAATTTCAAAAAATTTGCAAAAAAATTTTTGAGAAAAAAATGAAAAAAAAAAATATAAAAAAAGGAATTAAAAAAAATTATCGGAAAATTTTCAAAAAAAATAAATAAAAAAAAAATCAAAAAAACCCCAAAAAAAATTAAAAAAAAATTTCTAAAAAAAATTCGAGAAAAAACTTGAAAAAAAAATTATCAAAAAATTTAAAAAAAAATGAAAACAAAATTTCAAAATAAAATTTTTCAGAAAAAAAATTTTCAAAGAAAAACATTTTAAAACAAAATTTTAAAAATAATCCGAAAAAAAATAAAAAAAAATTAGAAAAAAATTTTGAAACAAAAATTTCGAAAAAAATTTTAAAAAAATTTTCAAAAAAATTTTTGAAAAAAAATGAAAAAAAAAATATAAAAAAAAATAATAAAAAAAAATTATCAGAAAATTTTCAAAAAATTTTCAAAAAAAAAAAATTCAAAATAAAATTTTTCAAAAGAAGAATTTCGAAGAAAAACATTTTTATGAAAATAAAGAAAAAAAACATTAAAAAAAATTCAAAAAAAAAGTTTAAAAAAAATTCAAAAAAAAAATTTCAAAACCAAAATTTTTCAAAAAAAATTTCAAAAAAAAAAATAAAAAAAATTGAAATAAAAAATTTAGAAAAAAAATTTTGAAAAAAAATTTTCAAAAAAAAGATTTCAAAAAAAATTTGAAAAAAATTTTCGAAAAAAATTTCAAAAAAAACTTGAAAAAAAAGATTTCAAAAAAAAAATTATCAACAAATTAAAAAAAAAAAAAAAATTTCAAAAAAAAATTTTTCAGAAAAAAAATTTTCAAAGAAAAATATTTTTATGAAAATAAAAAAAAAATAATAAAAAAATTTCAAAAAAAAATTTCAAAAAAAAATTCGAGAAAAAATTTCAAAAATAAAATAAAAAAAAATATCAGAAAAAAATTCCTAAAAAAATTTTAAAAAAATTTAAAAAAATTGAAATAAAAAATTTCAAAAGAATTTTAGAAAAAAATTTCAAAAAAAATTTCAAAAAAATTTGCAAAAAAATTTTTGAGAAAAAATGAGAAAAAAATAAGAAAAAAGGAATTAAAAAAAATTAATGAAATTTATTTTTCATTTTTTTCTCAAAATTTTTTTTGCAAATTTTTTTGAAATTTATTTTGGAATTTTTTTTTTGAAAATTTTTTTACCAATTTTTTTTTTTTTTTTCGAATTTTTTTATAAATTTTTTTAAAAATATTTTTCTTTGAAATTTTTTTTTCTGAAAAATTTTATTTTGAATTTTTTTTTTAATTTTATTTTTAATTTGTTGATAATTTTTTTTGAATTTTTTTAAAATTTTTTTTGGGAAGTTTTTTTGATTTTTTTAAAATTTTATTTTTGAAATTTTTTTTTGAATTTTTTTTTATTTTTTTTTAAATTTTTTCATTATTTTTTTTTATTTTCATAAAAATATTTTATTTTGAAATTTTTTTTTTATTTTTTTTTATAAAATTTTTTGAAAATTTTCCGATAATTTTTTTTAATTCCTTTTTTTTATTTTTTTTTCATTTTTTTCTCAAAAATTTTTTTGCAAATTTTTTTGAAATTTTTTTTGAAATTTTTTTTTGAAAATTTTTTTTCAATTTTTTTTTTCGATTTTTTTAAAAAAAATTTTTAAAAATATTTTTCTTTGAAAATTTTTTTTCTGAAAAATTTTATTTTGAAATTTGTTTTGAATTTTTTTTTTAATTTGTTGATAATTTTTTTTTGAAATTTTTTTTAACATTTCTTTTGGGAAGTTTTTTTGATTTTTTTTTAAATTTTATTTTTGAAATTTTTTTTTGAATTTTTTTTAAAATTTTTTTTTTAATTTTTTCATTATTTTTTTTCATTTTCATAAAAACATTTTTCTTTGAAAATTTTTTATTTGAAAAATTTTATTTTGAATTTTTTTTTTAATTTTTTTTTGAAAATTTTTTGAAAATTTTCTGATAATTTTTTTTAATTCCTTTTTTATATATTTTTTTAAATTTTTTTCTCAAAAATTTTTTTGCAAATTTTTTGAAATTTTTTTTGAAATTTTTTTTGAAAATTTTTTTTCTGAAAAATTTTATTTTGAAATTTTTTTTCGAAATTTTTTATTTCAATTTTTTTAAATTTTTTTTTGAATTTTTTTTTGAAATTTCAAAATAAAATATTTCAGAAATAAAATTTTCAAAGAAAAATATTTTTACAAAAAATTCGAAAAAAAATTAAAAAAAAAAATTAAAATAAATTTCAAAATAAATTTCAAAAAAATTTTCGAAAAAAAAAAATAAAAAAAAATTAAAAAAAAAATCGAAAAAAAATTCAAAAAAAAAATTTCAAACAAAATTCAAAAAAAAATTATCAAAAAATTTAATAAAAAATGAAAAAAAAATTTCAAAATAAAATTTTTCAGAAAAAAAATTTCAAAGAAAAATATTGAAAAAAAAATTTAAAAAAAAATTAGAAAAAAAAATTGAAAAAATAAAAAAAAAAATTAGAAAAAAATTTTGAAAAAAAAATTTCGAAAAAAATTTCAAAAAAATTTTTGAAAAAAAAATGAAAAAAAAAAGAATTTAAAATAAAAATTATCAGAAAATTTTCAAAAAATTTTCAAAAAAAAAAACAAAATTCAAAATAAAATTTTTCAAAAAAAAACTTTCGAAGAAAAACATTTTTATGAAAATAATGAAAAAAAATTTAAAAAAATTCCAAAAAAAAAATTTCAAAACCAAAATTTTTCAAAAAAAAATTTCAAAAAAAAAATTTAAAAAAATTAAAATAAAAAATTTCGAAAAAAAAATTTCAAAAAAAATTGCAAAAAAAAATTTTGAGAAAAAAATGAAAAAAAAATATAAAAAAAGGAATTAAAAAAATTATCGGAAAATTTTCAAAAAAAAATAAAAAAAATTTTTCAAAGAAAAATATTTTTATGAAAATAATGAAAAAATTAAAAAAAAAAATTCAAAAAAAAATTCAAAAAAAAAATTCAAAAATAAAATTTTAAAAAAAATTTCAAAAAAACTTCCCAAAAAAAATTAAAAAAAGAATTTCAAAAAAAAATTATCAACAAATTAAAAAAAAATTAAAAAAAAAATTCAAAATAAAATTTTTCAGAAAAAAAATTTTCAAAGAAAAATATTTTTTAAAAAATTTATAAAAAAATTCGAAAAAAAAAAAAAAAAAATTGGTAAAAAAATTTTCAAAAAAAAAATTTCAAAAAAATTTGCAAAAAAATTTTTGAGAAAAAAATGAAAAAAAAAAAATAAAAAAAAGGAATTAAAAAAAATTATTGAAATTTATTTTGAAATTTATTTTTCATTTTTTTCTCAAAAATTTTATTGCAAATTTTTTTGAAATTTTTTTTGGATTTTTTTTTGAAAATTTTCCGATAATTTTTATTTTAAATTCTTATTTTTTCATTTTTTTTCAAAAATTTTTTTGAAAATTTTTTTGAAATTTTTTTCAATATTTTTCTTCTATTTTTTTTATTTTTTCAATTTTTTTTTCGAATTTTTTAAAAATTTTTTTTTTTAAATATTTTTCTTTGAAAATTTTTTTTCTGAAAAATTTTATTTTGAAATTTTTTTTTCATTTTTTTGGAATTTTTTATAATTTTTTTTTGAATTTTGTTTGAAAATTTTTTTTTGAATTTTTTTTCGATTTTTTTAAATTTTTTTTTTTTTTTTTCCGAAATTTTTTTTGAAATTTATTTTGAAATTTATTTTAATTTTTTTTTAAATTTTTTTTCGAATTTTTTTAAAAATTTTTTGTAAAAATATTTTTCTTTGAAAATTTTATTTCCGAAAAATTTTATTTTGAAATTTCAAAAAAAAAAATCAAAAAAAAATTTAAAAAATTGAAATAAAAAATTTCGAAAAAAAAATTCAAAATAAAATTTTTCAGAAAAAAAATTTTCAAAAAAAATTTCAAAAAAAAATTCAAAAAATTTGCAAAAAAATTTTTGAGAAAAAAATGAAAAAAAAATATAAAAAAGGAATTAAAAAAAATTATCGGAAAATTTTCATAAAAAAAAAATAAAAAAAAAAATCAAAAAAACCCCAAAAAAAATTTAAAAAAAAATTTCTAAAAAAAATTCGAAAAAAAACTTGAAAAAAAATTATCAAAAAATTTAAAAAAAAATGAAAACAAAATTTCAAAATAAAATTTTTCAGAAAAAAAATTTTCAAAGAAAAATATTTTAAAACAAAATTTTAAAAATAATCCGAAAAAAAATAAAAAAAATAAAAAAAAATTAGAAAAAAATTTTGAAACAAAAATTTCGAAAAAAATTTTAAAAAAATTTTCAAAAAAATTTTTGAAAAAAAATGAAAAAAAAAATATAAAAAAAAATAAAAAAAAAAATTATCAGAAAATTTTCAAAAAATTTTCAAAAAAAAAAATTCAAAATAAAATTTTTCAAAAGAAGAATTTCAAAGAAAAACATTTTTATGAAAATAAAGAAAAAAAATTTAAAAAAAAATTCAAAAAAAACGTTTTAAAAAAATTAAAAAAAAAAATTTCAAAACCAAAATTTTTCAAAAAAAATTTCAAAAAAAAATAAAAAAAATTGAAATTAAAAATTTAGAAAAAAAATTTTGAAAAAAAATTTTCAAAAAAAAAGATTTCAAAAAAAATTTGAAAAAAATTTACGAAAAAAATTTCAAAAAAAACTTGAAAAAAAAGAATTTCAAAAAAAAATTATCAACAAATTAAAAAAAAATTAAAAAAAAAATTCAAAATAAAATTTTTCAGAAAAAAAATTTTCAAAGAAAAATATTTTTTAAAAAATTTATAAAAAAATTCGAAAAAAAAAAAAAAAAAAAATTGGTAAAAAAATTTTCAAAAAAAAAATTTCAAAAAAATTTGCAAAAAAATTTTTGAGAAAAAATGAAAAAAAAAATAAAAAAAAGGAATTAAAAAAAATTATTGAAATTTATTTTGAAATTTATTTTTCATTTTTTTCTCAAAAATTTTATTGCAAATTTTTTTGAAATTTTTTTTGGATTTTTTTTTGAAAATTTTCCGATAATTTTTATTTTAAATTCTTATTTTTTCATTTTTTTTCAAAAATTTTTTTGAAAATTTTTTTGAAATTTTTTTCAAAATTTTTCTTCTATTTTTTTTATTTTTTCAAATTTTTTTTCGAATTTTTTAAAAATTTTTTTTTTTTAATATTTTTCTTTGAAAATTTTTTTTCTGAAAAATTTTATTTTGAAATTTTTTTTTCATTTTTTTTTTGGAATTTTTTATAATTTTTTTTTGAATTTTGTTTGAAAATTTTTTTTTGAATTTTTTTTCGATTTTTTTTAAATTTTTTTAAATTTTTTTTCCGAATTTTTTTTTGAAATTTATTTTGAAATTTATTTTAATTTTTTTTTAAATTTTTTTTCGAATTTTTTTAAAAATTTTTTGTAAAAATATTTTTCTTTGAAAATTTTATTTCCGAAAAATTTTATTTTGAAATTTCAAAAAAAAAATCAAAAAAAAAATTAAAAAAATTGAAATAAAAAATTTCCAAAAAAAAATTCAAAATAAAATTTTTCAGAAAAAAAATTTTCAAAAAAAATTTCAAAAAAAATTTCAAAAAATTTGCAAAAAAATTTTTGAGAAAAAAATGAAAAAAAAAATATAAAAAAAGGAATTAAAAAAAATTATCGAAAAATTTTCAAAAAAAATAAATAAAAAAAAAATCAAAAAAACCCCAAAAAAAATTAAAAAAAAAATTTCTAAAAAAAATTCGAGAAAAAACTTGAAAAAATAATTATCAAAAGATTTAAAAAAAAATGAAAACAAAATTTCAAAATAAAATTTTTCAGAAAAAAAATTTTCAAAGAAAAATATTTTAAAACAAAATTTTAAAAATAATCCGAAAAAAAATAAAAAAAATAAAAAAAAATTAGAAAAAAATTTTGAAACAAAAATTTCGAAAAAAATTTTAAAAAAATTTTCAAAAAAATTTTTGAAAAAAAATGAAAAAAAAAATATAAAAAAAAATAATAAAAAAAAATTATCAGAAAATTTTCAAAAAATTTTCAAAAAAAAAAAATTCAAAATAAAATTTTTCAAAAGAAGAATTTCGAAGAAAAACATTTTTATGAAAATAAAGAAAAAAAACATTAAAAAAAATTCAAAAAAAAAGTTTAAAAAAAATTCAAAAAAAAAATTTCAAAGCCAAAATTTTTCAAAAAAAATTTCAAAAAAAAAAATTAAAAAAATTGAAATAAAAAATTTAGAAAAAAAATTTTGAAAAAAAATTTTCAAAAAAAAGATTTCAAAAAAAATTTGAAAAAAATTTTCGAAAAAAATTTCAAAAAAAACTTGAAAAAAAAGATTTCAAAAAAAAAATTATCAACAAATTAAAAAAAAAAAAAAATTTCAAAAAAAAATTTTTCAGAAAAAAAATTTTCAAAGAAAAATATTTTTATGAAAATAAAAAAAAAATAATAAAAAAATTTCAAAAAAAAATTTCAAAAAAAAATTCGAGAAAAAATTTCAAAAATAAAATAAAAAAAAATATCAGAAAAAAATTCCTAAAAAAATTTAAAAAAAATTTAAAAAAATTGAAATAAAAAATTTCAAAAGAATTTTAGAAAAAAATTTCAAAAAAAATTTCAAAAAAATTTGCAAAAAAATTTTTGAGAAAAAATGAAAAAAAAATAAGAAAAAAGGAATTAAAAAAAATTAATGAAATTTATTTTTCATTTTTTTCTCAAAATTTTTTTTGCAAATTTTTTTGAAATTTATTTTGGAATTTTTTTTTTGAAAATTTTTTTACCAATTTTTTTTTTTTTTCGAATTTTTTTATAAATTTTTTTAAAAATATTTTTCTTTGAAATTTTTTTTCTGAAAAATTTTATTTTGAATTTTTTTTTTAATTTTATTTTTAATTTGTTGATAATTTTTTTTGAATTTTTTTAAAATTTTTTTTGGGAAGTTTTTTTGATTTTTTTAAAATTTTATTTTTGAAATTTTTTTTTGAATTTTTTTTTATTTTTTTTTTAATTTTTTCATTATTTTTTTTTATTTTCATAAAAATATTTTATTTTGAAATTTTTTTTTTATTTTTTTTTATAAAATTTTTTGAAAATTTTCCGATAATTTTTTTTAATTCCTTTTTTTTATTTTTTTTTCATTTTTTTCTCAAAAATTTTTTTGCAAATTTTTTTGAAATTTTTTTTGAAATTTTTTTTTGAAAATTTTTTTTCAATTTTTTTTTTCGATTTTTTTAAAAAAAATTTTTAAAAATATTTTTCTTTGAAAATTTTTTTTCTGAAAAATTTTATTTTGAAATTTTTTTTGAATTTTTTTTTTAATTTGTTGATAATTTTTTTTTGAAATTTTTTTTAACATTTCTTTTGGGAAGTTTTTTTGATTTTTTTTTAAATTTTATTTTTGAAATTTTTTTTTGAATTTTTTTTAAAATTTTTTTTTTAATTTTTTCATTATTTTTTTTCATTTTCATAAAAACATTTTTCTTTGAAAATTTTTTATTTGAAAAATTTTATTTTGAATTTTTTTTTTTTTTTTTTTTTTGAAAATTTTTTGAAAATTTTCTGATAATTTTTTTTAATTCCTTTTTTATATATTTTTTTAAATTTTTTTCTCAAAAATTTTTTTGCAAATTTTTTGAAATTTTTTTTGAAATTTTTTTTGAAAATTTTTTTTCTGAAAAATTTTATTTTGAAATTTTTTTTCGAAATTTTTTATTTCAATTTTTTTAAATTTTTTTTTGAATTTTTTTTTGAAATTTCAAAATAAAATATTTCAGAAATAAAATTTTCAAAGAAAAATATTTTTACAAAAAATTCGAAAAAAAATTAAAAAAAAATTAAAATAAATTTCAAAATAAATTTCAAAAAAATTTTCGGAAAAAAAAAATAAAAAAAAATTAAAAAAAAATCGAAAAAAAATTCAAAAAAAAAATTTTCAAACAAAATTCAAAAAAAAATTATCAAAAAATTTAATAAAAAATGAAAAAAAAATTTCAAAATAAAATTTTTCAGAAAAAAAAATTTCAAAGAAAAATATTGAAAAAAAATTTAAAAAAAAATTAGAAAAAAAAATTGAAAAAATAAAAAAAAAAATTAGAAAAAAATTTTGAAAAAAAAATTTCGAAAAAAATTTCAAAAAAATTTTTGAAAAAAAAATGAAAAAAAAAAGAATTTAAAATAAAAATTATCAGAAAATTTTCAAAAAATTTTCAAAAAAAAAAAACAAAATTCAAAATAAAATTTTTCAAAAAAAAACTTTCGAAGAAAAACATTTTTATGAAAATAATGAAAAAAAATTTAAAAAAATTCCAAAAAAAAAATTTCAAAACCAAAATTTTTCAAAAAAAAATTTCAAAAAAAAAATTAAAAAAAATTAAAATAAAAAATTTCGAAAAAAAAATTTCAAAAAAAATTGCAAAAAAAAATTTTGAGAAAAAAATGAAAAAAAAATATAAAAAAAGGAATTAAAAAAATTATCGGAAAATTTTCAAAAAAAAATAAAAAAAAATTTTCAAAGAAAAATATTTTTATGAAAATAATGAAAAAATTTAAAAAAAAATTTCAAAAAAAAATTCAAAAAAAAAATTCAAAAATAAAATTTTAAAAAAAATTTCAAAAAAACTTCCCAAAAAAAATTAAAAAAAGAATTTCAAAAAAAAATTATCAACAAATTAAAAAAAAATTTAAAAAAAAATTCAAAATAAAATTTTTCAGAAAAAAAATTTTCAAAGAAAAATATTTTTTAAAAAATTTATAAAAAAATTCGAAAAAAAAAAAAAAAAATTGGTAAAAAAATTTTCAAAAAAAAAATTTCAAAAAAATTTGCAAAAAAATTTTTGAGAAAAAAATGAAAAAAAAAAATAAAAAAAAGGAATTAAAAAAAATTATTGAAATTTATTTTGAAATTTATTTTTCATTTTTTTCTCAAAAATTTTATTGCAAATTTTTTTGAAATTTTTTTTGGATTTTTTTTTGAAAATTTTCCGATAATTTTTATTTTAAATTCTTATTTTTTCATTTTTTTTCAAAAATTTTTTTGAAAATTTTTTTGAAATTTTTTTCAAAATTTTTCTTCTATTTTTTTTATTTTTTCAAATTTTTTTTCGAATTTTTAAAATTTTTTTTTTTTTAAATATTTTTCTTTGAAAATTTTTTTTCTGAAAAATTTTATTTTGAAATTTTTTTTTCATTTTTTTTGGAATTTTTTATAATTTTTTTTTGAATTTTGTTTGAAAATTTTTTTTTGAATTTTTTTTCGATTTTTTTAAATTTTTTTTTTATTTTTTTTTCCGAAATTTTTTTTGAAATTTATTTTGAAATTTATTTTAATTTTTTTTTTAATTTTTTTTCGAATTTTTTTAAAAATTTTTTGTAAAAATATTTTTCTTTGAAAATTTTATTTCCGAAAAATTTTATTTTGAAATTTCAAAAAAAAAAATCAAAAAAAAATTTAAAAAAATTGAAATAAAAAATTTCGAAAAAAAAATTCAAAATAAAATTTTTCAGAAAAAAAATTTTCAAAAAAAATTTCAAAAAAAATTTCAAAAAATTTGCAAAAAAATTTTTGAGAAAAAAATGAAAAAAAAATATAAAAAAAGGAATTAAAAAAAATTATCGGAAAATTTTCAAAAAAAAAAAATAAAAAAAAAATCAAAAAAACCCCAAAAAAAATTTAAAAAAAATTTCTAAAAAAAATTCGAAAAAAAACTTGAAAAAAAAATTATCAAAAAATTTAAAAAAAAATGAAAACAAAATTTCAAAATAAAATTTTTCAGAAAAAAAATTTTCAAAGAAAAATATTTCAAAACAAAATTTTAAAAATAATCCGAAAAAAAATAAAAAAAATAAAAAAAAATTAGAAAAAAATTTTGAAACAAAAATTTCGAAAAAAATTTTTAAAAAATTTTCAAAAAAATTTTTGAAAAAAAATGAAAAAAAAAATATAAAAAAAAATAAAAAAAAAATTATCAGAAAATTTTCAAAAAATTTTCAAAAAAAAAAATTCAAAATAAAATTTTTCAAAAGAAGAATTTCAAAGAAAAACATTTTTATGAAAATAAAGAAGAAAAATTTAAAAAAAAATTCAAAAAAAACGTTTTAAAAAAATTAAAAAAAAAAATTTCAAAACCAAAATTTTTCAAAAAAAATTTCAAAAAAAAAATAAAAAAAATTGAAATTAAAAATTTAGAAAAAAAATTTTGAAAAAAAATTTTCAAAAAAAAAGATTTCAAAAAAAATTTGAAAAAAATTTACGAAAAAAATTTCAAAAAAAACTTGAAAAAAAAATTTCAAAAAAAAAATTATCAACAAATTAAAAAAAAAAAAAAAAAATTTCAAAAAAAAATTTTTCAGAAAAAAAATTTTCAAAGAAAAATATTTTTATGAAAATAAAAAAAAAATAATAAAGAAATTTCAAAAAAAAATTCGAGAAAAAATTTCAAAAATAAAATAAAAAAAAATATCAGAAAAAAATTCCTAAAAAAATTTTAAAAAAATTTAAAAAAATTGAAATAAAAAATTTCAAAAGAATTTTAGAAAAAAATTTCAAAAAAAATTTCAAAAAAATTTGCAAAAAAATTTTTGAGAAAAAAATGAAAAAAAAAATAAGAAAAAAGGAATTAAAAAAAATTATTGAAATTTATTTTTCATTTTTTTCTCAAAATTTTTTTTGCAAATTTTTTTGAAATTTATTTTGGAATTTTTTTTTGAAAATTTTTTTACCAATTTTTTTTTTTTTTTTTCGAATTTTTTTATAAATTTTTTTAAAAATATTTTTCTTTGAAATTTTTTTTTCTGAAAAATTTTATTTTGAATTTTATTTTAAATTTTTTTTTTAATTTGTTGATAATTTTTTTTTGAATTTTTTTTTAATTTTTTTTGGGAAGTTTTTTTGATTTTTTTTAAATTTTATTTTTGAAATTTTTTTTTGAATTTTTTTTTATTTTTTTTTTTATTTTTTCATTATTTTTTTTTATTTTCATAAAAATATTTTATTTTGAAATTTTTTTTTTATTTTTTTTTATAAAATTTTTTGAAAATTTTCCGATAATTTTTTTTAATTCCTTTTTTTTTATTTTTTTTTCATTTTTTTCTCAAAAATTTTTTTGCAAATTTTTTTGAAATTTTTTTTGAATTTTTTTTTTTGAAAATTTTTTTTCAATTTTTTTTTTTCGATTTTTTTTAAAAAAATTTTTAATAATATTTTTCTTTGAAAATTTTTTTTCTGAAAAATTTTATTTTGAAATTTTTTTTTAATTTTTTTTTTAATTTGTTGATAATTTTTTTTGAATTTTTTTTTAACATTTTTTTTGGGAAGTTTTTTTGATTTTTTTTTAAATTTTATTTTTGAAATTTTTTTTTGAATTTTTTTTAAAATTTTTTCATTATTTTTTTTCATTTTCATAAAAACATTTTTCTTTGAAAATTTTTTATTTGAAAAATTTTATTTTGAATTTTTTTTTAAATTTTTTTTTTGAAAATTTTTTCAAAATTTTCTGATAATTTTTTTTAATTCCTTTTTTATATATTTTTTTAAATTTTTTTCTCAAAAATTTTTTTGCAAATTTTTTGAAATTTTTTTTGAAATTTTTTTTGAAAATTTTTATTCTGAAAAATTTTATTTTGAAATTTTTTTTCGAAATTTTTTATTTCAATTTTTTTAATTTTTTTTTTGAATTTTTTTTTGAAATTTCAAAATAAAATATTTCAGAAATAAAATTTTCAAAGAAAAATATTTTTACAAAAAATTCGAAAAAAAATTAAAAAAAAAAATAAATTTCAAAACAAATTTCAAAAAAATTTTCGGAAAAAAAAATAAAAAAAAATTAAAAAAAAAATCGAAAAAAAATTCAAAAAAAAAAATTTTCAAACAAAATTCAAAAAAAAATTATCAAAAAATTTAATAAAAAATGAAAAAAAAAATTCAAAATAAAATTTTTCAGAAAAAAAAATTTCAAAGAAAAATATTGAAAAAAAAATTTAAAAAAAATTAGAAAAAAAAATTGAAAAAATAAAAAAAAAATTAGAAAAAAATTTTGAAAAAAAAATTTCGAAAAAAATTTCAAAAAAATTTTTGAAAAAAAAATGAAAAAAAAAAGAATTTAAAATAAAAATTATCAGAAAATTTTCAAAAAATTTTCAAAAAAAAAAAACAAAATTCAAAATAAAATTTTTCAAAAAAAAAACTTTCGAAGAAAAACATTTTTATGAAAATAATGAAAAAAAAATTTAAAAAAATTCCAAAAAAAAATTTCAAAACCAAAATTTTTCAAAAAAAAATTTCAAAAAAAAAATTAAAAAAAATTAAAATAAAAAATTTCGAAAAAAAAATTTCAAAAAAAATTGCAAAAAAAATTTTGAGAAAAAAAATGAAAAAAAAATATAAAAAAAGGAATTAAAAAAATTATCGGAAAATTTTCAAAAAAAAAATAAAAAAAAAATTTCAAAATAAAATTTTTCAAATAAAAAATTTTCAAAGAAAAATATTTTTATGAAAATAATGAAAAAATTAAGAAAAAAAATTCATAAAATTAAAAAAAAAATTCAAAAATAAAATTTAAAAAAAAATTTCAACAAAACTTCCCAAAAAAAATTAAAAAAAGAATTTCAAAAAAAAAATTATCAACAAATAAAAAAATAAAAAAAATTCAAAATAAAATTTTCAAAGAAAAATATTTAAAAAAAAAAAATTTAAAAAAATTCGAAAAAAAAAAATAAAAAATTAGAAAAAAAATTTTGAAAAAAAAATTTCGAAAAAAATTTCAAAAAAATTTCCAAAAAAAAAATTTTCAAAATAAAAAATGTTCAAAAAAAAATTTAAAAAAAATAAAAAAAAATTCAAAAAAAATTTCAAGAAAAAATTCAAAAAAAAAATTCAAAAATAAAATTTAAAAAAATCCAAAAAAAACTTCCCAAAAAAAATTTAAAAAAAAATTTCAAAAAAAAATTCGAAAAAAAAATAAAAAAAATTTTTAAAAAAATTCAAAGAAAACACGTCAATTTTCAGAAGAAAAAAATTTCGAAAAAAACTTCCCAGAAAAGAATTCAAAAAAAATTTTTCAAAAAACAATTTTTCAAAAAAAAAATTTTCAAAAAAAAAATTCAAAAATAAAATTTAAAAAAAAATTCCAAAAAAAACTTCCCAAAAAAAAAAAAAAATTTCAAAGAAAAATTCGAAAAAAAATTTAAAAAAAAATTAAAATAAATTTCAAAAAAATTTTCGGAAAAAAAAAATAAAAAAAAAATCGAAAAAAAAATTCAAAAAAAAAAATCGAAAAAAAAATCAAAAAAAAAATTTTCAAACAAAATTCAAAAAATAATTATCAAAAAATTTAATAAAAAATGAAAAAAAAATTTCAAAATAAAATTTTTCAGAAAAAAAATTTTCAAAGAAAAATATTTAAAAAAAAATTTAAAAAAAAATTCGAAAAAAAAAATTGAAAAAATAAAAAAAAAATTTGAAAAAAAAATTTGAAAAAAAATTTCGAATAAAATTTCAAAAAAATTTTCAAAAAAATGTTTGAAAAAAATATGAAAAAAAAAGAATTTAAAATAAAAATTATCAGAAAATTTTCAAAAAATTTTCAAAAAAAAAAATTTCAAAATAAAATTTTTCAAAAAAAAATTTTTCGAAGAAAAACATTTTTATGAAAAAAAAATTTAAAAAAATTCCAAAAAAAAAATTTCAAAACCAAAATTTTTCAAAAAAAAATTTCAAAAAAAAAATTAAAAAAATTAAAATAAAAAATTTTCAAAAAAAATATTTCAAAAAAATTTCAAAATAAAATTTTTCAGAAAAAAAATTTTAAAAGAAAAATATTTTTAAAAAAATTCGAAAAAAAATAAATAAAAAATTTAGAAAAAAAATTTCAAAAAAAAAATATCAAAAAAAATTGCAAAAAAAAAATTTGAGAAAAAAATGAAAAAAAAAATATAAAAAAAGGAATTAAAAAAAATTATCGGAAAATTTTCAAAATAAAAAATAAAAAAAAAATTTCAAAATAAAATTTTTCAAATAAAAAATTTTCAAAGAAAAATATTTTTATGAAAATAATGAAAAAATTAAGAAAAAAAATTCAAAAAAAAATCAAAAAAAAAAATTCAAAAATAAAATTAAAAAAAAAAATTCAAAAAAACTTCCCAAAAAAAATTAAAAAAAGAATTTCAAAAAAAAATTATCAACAAATTAAAAAAAAATTTAAAAAAAAAATTCAAAATAAAATTTTTCAGAAAAAAATTTTCAAAGAAAAATATTTTTTAAAAAATTTATAAAAAAATTCGAAAAAAAAAAAAAAATTGGTAAAAAAATTTTCAAAAAAAAAATTCCAAAAAATATTTCAAAAAAATTTGCAAAAAAATTTTTCAGAAAAAAAATTTTCAAAGAAAAATATTTTTAAAAAAATTCGAAAAAAAAAAAATTTGGAAAAAAAAATTTCAAAAAAAAATATCAAAAAAAATTGAAAAAAAAAATTCAAAAAAATTCAAAGAAAACACGTCAATTTTCAAAAGAAAAAAAAATCGAAAAAACTTCCCAGAAAAGAATTAAAAAAAAAATTTTTCAAAAAAAAAATTTAAAAAAAAATTTTGAAAAAAATATTTTCAGAAAAACATTTCAAAAAAAAATTCAGAAAAAATTTCCCAAAATAAAATTTCCAAAAAAAAAATTTTCAAAAAAAAAATTTTCAAAAAAAAAATTAAAAAAAAAAAAAAAAAATTCAATGAAAATTTCAAAAAAAAAAATTCGAAAATAAAATTTGATAAAAAATTTCAAAAAAACTTCCCAAAAAAAATGAAAAAAAAATCAAAAAAAAAATTATTTTAATTTTTTTTTTTCGATTTTTTTTTTGAATTTTTCTTTAAATTTTTATTGGGAAGTTTTTTCTGAAATTTTTTTTTTATTTTATTTTTGAAATTTTTTTTTGAATTTTTTCTGAATTTTTTTTTTGAAATTTTTTTATTATTTTTTTTATTTTCATAAAAATAATTTTGGAATTTTTTTTCTAAATTTTTTTTTCAAAATTTTTTTTCTAATTTTTTATTTTTTTTTCGAATTTTTTTAAAAAATTTTTTTAAAATAATTTTTCTTTGAAAATTATTTTTCTGAAAAATTTTATTTTGAAATCTTTTTTTTCAAGTTTTTTTTGAAATTTTTTTAGAAAATTTTTTAGAAATTTTTTTTGAAATCTTTTTTTTTGAAAATTTTTTTTGATTTTTTTTTTCAAGTTTTTTTGAAATTTTTTTTGAAATTTTTTTTTTGAATTTTTTTTTTTTAATTTTTTTTTATTTTTTTAAATTTTTTTTCCGAAAATTTTTTTGAAATTTATTTTATTTTTTTTTTAAATTTTTTCGAATTTTTTTCCATTTTTTTTTTTTTTTTGGGAAGTTTTTTTTGGAATTTTTTTTAAATTTAATTTTTGAAAATTTTTTTTGAATTTTTTTTTTTAAATTTTTTTTTTGAAAATTTTTTTTTTGAAAATTTTTTTTTTTTAATTTTATTTTTGGAAATTTTTTCTGAATTTTTTTTGAAACGTTTTTTGAAATTTTTTTTTGTAATTTTTTTAAAATTATTTTTCTTAAGTTTTTTTTGAATTTTTTTTTTGAAAAATTTTTATTTGAAAATTTTTTTTTTGAATTCTTTTCTGGGAAGTTTTTTTCGAAATTTTTTTCTTTTGAAAATTGACGTGTTTTCTTTGAAATTTTTTTAAATTTTTTTTTAAATTTTTTTTGAAATTTTTTTTGAAATTTTTTTTGAAATTTCAAAATAAAATTTTTCAGAAAAAAAATTTTCAAAGAAAAATTATTTTAAAAAAAATTTTTAAAAAAATTCGAAAAAAAAATAAAAAATTAGAAAAAAAATTTTGAAAAAAAAATTTCGAAAAAAATTTCAAAAAAATTTTCAAAAAAAAAATTCAGAAAAAATCTCCAAAAATAAAATTTCCAAAAAAAAAAATTTTCAAAATAAAAAATTTTCAAAAAAAAATTCAAAAAAAATAAAAAAAAAATTCAGAAAAAATTTCAAAAAAAAATTCAAAAAAAAATTTCAAAAATAAAATTGAAAAAAAAATTCAAAAAAAACTTCCCAAAAAAAATTTTAAAAAAAATTTCAAAAAAAAATTCGAAAAAAAAATTTAAAAAAAATTTAAAAAATTTCAAAGAAAACACGTCAATTTTCAAAAGAAAAAAATTCTAAAAAAACTTCCCAGAAAAGGATTCAAAAAAAATTTTTTCAAAAAACAATTTTTCAAAAAAAAAATTTTCAAAAAAAAAATTCAAAAAAAAACATTTTTATGAAAATAAAGAAAAAAAATTTAAAAAAAAATTCAAAAAAAAAGTTTGAAAAAAATTCAAAAAAAAAATTTCAAAACCAAAATTTTTCAAAAAAAATTTCAAAAAAAAAATAAAAAAAATTGAAATAAAAAATTTAGAAAAAAAATTTTGAAAAAAAATTTTCAAAAAAAAAGATTTCAAAAAAAAATTTGAAAAAAATTTTCGAAAAAAATTTCAAAAAAAACTTGAAAAAAAAAATTTCAAAAAAAAAATTATCAACAAATTAGAAAAAAAAAAAAAATTTCAAAAAAAAATTTTTCAGAAAAAAAATTTTCAAAGAAAAATATTTTTATGAAAATAAAAAAAAATAATAAAAAAATTTCAAAAAAAAAATTCAAAAAAAAATTCGAGAAAAAATTTCAAAAATAAAATAAAAAAAATATCAGAAAAAAATTCCTAAAAAAATTAAAAAAAAATTTAAAAAAATTTAAATAAAAAATTTCAAAAGAATTTTAGAAAAAAAATTCAAAAAAAATTTCAAAAAAATTTGCAAAAAAATTTTTGAGAAAAAAATGAAAAAAAAATAAGAAAAAAGGAATTAAAAAAAATTATTGAAATTTATTTTTCATTTTTTTCTCAAAATTTTTTTTGCAAATTTTTTTGAAATTTATTTTGGAATTTTTTTTTGAAAATTTTTTTACCAATTTTTTTTTTTTTTTTTCGAATTTTTTTATAAATTTTTTTTAAAATATTTTTCTTTGAAATTTTTTTTTATGAAAAATTTTATTTTGAATTTTTTTTTTAATTTTTTTTTTAATTTGTTGATAATTTTTTTTTGATTTTTTTTAAAATTTTTTTTGGGAAGTTTTTTTGATTTTTTTTAAATTTTATTTTTGAAATTTTTTTTTTGAATTTTTTTTTATTTTTTTTTTAATTTTTTCATTATTTTTTTTTATTTTCATAAAAATATTTTATTTTGAAATTTTTTTTTTATTTTTTTTTATAAAATTTTTTGAAAATTTTCCGATAATTTTTTTTAATTCCTTTTTTTTTATTTTTTTTTCATTTTTTTCTCAAAAATTTTTTTGCAAATTTTTTTGAAATTTTTTTTGAAATTTTTTTTTTGAAAATTTTTTGAAAATTTTTTTTTTTCGATTTTTTTTAAAAAAATTTTTAAAAATATTTTTCTTTGAAAATTTTTTTTCTGAAAAATTTTATTTTGAAATTTTTTTTGAATTTTTTTTTTAATTTGTTGATAATTTTTTTTTGAAATTTTTTTTAACATTTTTTTTGGGAAGTTTTTTTGATTTTTTTTAAAATTTTATTTTTGAAATTTTTTTTTGAATTTTTTTTAAAATTTTTTTTTTAATCTTTTCATTATTTTTTTTCATTTTCATAAAAACATTTTTCTTTGAAAATTTTTTATTTGAAAAATTTTATTTTGAATTTTTTTTAAATTTTTTTTTTGAAAATTTTTTGAAAATTTTCTGATAATTTTTTTTAATTCCTTTTTTATATATTTTTTAAAAATTTTTTCTCAAAAATTTTTTTGCAAATTTTTTGAAATTTTTTTTGAATTTTTTTTTGAAAATTTTTTTTCTGAAAAATTTTATTTTGAAATTTTTTATTTCAATTTTTTTAAATTTTTTTTTGAATTTTTTTTTGAAATTTCAAAATAAAATATTTCAGAAATAAAATTTTCAAAGAAAAATATTTTTACAAAAAATTCGAAAAAAAATTAAAAAAAAAAAATTAAAATAAATTTCAAAATAAATTTAAAAAAATTTTCGGAAAAAAAAATAAAAAAAAATTTAAAAAAAAATCGAAAAAAAATTCAAAAAAAAATTTTCAAACAAAATTCAAAAAAAAATTATCAAAAAATTTAATAAAAAATGGAAAAAAAATTTCAAAATAAAATTTTTCAGAAAAAAAAATTTCAAAGAAAAATATTGAAAAAAAAATTTAAAAAAAAATTAGAAAAAAAAATTGAAAAAATAAAAAAAAAATTAGAAAAAAATTTTGAAAAAAAAATTTCGAAAAAAATTTCAAAAAAATTTTTGAAAAAAAAATGAAAAAAAAAAGATTTAAAATAAAAATTATCAGAAAATTTTCAAAAAAAAAAAACAAAATTCAAAATAAAATTTTTCAAAAAAAAACTTTCGAAAAAAAACATTTTTATGAAAATAATGAAAAAAAAATTTAAAAAAATTCCAAAAAAAAAATTTCAAAACCAAAATTTTTCAAAAAAAAATTTCAAAAAAAAAATTTAAAAAAATTAAAATAAAAAATTTCGAAAAAAAAATTTCAAAAAAAATTGCAAAAAAAAATTTTGAGAAAAAAATGAAAAAAAAAATATAAAAAAAGGAATTAAAAAAATTATCGGAAAATTTTCAAAAAAAAAATAAAAAAAAAATTTCAATATAAAATTTTTCAAATAAAAAATTTTCAAAGAAAAATATTTTTATGAAAATAATGAAAAAATTAAGAAAAAAAATTCATAAAATTCAAAAAAAAATTCAAAAATAAAATTTAAAAAAAAATTTCAACAAAACTTCCCAAAAAAAATTTAAAAAAGAATTTCAAAAAAAAATTATCAACAAATTAAAAAAAAAAAAAAAATTCAAAATAAAATTTTCAAATAAAAATATTAAAAAAAAAAAAATTTAAAAAAATTCGAAAAAAAAAATAAAAAATTAGAAAAAAAATTTTGAAAAAAAAATTTCGAAAAAAATTTCAAAAAAATTTTCAAAAAAAAAAATCAGAAAAATCTCAAAAAATAAAATTTCCAAAAAAAAAAATTTCAAAATAAAAAATGTTCAAAAAAAAATTAAAAAAAATAAAAAAAAATTCAAAAAAAATTTCAAGAAAAAATTCAAAAAAAAATTTCAAAAATAAAATTTAAAAAAAATCCAACAAAAACTTCCCAAAAAAAATTAAAAAAAAAATTTCAAAAAAAAATTCGAAAAAAAAATTTAAAAAATTTTTAAAAAATTCAAAGAAAACACGTCAATTTTCAGAAGAAAAAAATTTTGAAAAAAACTTCCCAGAAAAGAATTCAAAAAAAATTTTTCAAAAAACAATTTTTCAAAAAAAAAATTTTCAAAAAAAAAATTCAAAAAAAACTTAAAGAAAAATAATTTTAAAAAAATTACAAAAAAAATTCGAAAAAAAAATTTTCAAAATAAAAATTAAAATAAAAATTTAAAAAAAAATTTCAAAAATAAAATTTAAAAAAAAATTCCAAAAAAAACTTCCCAAAAAAAAAAAAAAAAAATTCAAAGAAAAATTCGAAAAAAAATTTAAAAAAAAATTAAAATAAATTTCAAAAAAATTTTCGGAAAAAAAAAATAAAAAAAAAATCGAAAAAAAAATTTAAAAAAAAAAATCGAAAAAAAATTCAAAAAAAAAATTTTCAAACAAAATTCAAAAAATAATTATCAAAAAATTTAATAAAAAATGAAAAAAAAATTTCAAAATAAAATTTTTCAGAAAAAAAATTTTCAAAGAAAAATATTTTTAAAAAAAATTTAAAAAAAAATTCGAAAAAAAAATTGAAAAAATAAAAAAAAATTTGAAAAAAAATTTTGAAAAAAAATTTCGAAAAAAATTTCAAAAAAATTTTCAAAAAAATGTTTGAAAAAAATATGAAAAAAAAAGAATTTAAAATAAAAATTATCAGAAAATTTTCAAAAAATTTTCAAAAAATTTTCAAAAAAAAAAATTTCAAAATAAAATTTTTCAAAAAAAAATTTTTCGAAGAAAAACATTTTTATGAAAAAAAAATTTAAAAAAATTCCAAAAAAAAAATTTCAAAACCAAAATTTTTCAAAAAAAAATTTCAAAAAAAAAATTAAAAAAATTAAAATAAAAAATTTCGAAAAAAAATTTTCAAAAAAAATATTTCAAAAAAATTTCAAAATAAAATTTTTCAGAAAAAAAATTTTAAAAGAAAAATATTTTTAAAAAAATTCGAAAAAAAAATAAATAAAAAATTTAGAAAAAAAATTTCAAAAAAAAAATTTCAAAAAAAATTGCAAAAAAAAAATTTGAGAAAAAAATGAAAAAAAAAATATAAAAAAAGGAATTAAAAAAAATTATCGGAAAATTTTCAAAATAAAAAATAAAAAAAAAATTTCAAAATAAAATTTTTCAAATAAAAAATTTTCAAAGAAAAATATTTTTATGAAAATAATGAAAAAATTAAGAAAAAAAATTCAAAAAAAATCAAAAAAAAAATTCAAAAATAAAATTAAAAAAAAAAATTCAAAAAAACTTCCCAAAAAAAATTAAAAAAAGAATTTCAAAAAAAAATTATCAACAAATTAAAAAAAATTAAAAAAAAAATTCAAAATAAAATTTTTCAGAAAAAAAATTTTCAAAGAAAAATATTTTTTTAAAAATTTATAAAAAAATTCGAAAAAAAAAAAAATTGGTAAAAAAATTTTCAAAAAAAAAATTCCAAAAAATATTTCAAAAAAATTTGCAAAAAAATTTTTGAGAAAAAAATGAAAAATAAATTTCAATAATTTTTTTTAATTCCTTTTTTTTATTTTTTTTTATTTTTTTTTCAAAAATTTTTTTTGGAATTTTTTTTGAAATTTTTTTTTGAAAATTCGTTTTCAAATTTTTTTTTTCGAATTTTTTAAAAAAAATTTTTAAAAATATTTTTCTTTGAAAATTTTTTTTCTGAAAAATTTTATTTTGAATTTTTTTTTTAATATGTTGATAATTTTTTTTTTAAATTTTTTTTTTCAAGTTTTTTCGAAATTTTTTTCGAAAATTCTTTTGAAATTTTTAATTTCAATTTTTTAAAAAAATTTTTCTGAATTTTTTTTTTGAAAAATTTTGGTTTTGAAATTTTTTTTTTGAATTTTTTTTAAAATTTTTTTTCTTTATTTTCATAAAAATGTTTTTCTTTGAAAATTTTTTTTTGAAAAATTTTATTTTGAATTTTTTTAAAATTTTTTTTTGAAAATTTTTTGAAAATTTTTTTAAAAATATTTTTCTTTGAAAATTTTTTTTCTGAAAAATTTTTCAGAAAAAAAATTTTTAAAGAAAAATATTTTTAAAAAAATTCGAAAAAAAAAAAATTTGGAAAAAAAATTTTCAAAAAAAAATATCAAAAAAAATTGAAAAAAAAAATTTTAAAAAAATTCAAAGAAAACACATCAATTTTCAAAAGAAAAAAAATTCGAAAAAACTTCCCAGAAAAGAATTTTAAAAAAAAATTTTCAAAAAAAAAATTAAAAAAAAAATTTTGAAAAAAATATTTTCAAAAAAACATTTCAAAAAAAAAATTCAGAAAAAATTTCCCAAAATAAAATTTCCAAAAAAAAATTTTTCAAAAAAAAAATTTTCAAAAAAAAATTAAAAAAAAAAAAAAATTTCAATGAAAATTTCAAAAAAAAAATTCGAAAATAAAATTTGATGGAAATTTTCAAAAAAACTTCCCAAAAAAAATAAAAAAAAAATCAAAAAAAAAATTATTTTAATTTTTTTTTTTTCGAATTTTTTTTTGAATTTTTTTTTAGATTTTTTTTGGGAAGTTTTTTCTGAATTTTTTTTTATTTTATTTTTGAAATTTTTTTTGAATTTTTTCTGAATTTTTTTTTTGAAATTTTTTTATTATTTTTTTTATTTTCATAAAAATAATTTTGGAATTTTTTTTCTAAATTTTTTTTTTATTTTTTTTTCGAATTTTTTTAAAATTTTTTTTAAAAATATTTTTATTTGAAAATTATTTTTCTGAAAAATTTTATTTTGAAATCTTTTTTTTCAAGTTTTTTTTGAAATTTTTTTCGAAAATTTTTTAGAAATTTTTTTTGAAATCTTTTTTTTTGAAATTTTTTTTTGATTTTTTTTTTATTCAAGTTTTTTTGAAATTTTTTTTGAAATTTTTTTTTTGAATTTTTTTTTTGAATTTTTTTTTATTTTTTTTTATTTTTTTTTCCGAAAATTTTTTTGAAATTTATTTTAATTTTTTTTTAAATTTTTTCGAATTTTTTTTGAAATTATTTTTTTTTTTTGGGAAGTTTTTTTTGGAATTTTTTTTTAAATTTAATTTTTGAAATTTTTTTTTGAATTTTTTTTTTTAATTTTTTTTCTGAAAATTTATTTTTTTTAAATTTTATTTTTGGAAATTTTTTCTGAATTTTTTTTGAAATTTTTTTTTTGAATTTTTTTTTTTGAATTTTTTTTTATTTTTTTAAATTTTTTTTCCGAAAATTTTTTTGAAATTTATTTTATTTTTTTTTTAAATTTTTTCGAATTTTTTTCCATTTTTTTTTTTTTTTTTGGGAAGTTTTTTTTGGAATTTTTTTTAAATTTAATTTTTGAAAATTTTTTTTGAATTTTTTTTTTTAAATTTTTTTTTTGAAAATTTTTTTTTTGAAAATTTTTTTTTTTTAATTTTATTTTTGGAAATTTTTTCTGAATTTTTTTTGAAACGTTTTTTGAAATTTTTTTTTGTAATTTTTTAAAAATTATTTTTCTTAAGTTTTTTTTGAATTTTTTTTTTGAAAAATTTTTATTTGAAAATTTTTTTTTTGAATTCTTTTCTGGGAAGTTTTTTTCGAAATTTTTTTCTTTTGAAAATTGACGTGTTTTCTTTGAAATTTTTTTAAATTTTTTTTTAAATTTTTTTTGAAATTTTTTTTGAAATTTTTTTTGAAATTTCAAAATAAAATTTTTCAGAAAAAAAATTTTCAAAGAAAAATTATTTTAAAAAAAATTTTTAAAAAAATTCGAAAAAAAAATAAAAAATTAGAAAAAAAATTTTGAAAAAAAAATTTCGAAAAAAATTTCAAAAAAATTTTCAAAAAAAAAATTCAGAAAAAATCTCCAAAAATAAAATTTCCAAAAAAAAAAATTTTCAAAATAAAAAATTTTCAAAAAAAAATTCAAAAAAAATAAAAAAAAAATTCAGAAAAAATTTCAAAAAAAAATTCAAAAAAAAATTTCAAAAATAAAATTGAAAAAAAAATTCAAAAAAAACTTCCCAAAAAAAATTTTAAAAAAAATTTCAAAAAAAAATTCGAAAAAAAAATTTAAAAAAAATTTAAAAAATTTCAAAGAAAACACGTCAATTTTCAAAAGAAAAAAATTCTAAAAAAACTTCCCAGAAAAGGATTCAAAAAAAATTTTTTCAAAAAACAATTTTTCAAAAAAAAAATTTTCAAAAAAAAAATTCAAAAAAAAACATTTTTATGAAAATAAAGAAAAAAAATTTAAAAAAAAATTCAAAAAAAAAGTTTGAAAAAAATTCAAAAAAAAAATTTCAAAACCAAAATTTTTCAAAAAAAATTTCAAAAAAAAAATAAAAAAAATTGAAATAAAAAATTTAGAAAAAAAATTTTGAAAAAAAATTTTCAAAAAAAAAGATTTCAAAAAAAAATTTGAAAAAAATTTTCGAAAAAAATTTCAAAAAAAACTTGAAAAAAAAAATTTCAAAAAAAAAATTATCAACAAATTAGAAAAAAAAAAAAAATTTCAAAAAAAAATTTTTCAGAAAAAAAATTTTCAAAGAAAAATATTTTTATGAAAATAAAAAAAAATAATAAAAAAATTTCAAAAAAAAAATTCAAAAAAAAATTCGAGAAAAAATTTCAAAAATAAAATAAAAAAAATATCAGAAAAAAATTCCTAAAAAAATTTAAAAAAAATTTAAAAAAATTTAAATAAAAAATTTCAAAAGAATTTTAGAAAAAAAATTCAAAAAAAATTTCAAAAAAATTTGCAAAAAAATTTTTGAGAAAAAAATGAAAAAAAAATAAGAAAAAAGGAATTAAAAAAAATTATTGAAATTTATTTTTCATTTTTTTCTCAAAATTTTTTTTGCAAATTTTTTTGAAATTTATTTTGGAATTTTTTTTTGAAAATTTTTTTACCAATTTTTTTTTTTTTTTTTCGAATTTTTTTATAAATTTTTTTTTAAATATTTTTCTTTGAAATTTTTTTTTATGAAAAATTTTATTTTGAATTTTTTTTTTAATTTTTTTTTTAATTTGTTGATAATTTTTTTTTGATTTTTTTAAAAATTTTTTTTGGGAAGTTTTTTTGATTTTTTTTAAATTTTATTTTTGAAATTTTTTTTTTGAATTTTTTTTTATTTTTTTTTTAATTTTTTCATTATTTTTTTTTATTTTCATAAAAATATTTTATTTTGAAATTTTTTTTTTATTTTTTTTTATAAAATTTTTTGAAAATTTTCCGATAATTTTTTTTAATTCCTTTTTTTTTATTTTTTTTTCATTTTTTTCTCAAAAATTTTTTTGCAAATTTTTTTGAAATTTTTTTTGAAATTTTTTTTTTGAAAATTTTTTTTCAATTTTTTTTTTTCGATTTTTTTTAAAAAAATTTTTAAAAATATTTTTCTTTGAAAATTTTTTTTCTGAAAAATTTTATTTTGAAATTTTTTTTGAATTTTTTTTTTAATTTGTTGATAATTTTTTTTTGAAATTTTTTTTAACATTTTTTTTGGGAAGTTTTTTTGATTTTTTTTAAAATTTTATTTTTGAAATTTTTTTTTGAATTTTTTTTAAAATTTTTTTTTTAATCTTTTCATTATTTTTTTTCATTTTCATAAAAACATTTTTCTTTGAAAATTTTTTATTTGAAAAATTTTATTTTGAATTTTTTTTTAATTTTTTTTTTGAAAATTTTTTGAAAATTTTCTGATAATTTTTTTTAATTCCTTTTTTATATATTTTTTAAAAATTTTTTCTCAAAAATTTTTTTGCAAATTTTTTGAAATTTTTTTTGAATTTTTTTTTGAAAATTTTTTTTCTGAAAAATTTTATTTTGAAATTTTTTATTTCAATTTTTTTAAATTTTTTTTTGAATTTTTTTTTGAAATTTCAAAATAAAATATTTCAGAAATAAAATTTTCAAAGAAAAATATTTTTACAAAAAATTCGAAAAAAAATTAAAAAAAAAAAATTAAAATAAATTTCAAAATAAATTTCAAAAAAATTTTCGGAAAAAAAAATAAAAAAAAATTTAAAAAAAAATCGAAAAAAAATTCAAAAAAAAATTTTCAAACAAAATTCAAAAAAAAATTATCAAAAAATTTAATAAAAAATGAAAAAAAAATTTCAAAATAAAATTTTTCAGAAAAAAAAATTTCAAAGAAAAATATTGAAAAAAAAATTTAAAAAAAAATTAGAAAAAAAAATTGAAAAAATAAAAAAAAAATTAGAAAAAAATTTTGAAAAAAAAATTTCGAAAAAAATTTCAAAAAAATTTTTGAAAAAAAAATGAAAAAAAAAAGATTTAAAATAAAAATTATCAGAAAATTTTCAAAAAAAAAAAACAAAATTCAAAATAAAATTTTTCAAAAAAAAACTTTCGAAGAAAAACATTTTTATGAAAATAATGAAAAAAAAATTTAAAAAAATTCCAAAAAAAAAATTTCAAAACCAAAATTTTTCAAAAAAAAATTTCAAAAAAAAAATTTAAAAAAATTAAAATAAAAAATTTCGAAAAAAAAATTTCAAAAAAAATTGCAAAAAAAAATTTTGAGAAAAAAATGAAAAAAAAAATATAAAAAAAGGAATTAAAAAAATTATCGGAAAATTTTCAAAAAAAAAATAAAAAAAAAATTTCAATATAAAATTTTTCAAATAAAAAATTTTCAAAGAAAAATATTTTTATGAAAATAATGAAAAAATTAAGAAAAAAAATTCATAAAATTCAAAAAAAAATTCAAAAATAAAATTTAAAAAAAAATTTCAACAAAACTTCCCAAAAAAAATTTAAAAAAGAATTTCAAAAAAAAATTATCAACAAATTAAAAAAAAAAAAAAAATTCAAAATAAAATTTTCAAATAAAAATATTAAAAAAAAAAAATTTAAAAAAATTCGAAAAAAAAAATAAAAAATTAGAAAAAAAATTTTGAAAAAAAAATTTCGAAAAAAATTTCAAAAAAATTTTCAAAAAAAAAAATCAGAAAAATCTCAAAAAATAAAATTTCCAAAAAAAAAAATTTCAAAATAAAAAATGTTCAAAAAAAAATTTAAAAAAATAAAAAAAAATTCAAAAAAAATTTCAAGAAAAAATTCAAAAAAAAATTTCAAAAATAAAATTTAAAAAAAATCCAACAAAAACTTCCCAAAAAAAATTAAAAAAAAAATTTCAAAAAAAAATTCGAAAAAAAAATTTAAAAAATTTTTAAAAAATTCAAAGAAAACACGTCAATTTTCAGAAGAAAAAAATTTTGAAAAAAACTTCCCAGAAAAGAATTCAAAAAAAATTTTTCAAAAAACAATTTTTCAAAAAAAAAATTTTCAAAAAAAAAATTCAAAAAAAAATAAAAAAAAAAAAAAAATTTCAATGAAAATTTCAAAAAAAAAATTCGAAAATAAAATTTGATGGAAATTTTCAAAAAAACTTCCCAAAAAAAATAAAAAAAAAATCAAAAAAAAAATTATTTAAATTTTTTTTTTTTCGAATTTTTTTTTGAATTTTTTTTTAGATTTTTTTTGGGAAGTTTTTTCTGAATTTTTTTTTATTTTATTTTTGAAATTTTTTTTGAATTTTTTCTGAATTTTTTTTTTGAAATTTTTTTATTATTTTTTTTATTTTCATAAAAATAATTTTGGAATTTTTTTTCTAAATTTTTTTTTTATTTTTTTTTCGAATTTTTTTAAAATTTTTTTTAAAAATATTTTTATTTGAAAATTATTTTTCTGAAAAATTTTATTTTGAAATCTTTTTTTTCAAGTTTTTTTTGAAATTTTTTTCGAAAATTTTTTAGAAATTTTTTTTGAAATCTTTTTTTTTGAAATTTTTTTTTGATTTTTTTTTTATTCAAGTTTTTTTGAAATTTTTTTTGAAATTTTTTTTTTGAATTTTTTTTTTGAATTTTTTTTTATTTTTTTTTATTTTTTTTTCCGAAAATTTTTTTGAAATTTATTTTAATTTTTTTTTAAATTTTTTCGAATTTTTTTTGAAATTATTTTTTTTTTTTGGGAAGTTTTTTTTGGAATTTTTTTTTAAATTTAATTTTTGAAATTTTTTTTTGAATTTTTTTTTTTAATTTTTTTTCTGAAAATTTATTTTTTTTAAATTTTATTTTTGGAAATTTTTTCTGAATTTTTTTTGAAACGTTTTTTGAAATTTTTTTTGTAATTTTTTTAAAATTATTTTTCTTAAGTTTTTTTTGAATTTTTTTTTTGAAAAATTTTTATTTGAAAAATTTTTTTTTGAATTCTTTTCTGGGAAGTTTTTTTCGAAATTTTTTTCTTTTGAAAATTGACGTGTTTTCTTTGAAATTTTTTTAATTTTTTTTTTTTAATTTTTTTTGAAATTTTTTTTGAAATTTCAAAATAAAATTTTTCAGAAAAAAAATTCTCAAAGAAAAATTATTTAAAAAAAAATTTTTAAAAAAATTCGAAAAAAAAATAAAAATTAGAAAAAAAATTTTGAAAAAAAAATTTCGAAAAAAATTTCAAAAAAATTTTCAAAAAAAAAAATTCAGAAAAAATCTCCAAAAATAAAATTTCCAAAAAAAAAAATTTTCAAAATAAAAAATTTTCAAAAAAAAATTTAAAAAAAATAAAAAAAAAAATTCAGAAAAAATTTCAAAAAAAAATTCAAAAAAAAATTTCAAAAATAAAATTGAAAAAAAAATTCAAAAAAAAATTATTTTAATTTTTTTTTTTCGAATTTTTTTTTGAATTTTTTTTTAAATTTTTATTGGGAAGTTTTTTCTGAAATTTTTTTTTTATTTTATTTTTGAAATTTTTTTTTGAATTTTTTCTGAATTTTTTTTTTGAAATTTTTTTATTATTTTTTTTATTTTCATAAAAATAATTTTGGAATTTTTTTTCTAAATTTTTTTTTTATTTTTTTTTCGAATTTTTTTAAAAATTTTTTTAAAAATATTTTTCTTTGAAAATTATTTTTCTGAAAAATTTTATTTTGAAATCTTTTTTTTCAAGTTTTTTTTGAAATTTTTTTCGAAAATTTTTTAGAAATTTTTTTTGAAATCTTTTTTTTTGAAAATTTTTTTTGATTTTTTTTTTCAAGTTTTTTTGAAATTTTTTTTGAAATTTTTTTTTTGAATTTTTTTTTTGAATTTTTTTTTATTTTTTTTAATTTTTTTTTCCGAAATTTTTTTTGAAATTTATTTTAATTTTTTTAAAAATTTTTTCGAATTTTTTTCGAATTTTTTTTTTTTTTTTTTGGGAAGTTTTTTTTGGAATTTTTTTTAAATTTAATTTTTGAAGATTTTTTTTGAATTTTTTTTTTAATTTTTTTTTTGAAAATTTTTTTTTTGAAAATTTTTTTTTTTTAATTTTATTTTTGGAAATTTTTTCTGAATTTTTTTTGAAACGTTTTTTGAAATTTTTTTTTGTAATTTTTTTAAAATTATTTTTCTTAAGTTTTTTTTGAATTTTTTTTTTGAAAAATTTTTATTTGAAAATTTTTTTTTTGAATTCTTTTCTGGGAAGTTTTTTTCGAAATTTTTTTCTTTTGAAAATTGACGTGTTTTCTTTGAAATTTTTTTAAATTTTTTTTTTAATTTTTTTTGAAATTTTTTTTGAAATTTCAAAATAAAATTTTTCAGAAAAAAAATTTTCAAAGAAAAATTATTTTAAAAAAAATTTTTCTTTGAAAATTTTTTTTCTGAAAAATTTTATTTTGAAATTTCAAAAAAAATTTCAAAAAAAATTAAAAAAAAAATTTAAAAAAATTTCAAAGAAAACACGTCAATTTTCAAAAGAAAAAAATTTCGAAAAAAACTTCCCAGAAAAGAATTCAAAAAAAAAATTTTCAAATAAAAATTTTTCAAAAAAAAAATTCAAAAAAAACTTAAGAAAAATAATTTTAAAAAAATTACAAAAAAAAATTTCAAAAAACGTTTCAAAAAAAATTCAGAAAAAATTTCCAAAAATAAAATTAAAAAAAAAAATTTTCAAAAAAAAAATTTTCAAAAAAAAAATTAAAAAAAAAATTCAAAAAAAATCTTCAAAAATTAAATTTAAAAAAAATTCCAAAAAAAACTTCCCAAAAAAAAAAAAAAAAAATTCGAAAAAAATTCGAAAAAATTTTTAAAAAAATTAAAATAAATTTCAAAAAAAATTTCGGAAAAAAAAATTAAAAAAAATAAAAAAAAATTCAAAAAAAAAATTCAAAAAAAAAATTTCAAAAAAAATTTCAAAAAAACTTGAAAAAAAAAATCAAAAAAAATTTTCAAAAAAAAAGATTTCAAAAAAAATTTCTAAAAAATTTTCGAAAAAAATTTCAAAAAAAACTTGAAAAAAAAGATTTCAAAATAAAATTTTTCAGAAACATAATTTTCAAAGAAAAATATTTTTAAAAAAATTTTTAAAAAAATTCGAAAAAAAAATAAAAAAAAAATTTAGAAAAAAAATTCCAAAATTATTTTTATGAAAATAAAAAAAATAATAAAAAAATTTCAAAAAAAAAATTCAGAAAAAATTCAAAAAAAAATTTCAAAAATAAAATAAAAAAAAAATTTCAGAAAAAACTTCCCAATAAAAATTTAAAAAAAAATTCAAAAAAAAATTCGAAAAAAAAAAATTAAAATAATTTTTTTTTGAATTTTTTTTTCAATTTTATTTTTGAAATTTTTTTTTGAATTTTTTTTTGAAATTTTTTCTGAATTTTTTTTTTTATTTTTTTTAAATTTTTTTTTGAAAATTTTTTATTTTGAAAATTTTTTTTTTTGGAAATTTTATTTTTGGAGATTTTTTCTGAATTTTTTTTTTTGAAAATTTTTTTGAAATTTTTTTCGAAATTTTTTTTTCAAAATTTTTTTTCTAATTTTTATTTTTTTTTCGAATTTTTTTAAAAATTTTTTTTTAAATAATTTTTCTTTGAGAATTTTTTTTCTGAAAAATTTTATTTTGAAATTTCAAAAAAAAATTCAAAAAAAATTAAAAAAAAAAAATTAAAAAAATTTCAAAGAAAACACGTCAATTTTCAAAAGAAAAAAATTTCGAAAAAAACTTCCCAGAAAAGAATTCAAAAAAAAATTTTTCAAATAAAAATTTTTCAAAAAAAAAATTCAAAAAAAACTTAAGAAAAATAATTTTAAAAAAATTACAAAAAAAATTTCAAAAAACGTTTCAAAAAAAATTCAGAAAAAATTTCCAAAAATAAAATTTAAAAAAAATAAATTTTCAGAAAAAAAATTAAAAAAAAAAATTCAAAAAAAAATTTCAAAAATTAAATTTAAAAAAAAATTCCAAAAAAAACTTCCCAAAAAAAAAAAATAATTTCAAAAAAAATTCGAAAAAATTTAAAAAAAAATTAAAATAAATTTCAAAAAAATTTTCGGAAAAAAAAATAAAAAAAAATAAAAAAAAATTCAAAAAAAAAATTCAAAAAAAAAATTTCAAAAAAAATTTCAAAAAAACTTGAATAAAAAAAAAATCAAAAAAAAATTTCAAAAAAAAAGATTTCAAAAAAAATTTCTAAAAAATTTTCGAAAAAAATTTCAAAAAAAACTTGAAAAAAAAGATTTCAAAATAAAATTTTTCAGAAAAATAATTTTCAAATAAAAATATTTTTAAAAAAAATTTTAAAAAAATTCGAAAAAAAAATAAAAAAAAAATTTAGAAAAAAAATTCCAAAATTATTTTTATGAAAATAAAAAAAATAATAAAAAAATTTCAAAAAAAAAATTCAGAAAAAATTCAAAAAAAATTTCAAAAATAAAATAAAAAAAAATTCAGAAAAAACTTCCCAAAAAAAATCTAAAAAAAAATTCAAAAAAAAATTCGAAATAAAATTTTTCAGAAAAAAAATTTTCAAAGAAAAATTATTTTAAAAAAAATTTTTAAAAAAATTCGAAAAAAAATAAAAAATTAGAAAAAAAATTTTGAAAAAAAAATTTCGAAAAAAATTTCAAAAAAATTTTCAAAAAAAAAATTCTGAAAAAATCTCCAAAAATAAAATTTCCAAAAAAAAAAATTTTCAAAATAAAAAATTTTCAAAAAAAAATTAAAAAAAAATAAAAAAAAAATTCAGAAAAAATTTCAAAAAAAAATTCAAAAAAAAATTTCAAAAATAAAATTGAAAAAAAAATTCAAAAAAAACTTCCCAAAAAAAATTTTAAAAAAAATTTCAAAAAAAAATTCGAAAAAAAAATTTAAAAAAAATTAAAAAAATTTCAAAGAAAACACGTCAATTTTCAAAAGAAAAAAAATTCTAAAAAAACTTCCCAGAAAAGGATTCAAAAAAAATTTTTTCAAAAAACAATTTTTCAAAAAAAAAATTTTTAAAAAAAAAATTCAAAAAAAAACATTTTTATGAAAATAAAGAAAAAAAATTTAAAAAAAAATTCAAAAAAAAAGTTTAAAAAAAATTCAAAAAAAAAATTTCAAAACCAAAATTTTTCAAAAAAAATTTCAAAAAAAAAATAAAAAAAATTGAAATAAAAAATTTAGAAAAAAAATTTTGAAAAAAAATTTTCAAAAAAAAAGATTTCAAAAAAAATTTGAAAAAAATTTTCGAAAAAAATTTCAAAAAAAACTTGAAAAAAAAAATTTCAAAAAAAAAATTATCAACAAATTAAAAAAAAAAAAATTTCAAAAAAAAATTTTTCAGAAAAAAAATTTTCATAGAAAAATATTTTTATGAAAATAAAAAAAAAATAATAAAAAAATTTCAAAAAAAAATTTCAAAAAAAAATTCGAGAAAAAATTTCAAAAATAAAATAAAAAAAATATCAGAAAAAAATTCCTAAAAAAATTAAAAAAAAATTTAAAAAAATTTAAATAAAAAATTTCAAAAGAATTTTAGAAAAAAAATTCAAAAAAAATTTCAAAAAAATTTGCAAAAAAATTTTTGAGAAAAAAATGAAAAAAAAATAAGAAAAAAGGAATTAAAAAAAATTATTGAAATTTATTTTTCATTTTTTTCTCAAAATTTTTTTTGCAAATTTTTTTGAAATTTATTTTGGAATTTTTTTTTTGAAAATTTTTTTACCAATTTTTTTTTTTTTTTTTTCGAATTTTTTTATAAATTTTTTTAAAAATATTTTTCTTTGAAATTTTTTTTTATGAAAAATTTTATTTTGAATTTTTTTTTTAATTTTTTTTTTATTAGTTGATAATTTTTTTTTGATTTTTTTTTTAATTTTTTTTGGGAAGTTTTTTTGATTTTTTTTAAATTTTATTTTTGAAATTTTTTTTTGAATTTTTTTTTATTTTTTTTTTAATTTTTTCATTATTTTTTTTTATTTTCATAAAAATATTTTATTTTGAAATTTTTTTTTTATTTTTTTTTATAAAATTTTTTGAAAATTTTCCGATAATTTTTTTTAATTCCTTTTTTTTTATTTTTTTTTCATTTTTTTCTCAAAAATTTTTTTGCAAATTTTTTTGAAATTTTTTTTGAAATTTTTTTTTTGAAAATTCTTTTTCAATTTTTTTTTTTCGATTTTTTTTAAAAAAATTTTTAAAAATATTTTTCTTTGAAAATTTTTTTTCTGAAAAATTTTATTTTGAAATTTTTTTTGAATTTTTTTTTTAATTTGTTGATAATTTTTTTTTGAAATTTTTTTTAACATTTTTTTTGGGAAGTTTTTTTGATTTTTTTTTAAATTTTATTTTTGAAATTTTTTTTTGAATTTTTTTTTAAAATTTTTTTTTTAATCTTTTCATTATTTTTTTTCATTTTCATAAAAACATTTTTCTTTGAAAATTTTTTATTTGAAAAATTTTATTTTGAATTTTTTTTAAATTTTTTTTTTGAAAATTTTTTGAAAATTTTCTGATAATTTTTTTTAATTCCTTTTTTATATATATTTTTTAATTTTTTTCTCAAAAATTTTTTTGCAAATTTTTTGAAATTTTTTTTGAATTTTTTTTTGAAAATTTTTTTTCTGAAAAATTTTATTTTGAAATTTTTTTTCGAAATTTTTTATTTCAATTTTTTTAAATTTTTTTTTGAATTTTTTTTTGAAATTTCAAAATAAAATATTTCAGAAATAAAATTTTCAAAGAAAAATATTTTTACAAAAAATTCGAAAAAAAATAAAAAAAAAAAATTAAAATAAATTTCAAAATAAATTTCAAAATAAATTTCAAAAAAATTTTCGGAAAAAAAAATAAAAAAAAATTTAAAAAAAAATCGAAAAAAAATTCAAAAAAAAAATTTTCAAACAAAATTCAAAAAAAAAATTATCAAAAAATTTAATAAAAAATGAAAAAAAAATTTCAAAATAAAATTTTTCAGAAAAAAAAATTTCAAAGAAAAATATTGAAAAAAAAATTTAAAAAAAAATTAGAAAAAAAAATTGAAAAAATAAAAAAAAAAATAGAAAAAAATTTTGAAAAAAAAATTTCGAAAAAAATTTCAAAAAAATTTTTGAAAAAAAAATGAAAAAAAAGAATTTAAAATAAAAATTATCAGAAAATTTTCAAAAAATTTTCAAAAAAAAAACAAAATTCAAAATAAAATTTTTCAAAAAAAAACTTTCGAAGAAAAACATTTTTATGAAAATAATGAAAAAAAAATTTTAAAAAATTCCAAAAAAAAAATTTCAAAACCAAAATTTTTCAAAAAAAAATTTCAAAAAAAAAATTAAAAAAAATTAAAATAAAAAATTTAGAAAAAAAAATTTCAAAAAAAATTGCAAAAAAAAATTTTGAGAAAAAAATGAAAAAAAAAATATAAAAAAAGGAATTAAAAAAATTATCGGAAAATTTTCAAAAAAAAAATAAAAAAAAAATTTCAAAATAAAATTTTTCAAATAAAAAATTTTCAAAGAAAAATATTTTTATGAAAATAATGAAAAAATTAAGAAAAAAAATTCATAAAATTCAAAAAAAAATTCAAAAATAAAATTTAAAAAAAAATTTCAACAAAACTTCCCAAAAAAAATTTAAAAAAGAATTTCAAAAAAAAATTATCAACAAATTAAAAAAAAAAAAAAAATTCAAAATAAAATTTTCAAATAAAAATATTTAAAAAAAAAAAATTTAAAAAAATTCGAAAAAAAAAATAAAAAATTAGAAAAAAAATTTTGAAAAAAAAATTTCGAAAAAAATTTCAAAAAAATTTTCAAAAAAAAAATCAGAAAAATCTCCAAAAATAAAATTTCCAAAAAAAAAATTTTCAAAATAAAAAATGTTCAAAAAAAAATTAAAAAAAATAAAAAAAAATTCAAAAAAAATTTCAAGAAAAAATTCAAAAAAAAATTTCAAAAATAAAATTTAAAAAAAATCCAACAAAAACTTCCCAAAAAAAATTAAAAAAAAAATTTAAAAAAAAAATTCGAAAAAAAAATTTAAAAAAATTTTAAAAAATTCAAAGAAAACACGTCAATTTTCAGAAGAAAAAAATTTCGAAAAAAACTTCCCAGAAAAGAACTCAAAAAAAATTTTTCAAAAAACAATTTTTCAAAAAAAAAATTTTCAAAAAAAAAATTCAAAAAAAACTTAAAGAAAAATAATTTTAAAAAAATTACAAAAAAAATTCGAAAAAAAAATTTTCAAAATAAAAATTAAAATAAAAATTTTAAAAAAAATTTCAAAAATAAAATTAAAAAAAAAATCCAAAAAAAACTTCCCAAAAAAAAAAAAAAAAATTTCAAAGAAAAATTCGAAAAAAAATTTAAAAAAAAATTAAAATAAATTTCAAAAAAATTTTCGGAAAAAATTTTATTTTGAAATTTTTTTTCGAAATTTTTTATTTCAATTTTTTTAAATTTTTTTTTGAATTTTTTTTTGAAATTTCAAAATAAAATATTTCAGAAATAAAATTTTCAAAGAAAAATATTTTTACAAAAAATTCGAAAAAAAATTAAAAAAAAAAATTAAAATAAATTTCAAAATAAATTTCAAAAAAATTTTCGGAAAAAAAAATAAAAAAAAATTTAAAAAAAAATCGAAAAAAAATTCAAAAAAAAAATTTTCAAACAAAATTCAAAAAAAAATTATCAAAAAATTTAATAAAAAATGAAAAAAAAATTTCAAAATAAAATTTTTCAGAAAAAAAAATTTCAAAGAAAAATATTGAAAAAAAAATTTTAAAAAAAATTAGAAAAAAAAATTGAAAAAATAAAAAAAAAAATAGAAAAAAATTTTGAAAAAAAAATTTCGAAAAAAATTTCAAAAAAATTTTTGAAAAAAAAATGAAAAAAAAGAATTTAAAATAAAAATTATCAGAAAATTTTCAAAAAATTTTCAAAAAAAAAAACAAAATTCAAAATAAAATTTTTCAAAAAAAAACTTTCGAAGAAAAACATTTTTATGAAAATAATGAAAAAAAAATTTAAAAAAATTCCAAAAAAAAAATTTCAAAACCAAAATTTTTCAAAAAAAAATTTCAAAAAAAAAATTAAAAAAAATTAAAATAAAAAATTTAGAAAAAAAAATTTCAAAAAAAATTGCAAAAAAAAATTTTGAGAAAAAAATGAAAAAAAAAATATAAAAAAAGGAATTAAAAAAATTATCGGAAAATTTTCAAAAAAAAAATAAAAAAAAAATTTCAAAATAAAATTTTTCAAATAAAAAATTTTCAAAGAAAAATATTTTTATGAAAATAATGAAAAAATTAAGAAAAAAAATTCATAAAATTCAAAAAAAAATTCAAAAATAAAATTTAAAAAAAAATTTCAACAAAACTTCCCAAAAAAAATTTAAAAAAGAATTTCAAAAAAAAATTATCAACAAATTAAAAAAAAAAAAAATTCAAAATAAAATTTTCAAATAAAAATATTTAAAAAAAAAAATTTAAAAAAATTCGAAAAAAAAAATAAAAAATTAGAAAAAAAATTTTGAAAAAAAAATTTCGAAAAAAATTTCAAAAAAATTTTCAAAAAAAAAATCAGAAAAATCTCCAAAAATAAAATTTCCAAAAAAAAAATTTTCAAAATAAAAAATGTTCAAAAAAAAATTTAAAAAAATAAAAAAAAATTCAAAAAAAATTTCAAGAAAAAATTCAAAAAAAATTTCAAAAATAAAATTTAAAAAAAATCCAACAAAAACTTCCCAAAAAAAATAAAAAAAAAAATTTCAAAAAAAAATTCGAAAAAAAAATTTAAAAAAATTTTAAAAAATTCAAAGAAAACACGTCAATTTTCAGAAGAAAAAAATTTCGAAAAAAACTTCCCAGAAAAGAACTCAAAAAAATTTTTTCAAAAAACAATTTTTCAAAAAAAAAAATTTCAAAAAAAAAATTCAAAAAAAACTTAAAGAAAAAAAAATAATTTTAAAAAAATTACAAAAAAAATTCGAAAAAAAAATTTTCAAAATAAAAATTAAAATAAAAATTTAAAAAAAAATTTCAAAAATAAAATTTAAAAAAAAAATCCAAAAAAAACTTCCCAAAAAAAAAAAAAAAAATTTCAAAGAAAAATTCGAAAAAAAATTTAAAAAAAAATTAAAATAAATTTCAAAAAAATTTTCGGAAAAAATTTGCAAAAAAATTTTTGAGAAAAAAATGAAAAAAAAATAAGAAAAAAGGAATTAAAAAAAATTATTGAAATTTATTTTTCATTTTTTTCTCAAAATTTTTTTTGCAAATTTTTTTGAAATTTATTTTGGAATTTTTTTTTTGAAAATTTTTTTACCAATTTTTTTTTTTTTTTTTTTTCGAATTTTTTTATAAATTTTTTTAAAAATATTTTTCTTTGAAATTTTTTTTTATGAAAAATTTTATTTTGAATTTTTTTTTTAATTTTTTTTTAATTTGTTGATAATTTTTTTTTGATTTTTTTTTAAATTTTTTTTGGGAAGTTTTTTTGATTTTTTTTAAATTTTATTTTTGAAATTTTTTTTTTGAATTTTTTTTTTATTTTTTTTTTAATTTTTTCATTATTTTTTTTTATTTTCATAAAAATATTTTATTTTGAAATTTTTTTTTTATTTTTTTTTATAAAATTTTTTGAAAATTTTCCGATAATTTTTTTTAATTCCTTTTTTTTTATTTTTTTTTCATTTTTTTCTCAAAAATTTTTTTGCAAATTTTTTTGAAATTTTTTTTGAAATTTTTTTTTTGAAAATTTTTTTTCAATTTTTTTTTTTTCGATTTTTTTTAAAAAAATTTTTAAAAATATTTTTCTTTGAAAATTTTTTTTCTGAAAAATTTTATTTTGAAATTTTTTTTGAATTTTTTTTTTAATTTGTTGATAATTATTTTTTGAAATTTTTTTTAACATTTTTTTTGGGAAGTTTTTTTGATTTTTTTTAAATTTTATTTTTGAAATTTTTTTTTGAATTTTTTTTAAAATTTTTTTTTTAATCTTTTCATTATTTTTTTTCATTTTCATAAAAACATTTTTCTTTGAAAATTTTTTATTTGAAAAATTTTATTTTGAATTTTTTTTTAATTTTTTTTTTGAAAATTTTTTGAAAATTTTCTGATAATTTTTTTTAATTCCTTTTTTATATATTTTTTTAAATTTTTTTCTCAAAAATTTTTTTGCAAATTTTTTGAAATTTTTTTTGAATTTTTTTTTGAAAATTTTTTTTCTGAAAAATTTTATTTTGAAATTTTTTATTTCAATTTTTTTAAATTTTTTTTTGAATTTTTTTTTGAAATTTCAAAATAAAATATTTCAGAAATAAAATTTTCAAAGAAAAATATTTTTACAAAAAATTCGAAAAAAAATTAAAAAAAAAAAATTAAAATAAATTTCAAAATAAATTTCAAAAAAATTTTCGGAAAAAAAAATAAAAAAAAATTTTAAAAAAAATCGAAAAAAAATTCAAAAAAAAATTTTCAAACAAAATTAAAAAAAAAATTATCAAAAAATTTAATAAAAAATGAAAAAAAAATTTCAAAATAAAATTTTTCAGAAAAAAAAATTTCAAAGAAAAATATTGAAAAAAAAATTTAAAAAAAAATTAGAAAAAAAAATTGAAAAAATAAAAAAAAAATTAGAAAAAAATTTTGAAAAAAAAATTTCGAAAAAAATTTCAAAAAAATTTTTGAAAAAAAAATGAAAAAAAAAGAATTTAAAATAAAAATTATCAGAAAATTTTCAAAAAAAAAAAACAAAATTCAAAATAAAATTTTTCAAAAAAAAACTTTCGAAGAAAAACATTTTTATGAAAATAATGAAAAAAAAATTTAAAAAAATTCCAAAAAAAAAATTTCAAAACCAAAATTTTTCAAAAAAAAATTTCAAAAAAAAAATTAAAAAAAATTAAAATAAAAAATTTCGAAAAAAAAATTTCAAAAAAAATTGCAAAAAAAAATTTTGAGAAAAAAATGAAAAAAAAAATATAAAAAAAGGAATTAAAAAAATTATCGGAAAATTTTCAAAAAAAAAAATAAAAAAAAAATTTCAATATAAAATTTTTCAAATAAAAAATTTTCAAAGAAAAATATTTTTATGAAAATAATGAAAAAATTAAGAAAAAAAATTCATAAAATTCAAAAAAAAATTCAAAAATAAAATTTAAAAAAAAATTTCAACAAAACTTCCCAAAAAAAATTTAAAAAAGAATTTCAAAAAAAAATTATCAACAAATTAAAAAAAAAAAAAATTCAAAATAAAATTTTCAAATAAAAATATTTTAAAAAAAAAATTTAAAAAAATTCGAAAAAAAAAATAAAAAATTAGAAAAAAAATTTTGAAAAAAAAATTTCGAAAAAAATTTCAAAAAAATTTTCAAAAAAAAAAATCAGAAAAATCTCAAAAAATAAAATTTCCAAAAAAAAAAATTTCAAAATAAAAAATGTTCAAAAAAAAATTTAAAAAAATAAAAAAAAATTCAAAAAAAATTTCAAGAAAAAATTCAAAAAAAAATTTCAAAAATAAAATTTAAAAAAAATCCAACAAAAACTTCCCAAAAAAAATTAAAAAAAAAATTTCAAAAAAAAATTCGAAAAAAAAATTTAAAAAATTTTTAAAAAATTCAAAGAAAACACGTCAATTTTCAGAAGAAAAAAATTTTGAAAAAAACTTCCCAGAAAAGAATTCAAAAAAATTTTTTCAAAAAACAATTTTTCAAAAAAAAAATTTTCAAAAAAAAAATTCAAAAAAAACTTAAAGAAAAATAATTTTAAAAAAATTACAAAAAAAATTCGAAAAAAAAATTTTCAAAATAAAAATTAAAATAAAAATTTAAAAAAAAATTTCAAAAATAAAATTTAAAAAAAAATTCCAAAAAAAAATTCCCAAAAAAAAAAAAAAAAATTTCAAAGAAAAATTCGAAAAAAAATTTAAAAAAAATTTAAAATAAATTTCAAAAAAATTTTCGGAAAAAAAAAATAAAAAAAAAATCGAAAAAAAAATTTAAAAAAAAAAATCGAAAAAAAATTCAAAAAAAAAATTTTCAAACAAAATTCAAAAAATAATTATCAAAAAATTTAATAAAAAATGAAAAAAAAATTTCAAAATAAAATTTTTCAGAAAAAAAATTTTCAAAGAAAAATATTTTTAAAAAAAATTTTAAAAAAAATTCGAAAAAAAAATTGAAAAAATAAAAAAAAAATTTGAAAAAAAATTTTGAAAAAAAATTTCGAAAAAAATTTCAAAAAAATTTTCAAAAAAATGTTTGAAAAAAATATGAAAAAAAAAGAATTTAAAATAAAAATTATCAGAAAATTTTCAAAAAATTTTCAAAAAAAAAAATTTCAAAATAAAATTTTTCAAAAAAAAATTTTTCGAAGAAAAACATTTTTATGAAAAAAAAATTTTAAAAAATTCCAAAAAAAAAATTTCAAAACCAAAATTTTTCAAAAAAAAATTTCAAAAAAAAAATTAAAAAAATTAAAATAAAAAATTTCGAAAAAAAATTTTCAAAAAAAATATTTCAAAAAAATTTCAAAATAAAATTTTTCAGAAAAAAAATTTTAAAAGAAAAATATTTTTAAAAAAATTCGAAAAAAATATAAATAAAAAATTTAGAAAAAAAATTTCAAAAAAAAAATTTCAAAAAAAATTGCAAAAAAAAAATTTGAGAAAAAAATGAAAAAAAAAATATAAAAAAAGGAATTAAAAAAAATTATCGGAAAATTTTCAAAATAAAAAATAAAAAAAAAATTTCAAAATAAAATTTTTCAAATAAAAAATTTTCAAAGAAAAATATTTTTATGAAAATAATGAAAAAATTAAGAAAAAAAATTCAAAAAAAATCAAAAAAAAAATTCAAAAATAAAATTAAAAAAAAAATTCAAAAAAACTTCCCAAAAAAAATTAAAAAAAGAATTTCAAAAAAAAATTATCAACAAATTAAAAAAAATTTAAAAAAAAATTCAAAATAAAATTTTTCAGAAAAAAAATTTTCAAAGAAAAATATTTTTTAAAAAATTTATAAAAAAATCCGAAAAAAAAAAAATTGGTAAAAAAATTTTCAAAAAAAAAATTCCAAAAAAATTTGCAAAAAAATTTTTGAGAAAAAAATGAAAAATAAATTTCAATAATTTTTTTTAATTCCTTTTTTTTATTTTTTTTTATTTTTTTTTCAAAAATTTTTTTTGGAATTTTTTTTGAAATTTTTTTTTGAAAATTCGTTTTCAAATTTTTTTTTTCGAATTTTTTAAAAAAAATTTTTTAAAATATTTTTCTTTGAAAATTTTTTTTCTGAAAAATTTTATTTTGAATTTTTTTTTAATATGTTGATAATTTTTTTTTTTAATTTTTTTTTTCAAGTTTTTTCGAAATTTTTTTCGAAAATTCTTTTGAAATTTTTAATTTCAATTTTTTAAAAAAATTTTTCTGAATTTTTTTTTTGAAAAATTTTGGTTTTGAAATTTTTTTTTTGAATTTTTTTAAAAATTTTTTTTCTTTATTTTCATAAAAATGTTTTTCTTTGAAAATTTTTTTTTGAAAAATTTTATTTTGAATTTTTTTAAAATTTTTTTTTGAAAATTTTTTGAAAATTTTTTTAAAAATATTTTTCTTTGAAAATTTTTTTTCTGAAAAATTTTTCAGAAAAAAAATTTTCAAAGAAAAATATTTTTAAAAAAATTCGAAAAAAAAAAAATTTGGAAAAAAAATTTTCAAAAAAAAATATCAAAAAAAATTGAAAAAAAAAATTTTAAAAAAATTCAAAGAAAACACGTCAATTTTCAAAAGAAAAAAAATTCGAAAAAACTTCCCAGAAAAGAATTTTAAAAAAAAAAATTTCAAAAAAAAAATTTAAAAAAAAATTTTGAAAAAAATATTTTCAAAAAAACATTTCAAAAAAAAAATTCAGAAAAAATTTCCCAAAATAAAATTTCCAAAAAAAAAATTTTCAAAAAAAAAATTTTCAAAAAAAAATTAAAAAAAAAAAAAATTTCAATGAAAATTTCAAAAAAAAAATTCGAAAATAAAATTTGATGAAAATTTTCAAAAAAACTTCCCAAAAAAAATAAAAAAAAAATCAAAAAAAAAATTATTTTAATTTTTTTTTTTCGAATTTTTTTTTGAATTTTTTTTTAGATTTTTTTTGGGAAGTTTTTTCTGAATTTTTTTTTTATTTTATTTTTGAAATTTTTTTTGAATTTTTTCTGAATTTTTTTTTTGAAATTTTTTTATTATTTTTTTTATTTTCATAAAAATAATTTTGGAATTTTTTTTCTAAATTTTTTTTTTATTTTTTTTTCGAATTTTTTTAAATTTTTTTTTAAAAATATTTTTATTTGAAAATTATTTTTCTGAAAAATTTTATTTTGAAATCTTTTTTTTCAAGTTTTTTTTGAAATTTTTTTCGAAAATTTTTTAGAAATTTTTTTTGAAATCTTTTTTTTTGAAATTTTTTTTTGATTTTTTTTTTATTCAAGTTTTTTTGAAATTTTTTTTTTGAATTTTTTTTTTGAATTTTTTTTTATTTTTTTTTATTTTTTTTTCCGAAATTTTTTTTGAAATTTATTTTAATTTTTTTTTAAATTTTTTCGAATTTTTTTTGAAATTATTTTTTTTTTGGGAAGTTTTTTTTGGAATTTTTTTTAAATTTAATTTTTGAAATTTTTTTTTGAATTTTTTTTTTTAATTTTTTTTCTGAAAATTTATTTTTTTTTAATTTTATTTTTGGAAATTTTTTCTGAATTTTTTTTGAAACGTTTTTTGAAATTTTTTTTTTTAATTTTTTTAAAATTATTTTTCTTAAGTTTTTTTTGAATTTTTTTTTTGAAAAATTTTTATTTGAAAAATTTTTTTTTGAATTCTTTTCTGGGAAGTTTTTTTCGAAATTTTTTTCATTTGAAAATTGACGTGTTTTCTTTGAAATTTTTTTAATTTTTTTTTTAAAATTTTTTTTGAAATTTTTTTTGAAATTTCAAAATAAAATTTTTCAGAAAAAAAATTTTCAAAGAAAAATTATTTAAAAAAAAATTTTTAAAAAAATTCGAAAAAAAAATAAAAATTAGAAAAAAAATTTTGAAAAAAAAATTTCAAAAAAAATTTCAAAAAAATTTTCAAAAAAAAAAATTCAGAAAAAATCTCCAAAAATAAAATTTCCAAAAAAAAAAATTTTCAAAATAAAAAATTTTCAAAAAAAAATTAAAAAAAAAAAAAAAAAAAAATTCAGAAAAAATTTCAATAAAAAATTCAAAAAAAAATTTCAAAAATAAAATTGAAAAAAAAATTCAAAAAAAACTTCCCAAAAAAAATTAAAAAAAAATCAAAAAAAAAATTATTTTAATTTTTTTTTTTCGAATTTTTTTTTAAATTTTTATTGGGAAGTTTTTTCTGAAATTTTTTTTTTATTTTATTTTTGAAATTTTTTTTTGAATTTTTTCTGAATTTTTTTTTTGAAATTTTTTTATTATTTTTTTTATTTTCATAAAAATAATTTTGGAATTTTTTTTCTAAATTTTTTTTTTATTTTTTTTTCGAATTTTTTCAAAAATTTTTTTAAAAATATTTTTCTTTGAAAATTATTTTTCTGAAAAATTTTATTTTGAAATCTTTTTTTTCAAGTTTTTTCTGAAATTTTTTTCGAAAATTTTTTAGAAATTTTTTTTGAAATCTTTTTTTTTGAAAATTTTTTTTGATTTTTTTTTTCAAGTTTTTTTGAAATTTTTTTTGAAATTTTTTTTTTGAATTTTTTTTTTGAATTTTTTTTTATTTTTTTTTATTTTTTTTTCCGAAAATTTTTTTGAAATTTATTTTAATTTTTTTAAAAATTTTTTCGAATTTTTTTCGAATTTTTTTTTTTTTTTTTGGGAAGTTTTTTTTGGAATTTTTTTTAAATTTAATTTTTGAAAATTTTTTTTGAATTTTTTTTTTAATTTTTTTTTTGAAAATTTTTTTTTTGAAAATTTTTTTTTTTTAATTTTATTTTTGGAAATTTTTTCTGAATTTTTTTTGAAACGTTTTTTGAAATTTTTTTTTGTAATTTTTTTAAAATTATTTTTCTTAAGTTTTTTTTGAATTTTTTTTTTGAAAAATTTTTATTTGAAAAATTTTTTTTTGAATTCTTTTCTGGGAAGTTTTTTTCGAAATTTTTTTCTTTTGAAAATTGACGTGTTTTCTTTGAAATTTTTTTAAATTTTTTTTTTAATTTTTTTTGAAATTTTTTTTGAAATTTCAAAATAAAATTTTTCAGAAAAAAAATTTTCAAAGAAAAATTATTTTAAAAAAATTTTTTAAAAAAATTCGAAAAAAAAATAAAAAATTAGAAAAAAAATTTTGAAAAAAAAATTTCGAAAAAAATTTCAAAAAAATTTTCAAAAAAAAAATTCAGAAAAAATCTCCAAAAATAAAATTTCCAAAAAAAAAAATTTTCAAAATAAAAAATTTTCAAAAAAAAATTTAAAAAAAATAAAAAAAAAATTCAGAAAAAATTTCAAAAAAAAATTCAAAAAAAATTTTCAAAAATAAAATTGAAAAAAAAATTCAAAAAAAACTTCCCAAAAAAAATTTTAAAAAAAATTTCAAAAAAAAATTCGAAAAAAAAATTTAAAAAAAATTAAAAAAATTTCAAAGAAAACACGTCAATTTTCAAAAGAAAAAAAATTCTAAAAAAACTTCCCAGAAAAGGATTCAAAAAAAATTTTTTCAAAAAACAATTTTTCAAAAAAAAAATTTTCAAAAAAAAATTCAAAAAAAAACATTTTTATGAAAATAAAGAAAAAAAATTTAAAAAAAAATTCAAAAAAAAAGTTTAAAAAAAATTCAAAAAAAAAATTTCAAAAAAAAAATAAAAAAAATTGAAATAAAAAATTTAGAAAAAAAATTTTGAAAAAAAATTTTCAAAAAAAAAGATTTCAAAAAAAATTTGAAAAAAATTTTCGAAAAAAATTTCAAAAAAAACTTGAAAAAAAAATTTCAAAAAAAAAATTATCAACAAATTAAAAAAAAAAAAAAAATTTCAAAAAAAAATTTTTCAGAAAAAAAATTTTCATAGAAAAATATTTTTATGAAAATAAAAAAAAAATAATAAAAAAATTTCAAAAAAAAATTTCAAAAAAAAGTTAGAAAAAAAATTAAAAAAAAATTTCAAAAAAATTTGCAAAAAAATTTTTGAGAAAAAAATGAAAAAAAAATAAGAAAAAAGGAATTAAAAAAAATTATTGAAATTTATTTTTCATTTTTTTCTCAAAAATTTTTTTGCAAATTTTTTTGAAATTTTTTTTTAATTTTTTTTCTAAAATTCTTTTGAAATTTTTTATTTAAATTCTTTTAAATTTTTTTTAAATTTTTTTAGGAATTTTTTTCTGATATTTTTTTTATTTTATTTTTGAAATTTTTTCTCGAATTTTTTTTTGAAATTTTTTTTTGAAATTTTTTTATTATTTTTTTTTTATTTTCATAAAAATATTTTTCTATGAAAATTTTTTTTCTGAAAAATTTTTTTTTGAAATTTTTTTTTTTTTTTAATTTGTTGATAATTTTTTTTTTGAAATTTTTTTTTCAAGTTTTTTTTGAAATTTTTTTCGAAAATTTTTTTCAAATTTTTTTTGAAATCTTTTTTTTTGAAAATTTTTTTTCAAAATTTTTTTTCTAAATTTTTTATTTCAATTTTTTTTATTTTTTTTTTGAAATTTTTTTTTGAAATTTTTTTATTATTTTTTTTTTATTTTCATAAAAATATTTTTCTATGAAAATTTTTTTTCTGAAAAATTTTTTTTTGAAATTTTTTTTTTTTTTTTAATTTGTTGATAATTTTTTTTTTGAAATTTTTTTTTCAAGTTTTTTTTGAAATTTTTTTCGAAAATTTTTTTCAAATTTTTTTTGAAATCTTTTTTTTTGAAAATTTTTTTTCAAAATTTTTTTTCTAAATTTTTTATTTCAATTTTTTTTATTTTTTTTTTGAAATTTTTTTTTTGAATTTTTTTTAAACTTTTTTTTTGAATTTTTTTAAAATTTTTTTTTGAAAATTTTTTGAAAATTTTTTTAAAAATATTTTTCTTTGAAAATTTTTTTTCTGAAAAATTTTTCAGAAAAAAATTTTAAAATAAAAATATTTTTAAAAAAATTCGAAAAAAAAAAATTTGGAAAAAAAATTTTCAAAAAAAAAATATCAAAAAAAATTGAAAAAAAAAATTTAAAAAAAATTCAAAGAAAACACGTCAATTTTCAAAAGAAAAAAAAATCGAAAAAACTTCCCAGAAAAGAATTTAAAAAAAAATTTTTCAAAAAAAAAATTCAAAAAAAAATTTTGAAAAAAATATTTTCAAAAAACATTTCAAAAAAAAATTCAGAAAAAATTTCCCAAAATAAAATTTCCAAAAAAAAATTTTCAAAAAAAAAATTTTCAAAAAAAAAAATAATAAAAAAAAAAAAAAAAAATTCAATGAAAATTTCAAAAAAAAATTCGAAAATAAAATTTAATAAAAAATTTAAAAAAAACTTCCCAAAAAAAATTTAAAAAAAAATTAAAAAAAAAAATTATTTCAATTTTTTTTTTTCGAATTTTTTTTTGAATTTTTTTTTAAATTTTTTTTTGGGAAGTTTTTTCTGATTTTTTTTTTTTATTTTATTTTTGAAATTTTTTTTTGAATTTTTTCTGAATTTTTTTTATTATCATAAAAATAATTTTGGAATTTTTTTTTTAATTTTTTTTTTAATTTTTTTTCGAATTTTTTTTAAATTTTTTTTTAATTTTTTGATAATTTTTTGATAATTTTTTTTTCAAGTTTTTTTTCGAATTTTTTTTAGAATTTTTTTTTAAAATTTTTTTTGGGTTTTTTTTTGATTTTTTTAAAATTTTTTTTTGAAAATTTTTCGATAATTTTTTTTAATTCCTTTTTTTATATTTTTTTTTCATTTTTTTCTAAAAAATTTTTTTGCAAATTTTTTGAAATTTTTTTTAAAATTTTTTTTGAAAATTTTTTTTCTGAAAAATTTTATTTTGAATTTTTTTTTTAATTTGTTGATAATTTTTTTTTGAAATTTTTTTTAAAGTTTTTTTTGATTTTTTTTTAATTTTAATTTTGAAATTTTTTTTTGAATTTTTTTTTGAATTTTTTTTTAAATTTTTTTTAAAATTTTTTCATTATTTTTTTTCATTTTCATAAAAACATTTTTCTTTGAAAATTTTTTATTTGAAAAATTTTATTTTGATTTTTTTTTTTTATTTTTTTTTTAATTTTTTGAAAATTTTCCGATAATTTTTATTAATTCCTTTTTTTATATTTTTTTTTTCATTTTTTTCTCAAAAATTTTTTTGCAAATTTTTTGAAATTTTTTTTGAAATTTTTTTTGAAAATTTTTTTTCTGAAAAATTTTATTTTGAAATTTAATTTAATTTTTTTTCGAATTTTTTGTAAAAATATTTTTCTTTGAAAATTTTATTTCTGAAAAATTTTATTTTGAAATTTCAAAAAAAAAAATCAAAAAAAAATTTTAAAAAATTGAAATAAAAAATTTCGAAAAAAAATTTCAAAATAAAATTTTTCAGAAAAAAAATTTTCAAAAAAAATTTCAAAAAAAACTTCAAAAAATTTGAAAAAAAATTTTTGAGAAAAAAATGAAAAAAAATATAAAAAAAGGAATTAAAAAACATTATCGGAAAATTTTCAAAAAAATAAAAAAAAAATTCAAAATAAAATTTTTCAAATAAAAAATTTTCAAAGAAAAATGTTTTAATGAAAATGAAAAAAAATAATAAAAAAATTAAAAAAAAAATTTAAAAAAAAATTCAAAAAAAAATTTCAAAAATAAAATTTAAAAAAAAAATCAAAAAAACTTCCCAAAAAAAAATTTAAAAAAAAAATTCAAAAAAAAATTATCAACAAATTAAAAAAAAATTTAAAAAAAAAATTCAAAATAAAATTTTCAGAAAAAAAATTTTCAAAGAAAAATATTTTTAAAAATTTTTTTAAAAAAATTCGAAAAAAAAAAAATTTGAAAAAAAATTTTCAAAAAAAAATTTCAAAAAAAATTTCAAAAAAATTTGAAAAAAAATTTTTGAGAAAAAAATGAAAAAAAAAATAAAAAAAAGGAATTAAAAAAAATTATTGAAATTTATTTTGAAATTTATTTTTCATTTTTTTCTCAAAAATTTTATTGCAAATTTTTTTGAAATTTTTTTTCGATTTTTTTTTGAAAATTTTCTGATAATTTTTATTTTAAATTCTTTTTTTTTTCATTTTTTTTTCAAAAATTTTTTTGAAAATTTTTTTGAAATATTTTTCAAAATTTTTTTTCTAATTTTTTTTTATTTTTTCAAATTTTTTTTCGAATTTTTTTAAAAATTTTTTTTTTAATATTTTTCTTAGAAAATTTTTTTTCTGAAAAATTTTATTTTGAAACTTTTTTTTCATTTTTTTTTAATTTTTGATAATTTTTTTTTGAATTTTTTTTTTGAAATTTCAAAATAAAATTTTTCAGAAATAAAATTTTCAAAGAAAAATATTTTTACAAAAAATTCGAAAAAAAATTAAAATAAATTTCAAAATAAATTTCAAAAAAATTTTCGGAAAAAAAAATAAAAAAAAAATTTAAAAAAAAATCGAAAAAAAATTCAAAAAAAAAATTTTCAAACAAAATTCAAAAAAAAATTATCAAAAAATTTAATAAAAAATGAAAAAAAAATTTCAAAATAAAATTTTTCAGAAAAAAAAATTTCAAAGAAAAATATTGAAAAAAAAAGTAAAAAAAAAATTAGAAAAAAAAATTGAAAAAATAAAAAAAAAATAGAAAAAAATTTTGAAAAAAAAATTTCGAAAAAAATTTCAAAAAAATTTTTGAAAAAAAAATGAAAAAAAAGAATTTAAAATAAAAATTATCAGAAAATTTTCAAAAAATTTTCAAAAAAAAAAAACAAAATTCAAAATAAAATTTTTCAAAAAAAAACTTTCGAAGAAAAACATTTTTATGAAAATAATGAAAAAAAAATTTAAAAAAATTCCAAAAAAAAAATTTCAAAACCAAAATTTTTCAAAAAAAAATTTCAAAAAAAAAATTAAAAAAAATTAAAATAAAAAATTTAGAAAAAAAAATTTCAAAAAAAATTGCAAAAAAAAATTTTGAGAAAAAAATGAAAAAAAAAAATATAAAAAAAGGAATTAAAAAAATTATCGGAAAATTTTCAAAAAAAAAATTAAAAAAAAATTTCAAAATAAAATTTTTCAAATAAAAAATTTTCAAAGAAAAATATTTTTATGAAAATAATGAAAAAATTAAGAAAAAAAATTCATAAAATTCAAAAAAAAATTCAAAAATAAAATTAAAAAAAAAATTTCAACAAAACTTCCCAAAAAAAATTTAAAAAAGAATTTCAAAAAAAAATTATCAACAAATTAAAAAAAAAAAAAAATTCAAAATAAAATTTTCAAATAAAAATATTTAAAAAAAAAAAATTCGAAAAAAAAAATAAAAAATTAGAAAAAAAATTTTGAAAAAAAAATTTCGAAAAAAATTTCAAAAAAATTTTCAAAAAAAAAATCAGAAAAATCTCCAAAAATAAAATTTCCAAAAAAAAAATTTTCAAAATAAAAAATGTTCAAAAAAAAATTTAAAAAAATAAAAAAAAATTCAAAAAAAATTTCAAGAAAAAATTCAAAAAAAAATTTCAAAAATAAAATTTAAAAAAAATCCAACAAAAACTTCCCAAAAAAAATTAAAAAAAAAATTTCAAAAAAAAATTCGAAAAAAAAATTTAAAAAAATTTAAAAAAATTCAAAGAAAACACGTCAATTTTCAGAAGAAAAAAATTTCGAAAAAAACTTCCCAGAAAAGAACTCAAAAAAAATTTTTCAAAAAACAAATTTTCAAAAAAAAAATTTTCAAAAAAAAAATTCAAAAAAAACTTAAAGAAAAATAATTTTAAAAAAATTACAAAAAAAATTCGAAAAAAAAATTTTCAAAATAAAAATTAAAATAAAAATTTAAAAAAAAATTTCAAAAATAAAATTTAAAAAAAAATTCCAAAAAAAACTTCCCAAAAAAAAAAAAAAAAATTTCAAAGAAAAATTCGAAAAAAAATTAAAAAAAAAATTAAAATAAATTTCAAAAAAATTTTCGGAAAAAAAAAATAAAAAAAAAATCGAAAAAAAAATTAAAAAAAAAAATCGAAAAAAAATTCAAAAAAAAAATTTTCAAACAAAATTCAAAAAAAAAATTTTCAAACAAAATTCAAAAAATAATTATCAAAAAATTTAATAAAAAATGAAAAAAAAATTTCAAAATAAAATTTTTCAGAAAAAAAATTTTCAAAGAAAAATATTTTTAAAAAAAATTTTAAAAAAAATTCGAAAAAAAAATTGAAAAAATAAAAAAAAAATTTGAAAAAAAATTTTGAAAAAAAATTTCGAAAAAAATTTCAAAAAAATTTTCAAAAAAATGTTTGAAAAAAATATGAAAAAAAAAAGAATTTAAAATAAAAATTATCAGAAAATTTTCAAAAAATTTTCAAAAAAAAAAATTTCAAAATAAAATTTTTCAAAAAAAAATTTTTCGAAGAAAAACATTTTTATGAAAAAAAAATTTAAAAAAATTCCAAAAAAAAAATTTCAAAACCAAAATTTTTCAAAAAAAAATTTCAAAAAAAAAATTAAAAAAATTAAAATAAAAAATTTCGAAAAAAAATTTTCAAAAAAAATATTTCAAAAAAATTTCAAAATAAAATTTTTCAGAAAAAAAATTTTAAAAGAAAAATATTTTTAAAAAAATTCGAAAAAAAAATAAATAAAAAATTTAGAAAAAAAATTTCAAAAAAAAAATTTCAAAAAAAATTGCAAAAAAAAAATTTGAGAAAAAAATGAAAAAAAAAATATAAAAAAAGGAATTAAAAAAAATTATCGGAAAATTTTCAAAATAAAAAATAAAAAAAAAATTTCAAAATAAAATTTTTCAAATAAAAAATTTTCAAAGAAAAATATTTTTATGAAAATAATGAAAAAATTAAAAAAAAAATTCAAAAAAAATCAAAAAAAAAATTCAAAAATAAAATTAAAAAAAAAAATTCAAAAAAACTTCCCAAAAAAAATTAAAAAAAGAATTTCAAAAAAAAATTATCAACAAATTAAAAAAAAATTAAAAAAAAAATTCAAAATAAAATTTTTCAGAAAAAAAATTTTCAAAGAAAAATATTTTTTAAAAAATTTATAAAAAAATTCGAAAAAAAAAAAAAATTGGTAAAAAAATTTTCAAAAAAAAAATTCCAAAAAATATTTCAAAAAAATTTGCAAAAAAATTTTTGAGAAAAAAATGAAAAATAAATTTCAATAATTTTTTTTAGTTCCTTTTTTTTATTTTTTTTTATTTTTTTTTCAAAAATTTTTTTTGGAATTTTTTTTGAAATTTTTTTTTGAAAATTCGTTTTCAAATTTTTTTTTTCGAATTTTTAAAAAAAAATTTTTTAAAATATTTTTCTTTGAAAATTTTTTTTCTGAAAAATTTTATTTTGAATTTTTTTTTTAATATGTTGATAATTTTTTTTTTAAATTTTTTTTTTCAAGTTTTTTCGAAATTTTTTTCGAAAATTCTTTTGAAATTTTTAATTTCAATTTTTTAAAAAAATTTTTCTGAATTTTTTTTTTGAAAAATTTTGGTTTTGAAATTTTTTTTTTGAATTTTTTTTAAAATTTTTTTCTTTATTTTCATAAAAATGTTTTTCTTTGAAAATTTTTTTTTGAAAAATTTTATTTTGAATTTTTTTAAAATTTTTTTTTGAAAATTTTTTGAAAATTTTTTTAAAAATATTTTTCTTTGAAAATTTTTTTTCTGAAAAATTTTTCAGAAAAAAAATTTTCAAAGAAAAATATTTTTAAAAAAATTCGAAAAAAAAAAAATTTGGAAAAAAAATTTTCAAAAAAAAATATCAAAAAAAATTGAAAAAAAAATTTTTAAAAAAATTCAAAGAAAACACGTCAATTTTCAAAAGAAAAAAAATTCGAAAAAACTTCCCAGAAAAGAATTTAAAAAAAAAATTTTCAAAAAAAAAATTTAAAAAAAAATTTTGAAAAAAATATTTTCAAAAAAACATTTCAAAAAAAAAATTCAGAAAAAATTTCCCAAAATAAAATTTCCAAAAAAAAAATTTTCAAAAAAAAAATTTTCAAAAAAAAATTAAAAAAAAAAAAAAATTCGAAAATAAAATTTGATGAAAATTTTCAAAAAAACTTCCCAAAAAAAATAAAAAAAAAATCAAAAAAAAATTATTTTAATTTTTTTTTTTCGAATTTTTTTTTGAATTTTTTTTTAGATTTTTTTTGGGAAGTTTTTTCTGAATTTTTTTTTTATTTTATTTTTGAAATTTTTTTTGAATTTTTTCTGAATTTTTTTTTTGAAATTTTTTTATTATTTTTTTTATTTTCATAAAAATAATTTTGGAATTTTTTTTCTAAATTTTTTTTTTATTTTTTTTTCGAATTTTTTTAAAATTTTTTTTAAAAATATTTTTATTTGAAAATTATTTTTCTGAAAAATTTTATTTTGAAATCTTTTTTTTCAAGTTTTTTTTGAAATTTTTTTCGAAAATTTTTTAGAAATTTTTTTTGAAATCTTTTTTTTTGAAATTTTTTTTTGATTTTTTTTTTTATTCAAGTTTTTTTGAAATTTTTTTTGAAATTTTTTTTTTGAATTTTTTTTTTGAATTTTTTTTTATTTTTTTTTATTTTTTTTTCCGAAAATTTTTTTGAAATTTATTTTAATTTTTTTTTAAATTTTTTCGAATTTTTTTTGAAATTATTTTTTTTTTTGGGAAGTTTTTTTTGGAATTTTTTTTAAATTTAATTTTTGAAATTTTTTTTTGAATTTTTTTTTTGAAAAATTTTTATTTGAAAAATTTTTTTTTGAATTCTTTTCTGGGAAGTTTTTTTCGAAATTTTTTTCTTTTGAAAATTGACGTGTTTTCTTTGAAATTTTTTTAATTTTTTTTTTTTAATTTTTTTTGAAATTTTTTTTGAAATTTCAAAATAAAATTTTTCAGAAAAAAAATTTTCAAAGAAAAATTATTTAAAAAAAAATTTTTAAAAAAATTCGAAAAAAAAATAAAAATTAGAAAAAAAATTTTGAAAAAAAAATTTCGAAAAAAATTTCAAAAAAATTTTCAAAAAAAAAAATTCAGAAAAAATCTCCAAAAATAAAATTTCCAAAAAAAAAAATTTTCAAAATAAAAAATTTTCAAAAAAAAATTAAAAAAAAATAAAAAAAAAAATTCAGAAAAAATTTCAAAAAAAAATTCAAAAAAAAATTTCAAAAATAAAATTGAAAAAAAAATTCAAAAAAAACTTCCCAAAAAAAATTTAAAAAAAATCAAAAAAAAAATTATTTTAATTTTTTTTTTTCGAATTTTTTTTTGAATTTTTTTTTAAATTTTTATTGGGAAGTTTTTTCTGAAATTTTTTTTTTATTTTATTTTTGAAATTTTTTTTTGAATTTTTTCTGAATTTTTTTTTTGAAATTTTTTTATTATTTTTTTTATTTTCATAAAAATAATTTTGGAATTTTTTTTCTAAATTTTTTTTTTATTTTTTTTTCGAATTTTTTTAAAAATTTTTTTAAAAATATTTTTCTTTGAAAATTATTTTTCTAAAAAATTTTATTTTGAAATCTTTTTTTTCAAGTTTTTTCTGAAATTTTTTTCGAAAATTTTTTAGAAATTTTTTTTGAAATCTTTTTTTTTGAAAATTTTTTTTGATTTTTTTTTTCAAGTTTTTTTGAAATTTTTTTTGAAATTTTTTTTTTGAATTTTTTTTTTGAATTTTTTTTTATTTTTTTTAATTTTTTTTTCCGAAATTTTTTTTGAAATTTATTTTAATTTTTTTAAAAATTTTTTCGAATTTTTTTCGAATTTTTTTTTTTTTTTTTTGGGAAGTTTTTTTTGGAATTTTTTTTAAATTTAATTTTTGAAAATTTTTTTTGAATTTTTTTTTTAATTTTTTTTTTGAAAATTTTTTTTTTGAAAATTTTTTTTTTTTAATTTTATTTTTGGAAATTTTTTCTGAATTTTTTTTGAAACGTTTTTTGAAATTTTTTTTTGTAATTTTTTTAAAATTATTTTTCTTAAGTTTTTTTTGAATTTTTTTTTTGAAAAATTTTTATTTGAAAAATTTTTTTTTGAATTCTTTTCTGGGAAGTTTTTTTCGAAATTTTTTTCTTTTGAAAATTGACGTGTTTTCTTTGAAATTTTTTTAAATTTTTTTTAAAATTTTTTTTGAAATTTCAAAATAAAATTTTTCAGAAAAAAAATTTTCAAAGAAAAATTATTTTAAAAAAAATTTTTAAAAAAATTCGAAAAAAAAATAAAAAATTAGAAAAAAAATTTTGAAAAAAAAATTTCGAAAAAAATTTCAAAAAAATTTTCAAAAAAAAAATTCAGAAAAAATCTCCAAAAATAAAATTTCCAAAAAAAAAAATTTTCAAAATAAAAAATTTTCAAAAAAAAATTTAAAAAAAATAAAAAAAAAATTCAGAAAAAATTTCAAAAAAAAATTCAAAAAAAATTTTCAAAAATAAAATTGAAAAAAAAATTCAAAAAAAACTTCCCAAAAAAAATTTTAAAAAAATTTTCAAAAAAAAAATTCAAAAAAAAACATTTTTATGAAAATAAAGAAAAAAAATTTAAAAAAAAACTTGAAAAAAAAATTTCAAAAAAAAAATTATCAACAAATTAAAAAAAAAAAAAAATTTCAAAAAAAAAATTTTCAGAAAAAAAATTTTCATAGAAAAATATTTTTATGAAAATAAAAAAAAAATAATAAAAAAATTTCAAAAAAAAATTTCAAAAAAAAATTCGAGACAAAATTTCAAAAATAAAATAAAAAAAATATCAGAAAAAAATTCCTAAAAAAATTAAAAAAAAATTTAAAAAAATTTAAATAAAAAATTTCAAAAGAATTTTAGAAAAAAAATTCAAAAAAAATTTCAAAAAAATTTGCAAAAAAATTTTTGAGAAAAAAATGAAAAAAAAATAAGAAAAAAGGAATTAAAAAAAATTATTGAAATTTACTTTTCATTTTTTTCTCAAAATTTTTTTTGCAAATTTTTTTGAAATTTATTTTGGAATTTTTTTTTTGGAAATTTTTTTACCAATTTTTTTTTTTTTTTTTTTCGAATTTTTTTATAAATTTTTTTAAAAATATTTTTCTTTGAAATTTTTTTTTATGAAAAATTTTATTTTGAATTTTTTTTTTAATTTTTTTTTATTAGTTGATAATTTTTTTTTGATTTTTTTTAAAATTTTTTTTGGGAAGTTTTTTTGATTTTTTTTAAATTTTATTTTTGAAATTTTTTTTTGAATTTTTTTTTATTTTTTTTTAATTTTTTCATTATTTTTTTTTATTTTCATAAAAATATTTTATTTTGAAATTTTTTTTTTATTTTTTTTTATAAAATTTTTTGAAAATTTTCCGATAATTTTTTTTAATTCCTTTTTTTTTATTTTTTTTTCATTTTTTTCTCAAAAATTTTTTTGCAAATTTTTTTGAAATTTTTTTTGAAATTTTTTTTTTGAAAATTTTTTTTCAATTTTTTTTTTTTCGATTTTTTTTAAAAAAATTTTTAAAAATATTTTTCTTTGAAAATTTTTTTTCTGAAAAATTTTATTTTGAAATTTTTTTTGATTTTTTTTTTAATTTGTTGATAATTTTTTTGAAAATTTTCTGATAATTTTTTTTAATTCCTTTTTTATATATATTTTTTAATTTTTTTCTCAAAAATTTTTTTGCAAATTTTTTGAAATTTTTTTTGAATTTTTTTTTGAAAATTTTTTTTCTGAAAAATTTTATTTTGAAATTTTTTTTCGAAATTTTTTATTTCAATTTTTTTAAATTTTTTTTTGAATTTTTTTTTGAAATTTCAAAATAAAATATTTCAGAAATAAAATTTTCAAAGAAAAATATTTTTACAAAAAATTCGAAAAAAAATTAAAAAAAAAAATTAAAATAAATTTCAAAATAATTTTCAAAAAAATTTTCGGAAAAAAAAATAAAAAAAAATTTAAAAAAAAATCGAAAAAAAATTCAAAAAAAAAATTTTCAAACAAAATTCAAAAAAAAATTATCAAAAAATTTAATAAAAAATGAAAAAAAAATTTCAAAATAAAATTTTTCAGAAAAAAAAATTTCAAAGAAAAATATTGAAAAAAATTTTGAAAAAAAAATTTCGAAAAAAATTTCAAAAAAATTTTTGAAAAAAAAATGAAAAAAAAGAATTTAAAATAAAAATTATCAGAAAATTTTCAAAAAATTTTCAAAAAAAAAAAACAAAATTCAAAATAAAATTTTTCAAAAAAAACTTTCGAAGAAAAACATTTTTATGAAAATAATGAAAAAAAAATTTAAAAAAATTCCAAAAAAAAAATTTCAAAACCAAAATTTTTCAAAAAAAAATTTCAAAAAAAAAATTAAAAAAAATTAAAATAAAAAATTTAGAAAAAAAAATTTCAAAAAAAATTGCAAAAAAAATTTTGAGAAAAAAATGAAAAAAAAAATATAAAAAAAGGAATTAAAAAAATTATCGGAAAATTTTCAAAAAAAAAATTAAAAAAAAATTTCAAAATAAAATTTTTCAAATAAAAAATTTTCAAAGAAAAATATTTTTATGAAAATAATGAAAAAATTAAGAAAAAAAATTCATAAAATTCAAAAAAAAATTCAAAAATAAAATTAAAAAAAAATTTCAACAAAACTTCCCAAAAAAAATTTAAAAAAGAATTTCAAAAAAAAATTATCAACAAATTAAAAAAAAAAAAAAAATTCAAAATAAAATTTTCAAATAAAAATATTTAAAAAAAAAAATTTAAAAAAATTCGAAAAAAAAATAAAAAATTAGAAAAAAAATTTTGAAAAAAAAATTTCGAAAAAAATTTCAAAAAAATTTTCAAAAAAAAAATCAGAAAAATCTCCAAAAATAAAATTTCCAAAAAAAAAATTTTCAAAATAAAAAATGTTCAAAAAAAAATTAAAAAAAATAAAAAAAAATTCAAAAAAAATTTCAAGAAAAAATTCAAAAAAAAATTTCAAAAATAAAATTTAAAAAAAATCCAACAAAAACTTCCCAAAAAAAATTAAAAAAAAAAATTCAAAAAAAAATTCGAAAAAAAAATTTAAAAAAATTTAAAAAAATTCAAAGAAAACACGTCAATTTTCAGAAGAAAAAAATTTCGAAAAAAACTTCCCAGAAAAGAACTCAAAAAAAATTTTTCAAAAAACAATTTTTCAAAAAAAAAATTTTCAAAAAAAAAATTCAAAAAAAAATTTTAAAAAAAATTTCAAAAATAAAATTTAAAAAAAAATCCAAAAAAAACTTCCAAAAAAAAAAAAAAAAATTTCAAAGAAAAATTCGAAAAAAAATTAAAAAAAAAATTAAAATAAATTTCAAAAAAATTTTCGGAAAAAAAAAATAAAAAAAAAATCGAAAAAAAAAATTAAAAAAAAAAATCGAAAAAAAATTAAAAAAAAAAATTTTCAAACAAAATTCAAAAAATAATTATCAAAAAATTTAATAAAAAATGAAAAAAAAATTTCAAAATAAAATTTTTCAGAAAAAAAATTTTCAAAGAAAAATATTTTTAAAAAAAATTTTAAAAAAAAATTCGAAAAAAAAATTGAAAAAATAAAAAAAAAATTTGAAAAAAAATTTTGAAAAAAAATTTCGAAAAAAATTTCAAAAAAATTTTCAAAAAAATGTTTGAAAAAAATATGAAAAAAAAGAATTTAAAATAAAAATTATCAGAAAATTTTCAAAAAATTTTCAAAAAAAAAAATTTCAAAATAAAATTTTTCAAAAAAAAATTTTTCGAAGAAAAACATTTTTATGAAAAAAAAATTTAAAAAAATTCCAAAAAAAAAATTTCAAAACCAAAATTTTTCAAAAAAAAATTTCAAAAAAAAAATTAAAATAAAAAATTTTCAAAAAAAATATTTCAAAAAAATTTCAAAATAAAATTTTTCAGAAAAAAAATTTTAAAAGAAAAATATTTTTAAAAAAATTCGAAAAAAAATAAATAAAAAATTTAGAAAAAAAATTTCAAAAAAAAAATTTCAAAAAAAATTGCAAAAAAAAAATTTGAGAAAAAAATGAAAAAAAAAATATAAAAAAAGGAATTAAAAAAAATTATCGGAAAATTTTCAAAATAAAAAATAAAAAAAAAATTTCAAAATAAAATTTTTCAAATAAAAAATTTTCAAAGAAAAATATTTTTATGAAAATAATGAAAAAATTAAGAAAAAAAATTCAAAAAAAATCAAAAAAAAAATTCAAAAATAAAATTTAAAAAAAAAATTCAAAAAAACTTCCCAAAAAAAATTAAAAAAAGAATTTCAAAAAAAAATTATCAACAAATTAAAAAAAATTTAAAAAAAAATTCAAAATAAAATTTTTCAGAAAAAAAATTTTCAAAGAAAAATATTTTTTAAAAAATTTATAAAAAAATTCGAAAAAAAAAAAAAATTGGTAAAAAAATTTTCAAAAAAAAAATTCCAAAAAATATTTCAAAAAAATTTGCAAAAAAATTTTTGAGAAAAAAATGAAAAATAAATTTCAATAATTTTTTTTAATTCCTTTTTTTTATTTTTTTTTTCAAAAATTTTTTTGGAATTTTTTTTGAAATTTTTTTTTGAAAATTCGTTTTCAAATTTTTTTTTTCGAATTTTTTAAAAAAAATTTTTAAAAATATTTTTCTTTGAAAATTTTTTTTCTGAAAAATTTTATTTTGAATTTTTTTTTAATATGTTGATAATTTTTTTTTTTGAGAAAAAAATAAAAAAAAAATAAAAAAAAAGGAATTAAAAAAAATTATTGAAATTTATTTTTCATTTTTTTCTCAAATATTTTTTTGCAAATTTTTTTGAAAATTTTTTGAAAATTATCAGAAAATTTTCAAAAAATTTTCAAAAAAAAAAACAAAATTCAAAATAAAATTTTTCAAAAAAAAAACTTTCGAAGAAAAACATTTTTATGAAAATAATGAAAAAAAAATTTAAAAAAATTCCAAAAAAAAAATTTCAAAACCAAAATTTTTCAAAAAAAAATTTCAAAAAAAAAATTAAAAAAAATGAAAATAAAAAATTTCGAAAAAAAAATTTCAAAAAAAATTGCAAAAAAAAAATTTGAGAAAAAAATGAAAAAAAAATATAAAAAAAGGAATTAAAAAAATTATCGGAAAATTTTCAAAAAAAAATAAAAAAAAAATTTCTAAATAAAATTTTTCAAATAAAAAATTTTCAAAGAAAAATATTTTTATGAAAATAATGAAAAAATTAAGAAAAAAAATTCATAAAATTCAAAAAAAAATTCAAAAATAAAATTTAAAAAAAAATTTCAACAAAACTTCCCAAAAAAATTAAAAAAAGAATTTCAAAAAAAAATTATCAACAAATTAAAAAAAAAAAAAAAAATTCAAAATAAAATTTTCAAAGAAAAATATTTTAAAAAAAATTACAAAAAAAATAAAAAAAAAATTCGAAAAAAAAATTTTCAAAATAAAAATTAAAAAAAATAAAAAAAAAATTTTCAAAAATAAAATTTAAAAAAAAATTCCAAAAAAAACTTCCCAAAAAAAATAAAAAAAAATTTCAAAGAAAAATTCGAAAAAAAATTTAAAAAAAAATTAAAATAAATTTCAAAAAAAATTTCGGAAAAAAAAATAAAAAAAAAATCGAAAAAAAATTCAAAAAAAAAAATCGAAAAAAAAATTCAAAAAAAAATTTTTCAAAAAACAATTTTTCAAAAAAAAATTTTTCTAAAAAAATTCAAAAAAAACTCAAAGAAAAATAATTTTAAAAAAATTACAAAAAAAATATAAAAAAATTCGAAAAAAAAATTTTCAAAATAAAAATAAAAAAAAATAAAAAAAAAAATTTCAAAAATAAAATTAAAAAAAAAATTCCAAAAAAAACTTCCCAAAAAAAATTAAAAAAAAATTTCAAAGAAAAATTCGAAAAAAAATTTAAAAAAAAATAAAAAAAATTGAAATAAAAAATTTAGAAAAAAAATTTTGAAATAAAATTTCCAAAAAAAAAGATTTCAAAAAAAATTTGAAAAAAATTTTCAAAAAATTTTCAAAAAAAAATTTAAAAAAAATTCAAAATAAAATTTTTCAAAAAAAAATTTTCAAAGTAAAACATTTTTATGAAAATAAAGAAAAAAAATTTTTAAAAAAATTCAAAAAAAAAATTTCAAAACCAAAATTTTTCAAAAAAAAAATTCAGAAAAAAAATTTAAAAAACTTGAAAAAAAAATTTAAAAAAAAAATTATCAACATATTAAAAAAAAAAATTCAAAATAAAATTTTTCAGAAAAAAAATTTTCAAAGAAAAATATTTTTTAAAAAATTTATAAAAAAATTCGAAAAAAAAAAAATTGGTAAAAAAATTTTCAAAAAAAAAATTCCAAAAAATATTTCAAAAAAATTTGCAAAAAAATATTTGAGAAAAAAATGAAAAATAAATTTCAATAATTTTTTTTAATTCCTTTTTTTTTATTTTTTTTTTATTTTTTTCTCAAAAATTTTTTTGAAATTTTTTTTGAAATTTTTTTTTGAAAATTCGTTTTCAAATTTTTTTTTTTTTCGAATTTAAAAAAAAAAATTTAAAAATATTTTTCTTTGAAAATTTTTTTTCTGAAAAATTTTATTTTGATTTTTTTTTTTAATATGTTGATAATTTTTTTTTGAAATTTTTTTTTTCAAGTTTTTTCGAAAATTCTTTTGAAATTTTTAATTTCAATTTTTTTTTATTTTTTTTTTGAATTTTTTTTTGAAAAATTTTGGTTTTGAAATTTTTTTTTTGAATTTTTTTCAAATTTTTTTTCTTTATTTTCATAAAAATGTTTTTATTTGAAAATTTTTTTTTGAAAAATTTTATTTTGAATTTTTTTTAAATTTTTTTTTGAAAATTTTTTGAAAATTTTTTTAAAAATATTTTTCTTTGAAAATTTTTTTTCTGAAAAATTTTTCAGAAAAAAATTTTCAAATAAAAATATTTTTAAAAAAATTCGAAAAAAAAAAATTTGGAAAAAAAATTTTCAAAAAAAAAATATCAAAAAAAATTGAAAAAAAAAATTTAAAAAAAATTCAAAGAAAACACGTCAATTTTCAAAAGAAAAAAAATTCGAAAAAAACTTCCCAGAAAAGAATTTAAAAAAAAATTTTTCAAAAAAAAAATTCAAAAAAAAATTTTGAAAAAAATATTTTCAAAAAACATTTCAAAAAAAAATTCAGAAAAAATTTCCCAAAATAAAATTTCCAAAAAAAAATTTTCAAAAAAAAAATTTTCAAAAAAAAAAATAAAAAAAAAAAAAAAAAATTCAATGAAAATTTCAAAAAAAAATTCGAAAATAAAATTTAATAAAAAATTTAAAAAAAACTTCCCAAAAAAAATTTAAAAAAAAAATTAAAAAAAAAAATTATTTCAATTTTTTTTTTTTCGAATTTTTTTTTGAATTTTTTTTTAAATTTTTTTTTGGGAAGTTTTTTCTGAATTTTTTTTTTTTTATTTTATTTTTGAAATTTTTTTTTGAATTTTTTCTGAATTTTTTTTTATTATCATAAAAATAATTTTGGAATTTTTTTTCTAATTTTTTTTTTAATTTTTTTTCGAATTTTTTTTAAATTTTTTTTTAAATTTTTTGATAATTTTTTGATAATTTTTTTTTCAAGTTTTTTTTCGAATTTTTTTTAGAAATTTTTTTTAAAATTTTTTTTGGGTTTTTTTTTGATTTTTTTTAAATTTTTTTTTTGAAAATTTTTCGATAATTTTTTTTAATTCCTTTTTTTATATTTTTTTTTCATTTTTTTCTCAAAAATTTTTTTGCAAATTTTTTGAAATTTTTTTTAAAATTTTTTTTGAAAATTTTTTTTCTGAAAAATTTTATTTTGAATTTTTTTTTCGAAATTTTTTATTTAAATTTTTTTAAATTTTTTTTTGAATTTTTTTTTTGAAATTTCAAAATAAAATTTTTCAGAAATAAAATTTTCAAAGAAAAATATTTTTACAAAAAATTTTTAAAAAAATTCGAAAAAAAATTAAAAAAAAAATTAAAATAAATTTCAAAATAAATTTCAAAAAAATTTTCGGAAAAAAAAATAAAAAAATTTTTTAAAAAAAATCGAAAAAAAATTCAAAAAAAAAATTTTCAAACAAAATTCAAAAAAAAATTATCAAAAAATTTAAAAAAAAAATGAAAAAAAAAATTCAAAATAAAATTTTTCAGAAAAAAAAATTTCAAAGAAAAATATTAAAAAAAAATTTTTAAAAAAATTCGAAAAAAAATTTGAAAAAATAAAAAAAAAATTAGAAAAAAAATTTTGAAAAAAAAAATTTCGAAAAAAATTTCAAAAAAATGTTCAAAAAATTTTTTGAAAAAAAATGAAAAAAAAAAGAATTTAAAATAAAAATTATCAGAAAATTTTCAAAAAAAAAAAAAAAATTTCAAAATAAAATTTTTCAAATAAAAAATTTTCGAAGAAAAACATTTTTATGAAAATAATGAAAAAAATTTTTTAAAAAATTTCAAAAAAAAAATTTCAAAACCAAAATTTTTCAAACAAAAATTAAAAAAAAAAATTAAAAAAAATTGAAATAAAAAATTTCGAAAAAAAATTTCGAAAAAAAATTTTCAAAAAAATTTCAAAATAAAATTTTTCAGAAAAAAAATTTTAAAAGAAAAATATTTTTAAAAAAATTCGAAAAAAAAATAAATAAAAAATTTTGAAAAAAAATTTCAAAAAAAAAATTTCAAAAAAAATTTCAAAAAAATTTGCAAAAAAATTTTTGAGAAAAAAATGAAAAAAAAATATAAAAAAAGGAATTAAAAAAAATTATCGGAAAATTTTCAAAAAAGAAATTTAAAAAAAAATTTCAAAATAAAATTTTTTAAATAAAAAATTTTCAAAGAAAAATATTTTTATGAAAATAATGAAAAAATTAAAAAAAAAATTGAAAAAAAAATTCAAAAAAAAAAATTCAAAAATAAAATTTTAAAAAAAATTTCAAAAAAACTTCCCAAAAAAAATTAAAAAAAGAATTTCAAAAAAAAATTATCAACAAATTAAAAAAAAATTTAAAAAAAAATTCAAAATAAAATTTTTCAGAAAAATAATTTTCAAAGAAAAATATTTTTTAAAAAATTTATAAAAAAATTCGAAAAAAAAAAAAATTGGTAAAAAAATTTTCAAAAACAAAATTCCAAAAAAAATTTCAAAAAAATTTGCAATAAAATTTTTGAGAAAAAAATGAAAAATAAATTTCAAAATAAATTTCAATAATTTTTTTTAATTCCTTTTTTTTATTTTTTTTTCATTTTTTTCTCAAAAATTTTTTTGAAAATTTTTTATTTTTTTTTCGAATTTTTTTATAAAAATTTTTAAAAATATTTTTCTTTGAAAATTTTTTTTCTGAAAAATTTTATTTTGAATTTTTTTTTTAATTTGTTGATAATTTTTTTTTGAAATTTTTTTTAAAATTTTTTTTGGGAAGTTTTTTTGATTTTTTTTTAATTTTAATTTTGAAATTTTTTTTTGAATTTTTTTTTGAATTTTTTTTTAAATTTTTTAAAAAATTTTTTCATTATTTTTTTTCATTTTCATAAAAACATTTTTCTTTGAAAATTTTTTATTTGAAAAATTTTATTTTGATTTTTTTTTTTTATTTTTTTTTTTTAATTTTTTGAAAATTTTCCGATAATTTTTTTTAATTCCTTTTTTTATATTTTTTTTTTCATTTTTTTCTCAAAAATTTTTTTGCAAATTTTTTGAAATTTTTTTTGAAATTTTTTTTGAAAATTTTTTTTCTGAAAAATTTTATTTTGAAATTTAATTTAATTTTTTTTCGAATTTTTTGTAAAAATATTTTTCTTTGAAAATTTTATTTCTGAAAAATTTTATTTTGAAATTTCAAAAAAAAAAATCAAAAAAAAATTTTAAAAAATTGAAATAAAAAATTTCGAAAAAAAATTTCAAAATAAAATTTTTCAGAAAAATGTTTTTATTTGAAAATTTTTTTTTGAAAAATTTTATTTTGAATTTTTTTTAAATTTTTTTTTGAAAATTTTTTGAAAATTTTTTTAAAAATATTTTTCTTTGAAAATTTTTTTTCTGAAAAATTTTTCAGAAAAAAATTTTAAAATAAAAATATTTTTAAAAAAATTCGAAAAAAAAAAATTTGGAAAAAAAATTTTCAAAAAAAAAATATCAAAAAAAATTGAAAAAAAAAATTTAAAAAAAATTCAAAGAAAACACGTCAATTTTCAAAAGAAAAAAAAATCGAAAAAACTTCCCAGAAAAGAATTTAAAAAAAAATTTTTCAAAAAAAAAATTCAAAAAAAAATTTTGAAAAAAATATTTTCAAAAAACATTTCAAAAAAAAATTCAGAAAAAATTTCCCAAAATAAAATTTCCAAAAAAAAATTTTCAAAAAAAAAATTTTCAAAAAAAAAAATAATAAAAAAAAAAAAAAAAATTCAATGAAAATTTCAAAAAAAAATTCGAAAATAAAATTTAATAAAAAATTTAAAAAAAACTTCCCAAAAAAAATTTAAAAAAAAATTAAAAAAAAAAATTATTTCAATTTTTTTTTTTCGAATTTTTTTTTGAATTTTTTTTTAAATTTTTTTTTGGGAAGTTTTTTCTGAATTTTTTTTTTTTATTTTATTTTTGAAATTTTTTTTTGAATTTTTTCTGAATTTTTTTTATTATCATAAAAATAATTTTGGAATTTTTTTTCTAATTTTTTTTTTAATTTTTTTTCGAATTTTTTTTAAATTTTTTTTTAATTTTTTGATAATTTTTTGATAATTTTTTTTTCAAGTTTTTTTTCGAATTTTTTTTAGAAATTTTTTTTAAAATTTTTTTTGGGTTTTTTTTTGATTTTTTTTAAATTTTTTTTTGAAAATTTTTCGATAATTTTTTTTAATTCCTTTTTTTATATTTTTTTTTCATTTTTTTCTCAAAAATTTTTTTGCAAATTTTTTGAAATTTTTTTTAAAATTTTTTTTGAAAATTTTTTTTCTGAAAAATTTTATTTTGAATTTTTTTTTTAATTTGTTGATAATTTTTTTTTGAAATTTTTTTTAAAATTTTTTTTGGGAAGTTTTTTTGATTTTTTTTTAATTTTAATTTTGAAATTTTTTTTTGAATTTTTTTTTGAATTTTTTTTTAAATTTTTTTTAAAATTTTTTCATTATTTTTTTTCATTTTCATAAAAACATTTTTCTTTGAAAATTTTTTATTTGAAAAATTTTATTTTGATTTTTTTTTTTTATTTTTTTTTTAATTTTTTGAAAATTTTCCGATAATTTTTTTTAATTCCTTTTTTTATATTTTTTTTTTCATTTTTTTCTCAAAAATTTTTTTGCAAATTTTTTGAAATTTTTTTTGAAATTTTTTTTGAAAATTTTTTTTCTGAAAAATTTTATTTTGAAATTTAATTTAATTTTTTTTCGAATTTTTTGTAAAAATATTTTTCTTTGAAAATTTTATTTCTGAAAAATTTTATTTTGAAATTTCAAAAAAAAAAATCAAAAAAAAATTTTAAAAAATTGAAATGAAAAATTTCGAAAAAAAATTTCAAAATAAAATTTTTCAGAAAAAAAATTTTGAAAAAAAAATTTCGAAAAAAATTTCAAAAAAATTTTCAAAAAAAAAATCAGAAAAATCTCCAAAAATAAAATTTCCAAAAAAAAAATTTTCAAAATAAAAAATGTTCAAAAAAAATTTAAAAAAATAAAAAAAAATTCAAAAAAAATTTCAAGAAAAAATTCAAAAAAAAATTTCAAAAATAAAATTTAAAAAAAATCCAACAAAAACTTCCCAAAAAAAATTAAAAAAAAAATTTCAAAAAAAAATTCGAAAAAAAAATTTAAAAAAATTTAAAAAAATTCAAAGAAAACATGTCAATTTTCAGAAGAAAAAAATTTCGAAAAAAACTTCCCAGAAAAGAACTCAAAAAAAATTTTTCAAAAAACAATTTTTCAAAAAAAAAATTTTCAAAAAAAAAATTCAAAAAAAACTTAAAGAAAAATAATTTTAAAAAAATTACAAAAAAAATTCGAAAAAAAAATTTTCAAAATAAAAATTAAAATAAAAATTTAAAAAAAAATTTCAAAAATAAAATTTAAAAAAAAATTCCAAAAAAAACTTCCCAAAAAAAAAAAAAAAAATTTCAAAGAAAAATTCGAAAAAAAATTTAAAAAAAAATTAAAATAAATTTCAAAAAAATTTTCGGAAAAAAAAAATAAAAAAAAAATCGAAAAAAAAATAAAAAAAAAAAAATCGAAAAAAAATTCAAAAAAAAAATTTTCAAACAAAATTCAAAAAAAAAATTTTCAAACAAAATTCAAAAAATAATTATCAAAAAATTTAATAAAAAATGAAAAAAAAATTTCAAAATAAAATTTTTCAGAAAAAAAATTTTCAAAGAAAAATATTTTTAAAAAAAATTTTAAAAAAAATTCGAAAAAAAAATTGAAAAAATAAAAAAAAAATTTGAAAAAAAATTTTGAAAAAAAATTTCGAAAAAAATTTCAAAAAAATTTTCAAAAAAATGTTTGAAAAAAATATGAAAAAAAAAGAATTTAAAATAAAAATTATCAGAAAATTTTCAAAAAATTTTCAAAAAAAAAAATTTCAAAATAAAATTTTTCAAAAAAAAATTTTTCGAAGAAAAACATTTTTATGAAAAAAAAATTTAAAAAAATTCCAAAAAAAAAATTTCAAAACCAAAATTTTTCAAAAAAAAATTTCAAAAAAAAAATTAAAAAAATTAAAATAAAAAATTTCGAAAAAAAATTTTCAAAAAAAATATTTCAAAAAAATTTCAAAATAAAATTTTTCAGAAAAAAAATTTTAAAAGAAAAATATTTTTAAAAAAATTCGAAAAAAAAATAAATAAAAAATTTAGAAAAAAAATTTCAAAAAAAAAATTTCAAAAAAAATTGCAAAAAAAAAATTTGAGAAAAAAATGAAAAAAAAAATATAAAAAAAGGAATTAAAAAAAATTATCGGAAAATTTTCAAAATAAAAAATAAAAAAAAAATTTCAAAATAAAATTTTTCAAATAAAAAATTTTCAAAGAAAAATATTTTTATGAAAATAATGAAAAAATTAAAAAAAAAAATTCAAAAAAAATCAAAAAAAAAATTCAAAAATAAAATTAAAAAAAAAAATTCAAAAAAACTTCCCAAAAAAAATTAAAAAAAGAATTTCAAAAAAAAATTATCAACAAATTAAAAAAAATTTAAAAAAAAATTCAAAATAAAATTTTTCAGAAAAAAAATTTTCAAAGAGAAATATTTTTTAAAAAATTTATAAAAAAATTCGAAAAAAAAAAAAATGGGTAAAAAAATTTTCAAAAAAAAAATTCCAAAAAATATTTCAAAAAAATTTGCAAAAAAATTTTTGAGAAAAAAATGAAAAATAAATTTCAATAATTTTTTTTAATTCCTTTTTTTTATTTTTTTTTATTTTTTTTTCAAAAATTTTTTTTGGAATTTTTTTTGAAATTTTTTTTTGAAAATTCGTTTTCAAATTTTTTTTTTCGAATTTTTAAAAAAAAATTTTTTAAAATATTTTTCTTTGAAAATTTTTTTTCTGAAAAATTTTATTTTGAATTTTTTTTTTAATATGTTGATAATTTTTTTTTTAAATTTTTTTTTTCAAGTTTTTTCGAAATTTTTTTCGAAAATTCTTTTGAAATTTTTAATTTCAATTTTTTAAAAAATTTTTTCTGAATTTTTTTTTTGAAAAATTTTGGTTTTGAAATTTTTTTTTTGAATTTTTTTTAAAATTTTTTTCTTTATTTTCATAAAAATGTTTTTCTTTGAAAATTTTTTTTTGAAAAATTTTATTTTGAATTTTTTTAAAATTTTTTTTTGAAAATTTTTTGAAAATTTTTTTAAAAATATTTTTCTTTGAAAATTTTTTTTCTGAAAAATTTTTCAGAAAAAAAATTTTCAAAGAAAAATATTTTTAAAAAAATTCGAAAAAAAAAAAATTTGGAAAAAAAATTTTCAAAAAAAAATATCAAAAAAAATTGAAAAAAAAATTTTTAAAAAAATTCAAAGAAAACACGTCAATTTTCAAAAGAAAAAAAATTCGAAAAAACTTCCCAGAAAAGAATTTAAAAAAAAAATTTTCAAAAAAAAAATTTAAAAAAAAATTTTGAAAAAAATATTTTCAAAAAAACATTTCAAAAAAAAAATTCAGAAAAAATTTCCCAAAATAAAATTTCCAAAAAAAAAATTTTCAAAAAAAAAATTTTCAAAAAAAAATTAAAAAAAAAAAAAAATTCGAAAATAAAATTTGATGAAAATTTTCAAAAAAACTTCCCAAAAAAAATAAAAAAAAAATCAAAAAAAAATTATTTTAATTTTTTTTTTCGAATTTTTTTTTGAATTTTTTTTTAGATTTTTTTTGGGAAGTTTTTTCTGAATTTTTTTTTTATTTTATTTTTGAAATTTTTTTTGAATTTTTTCTGAATTTTTTTTTTGAAATTTTTTTATTATTTTTTTTATTTTCATAAAAATAATTTTGGAATTTTTTTTCTAAATTTTTTTTTTATTTTTTTTTCGAATTTTTTTAAAATTTTTTTTAAAAATATTTTTATTTGAAAATTATTTTTCTGAAAAATTTTATTTTGAAATCTTTTTTTTCAAGTTTTTTTTGAAATTTTTTTCGAAAATTTTTTAGAAATTTTTTTTGAAATCTTTTTTTTTGAAATTTTTTTTTGATTTTTTTTTTATTCAAGTTTTTTTGAAATTTTTTTTGAAATTTTTTTTTTGAATTTTTTTTTTGAATTTTTTTTTATTTTTTTTTATTTTTTTTTCCGAAAATTTTTTTGAAATTTATTTTAATTTTTTTTAAAATTTTTTCGAATTTTTTTTGAAATTATTTTTTTTTTTGGGAAGTTTTTTTTGGAATTTTTTTTTAATTTAATTTTTGAAATTTTTTTTTGAATTTTTTTTTTGAAAAATTTTTATTTGAAAAATTTTTTTTTGAATTCTTTTCTGGGAAGTTTTTTTCGAAATTTTTTTCTTTTGAAAATTGACGTGTTTTCTTTGAAATTTTTTTAATTTTTTTTTTTAAATTTTTTTTGAAATTTTTTTTGAAATTTCAAAATAAAATTTTTCAGAAAAAAAATTTTCAAAGAAAAATTATTTAAAAAAAAATTTTTAAAAAAATTCGAAAAAAAAATAAAAATTAGAAAAAAAATTTTGAAAAAAAAATTTCGAAAAAAATTTCAAAAAAATTTTCAAAAAAAAAAATTCAGAAAAAATCTCCAAAAATAAAATTTCCAAAAAAAAAAATTTTCAAAATAAAAAATTTTCAAAAAAAAATTAAAAAAAAATAAAAAAAAAAATTCAGAAAAAATTTCAAAAAAAAATTCAAAAAAAAATTTCAAAAATAAAATTGAAAAAAAAATTCAAAAAAAACTTCCCAAAAAAAATTTAAAAAAAATCAAAAAAAAAATTATTTTAATTTTTTTTTTTCGAATTTTTTTTTGAATTTTTTTTTAAATTTTTATTGGGAAGTTTTTTCTGAAATTTTTTTTTTATTTTATTTTTGAAATTTTTTTTTGAATTTTTTCTGAATTTTTTTTTTGAAATTTTTTTATTATTTTTTTTATTTTCATAAAAATAATTTTGGAATTTTTTTTCTAAATTTTTTTTTTATATTTTTTTCGAATTTTTTTAAAATTTTTTTTAAAAATATTTTTCTTTGAAAATTATTTTTCTGAAAAATTTTATTTTGAAATCTTTTTTTTCAAGTTTTTTCTGAAATTTTTTTCGAAAATTTTTTAGAAATTTTTTTTGAAATCTTTTTTTTTGAAAATTTTTTTTGATTTTTTTTTTCAAGTTTTTTTGAAATTTTTTTTGAAATTTTTTTTTTGAATTTTTTTTTTGAATTTTTTTTTATTTTTTTTAATTTTTTTTTCCGAAAATTTTTTTGAAATTTATTTTAATTTTTTTAAAAATTTTTTCGAATTTTTTTCGAATTTTTTTTTTTTTTTTTTGGGAAGTTTTTTTTGGAATTTTTTTTAAATTTAATTTTTGAAAATTTTTTTTGAATTGTTTTTTTAATTTTTTTTTTGAAAATTTTTTTTTTGAAAATTTTTTTTTTTTAATTTTATTTTTGGAAATTTTTTCTGAATTTTTTTTGAAACGTTTTTTGAAATTTTTTTTTGTAATTTTTTTAAAATTATTTTTCTTAAGTTTTTTTTGAATTTTTTTTTTGAAAAATTTTTATTTGAAAAATTTTTTTTTGAATTCTTTTCTGGGAAGTTTTTTTCGAAATTTTTTTCTTTTGAAAATTGACGTGTTTTCTTTGAAATTTTTTTAAATTTTTTTTTTAATTTTTTTTGAAATTTCAAAATAAAATTTTTCAGAAAAAAAATTTTCAAAGAAAAATTATTTTAAAAAAAATTTTTAAAAAAATTCGAAAAAAAAATAAAAAATTAGAAAAAAAATTTTGAAAAAAAAATTTCGAAAAAAATTTCAAAAAAATTTTCAAGAAAAAAATTCAGAAAAAATCTCCAAAAATAAAATTTCCAAAAAAAAAAATTTTCAAAATAAAAAATTTTCAAAAAAAAATTTAAAAAAAATAAAAAAAAAATTCAGAAAAAATTTCAAAAAAAAATTCAAAAAAAATTTTCAAAAATAAAATTGAAAAAAAAATTCAAAAAAAACTTCCCAAAAAAAATTTTAAAAAAATTTTCAAAAAAAAAATTCAAAAAAAAACATTTTTATGAAAATAAAGAAAAAAAATTTAAAAAAAAATTCAAAAAAAAAGTTTAAAAAAAATTCAAAAAAAAAATTTCAAAACCAAAATTTTTCAAAAAAAATTTCAAAAAAAAAATAAAAAAAATTGAAATAAAAAATTTAGAAAAAAAATTTTGAAAAAAAATTTTCAAAAAAAAAGATTTCAAAAAAAATTTGAAAAAAATTTTCGAAAAAAATTTCAAAAAAAACTTGAAAAAAAAATTTCAAAAAAAAATTATCAACAAATTAAAAAAAAAAAAAAATTTCAAAAAAAAAATTTTCAGAAAAAAAATTTTCATAGAAAAATATTTTTATGAAAATAAAAAAAAAAATAATAAAAAAATTTCAAAAAAAAATTTCAAAAAAAAATTCGAGAAAAAATTTCAAAAATAAAATAAAAAAAATATCAGAAAAAAATTCCTAAAAAAATTAAAAAAAAATTTAAAAAAATTTAAATAAAAAATTTCAAAAGAATTTTAGAAAAAAAATTCAAAAAAAATTTCAAAAAAATTTGCAAAAAAATTTTTGAGAAAAAAATGAAAAAAAAATAAGAAAAAAGGAATTAAAAAAAATTATTGAAATTTACTTTTCATTTTTTTCTCAAAATTTTTTTTGCAAATTTTTTTGAAATTTATTTTGGAATTTTTTTTTTGAAAATTTTTTTACCAATTTTTTTTTTTTTTTTTTTCGAATTTTTTTATAAATTTTTTTAAAAATATTTTTCTTTGAAATTTTTTTTTATGAAAAATTTTATTTTGAATTTTTTTTTTAATTTTTTTTTATTAGTTGATAATTTTTTTTTGATTTTTTTTTTAATTTTTTTTGGGAAGTTTTTTTGATTTTTTTTAAATTTTATTTTTGAAATTTTTTTTTGAATTTTTTTTTATTTTTTTTTAATTTTTTCATTATTTTTTTTTATTTTCATAAAAATATTTTATTTTGAAATTTTTTTTTTATTTTTTTTTATAAAATTTTTTGAAAATTTTCCGATAATTTTTTTTAATTCCTTTTTTTTTATTTTTTTTTCATTTTTTTCTCAAAAATTTTTTTGCAAATTTTTTTGAAATTTTTTTTGAAATTTTTTTTTTGAAAATTTTTTTTCAATTTTTTTTTTTTTCGATTTTTTTTAAAAAAATTTTTAAAAATATTTTTCTTTGAAAATTTTTTTTCTGAAAAATTTTATTTTGAAATTTTTTTTGATTTTTTTTTTTAATTTGTTGATAATTTTTTTTTGAAATTTTTTTTAACATTTTTTTTGGGAAGTTTTTTTGATTTTTTTTTAAATTTTATTTTTGAAATTTTTTTTTGATTTTTTTTTTTAAATTTTTTTTTTAATCTTTTCATTATTTTTTTTCATTTTCATAAAAACATTTTTCTTTGAAAATTTTTTATTTGAAAAATTTTATTTTGAATTTTTTTTAAATTTTTTTTTTGAAAATTTTTTGAAAATTTTCTGATAATTTTTTTTAATTCCTTTTTTATATATATTTTTTAATTTTTTTCTCAAAAATTTGTTTGCAAATTTTTTGAAATTTTTTTTGAATTTTTTTTTGAAAATTTTTTTTCTGAAAAATTTTATTTTGAAATTTTTTTTCGAAATTTTTTATTTCAATTTTTTTAAATTTTTTTTTGAATTTTTTTTTGAAATTTCAAAATAAAATATTTCAGAAATAAAATTTTCAAAGAAAAATATTTTTACAAAAAATTCGAAAAAAAATTAAAAAAAAAAATTAAAATAAATTTCAAAATAAATTTCAAAAAAATTTTCGGAAAAAAAAATAAAAAAAAATTTAAAAAAAAATCGAAAAAAAATTCAAAAAAAAAATTTTCAAACAAAATTCAAAAAAAAATTATCAAAAAATTTAATAAAAAATGAAAAAAAAATTTCAAAATAAAATTTTTCAGAAAAAAAAATTTCAAAGAAAAATATTGAAAAAAAAATTAAAAAAAAAATTAGAAAAAAAAATTGAAAAAATAAAAAAAAAAATAGAAAAAAATTTTGAAAAAAAAATTTCGAAAAAATTTTCAAAAAAATTTTTGAAAAAAAAATGAAAAAAAAGAATTTAAAATAAAAATTATCAGAAAATTTTCAAAAAATTTTCAAAAAAAAAAAACAAAATTCAAAATAAAATTTTTCAAAAAAAAACTTTCGAAGAAAAACATTTTTATGAAAATAATGAAAAAAAAATTTAAAAAAATTCCAAAAAAAAAATTTCAAAACCAAAATTTTTCAAAAAAAAATTTCAAAAAAAAAATTAAAAAAAATTAAAATAAAAAATTTCGAAAAAAATTTCAAAAAAATTTTCAAAAAAAAAATCAGAAAAATCTCCAAAAATAAAATTTCCAAAAAAAAAATTTTCAAAATAAAAAATGTTTAAAAAAATAAAAAAAAATTCAAAAAAAATTTCAAGAAAAAATTCAAAAAAAAATTTCAAAAATAAAATTTAAAAAAAATCCAACAAAAACTTCCCAAAAAAAATTAAAAAAAAAAATTCAAAAAAAAATTCGAAAAAAAAATTTAAAAAAATTTAAAAAAATTCAAAGAAAACACGTCAATTTTCAGAAGAAAAAAATTTCGAAAAAAACTTCCCAGAAAAGAACTCAAAAAAAATTTTTCAAAAAACAATTTTTCAAAAAAAAAATTTTCAAAAAAAAAATTCAAAAAAAAATTTTAAAAAAAATTTCAAAAATAAAATTTAAAAAAAAAATCCAAAAAAAACTTCCCAAAAAAAAAAAAAAAAATTTCAAAGAAAAATTCGAAAAAAAATTAAAAAAAAAATTAAAATAAATTTCAAAAAAATTTTCGGAAAAAAAAATAAAAAAAAAATCGAAAAAAAAATTTAAAAAAAAAAATCGAAAAAAAATTAAAAAAAAAAATTTTCAAACAAAATTCAAAAAATAATTATCAAAAAATTTAATAAAAAATGAAAAAAAAATTTCAAAATAAAATTTTTCAGAAAAAAAATTTTCAAAGAAAAATATTCGAAAAAAAAATTGAAAAAATAAAAAAAAAATTTGAAAAAAAATTTTGAAAAAAAATTTCGAAAAAAATTTCAAAAAAATTTTCAAAAAAATGTTTGAAAAAAATATGAAAAAAAAAGAATTTAAAATAAAAATTATCAGAAAATTTTCAAAAAATTTTCAAAAAAAAAAATTTCAAAATAAAATTTTTCAAAAAAAAATTTTTCGAAGAAAAACATTTTTATGAAAAAAAAATTTAAAAAAATTCCAAAAAAAAAATTTCAAAACCAAAATTTTTCAAAAAAAAATTTCAAAAAAAAAATTAAAATAAAAAATTTTCAAAAAAAATATTTCAAAAAAATTTCAAAATAAAATTTTTCAGAAAAAAAATTTTAAAAGAAAAATATTTTTAAAAAAATTCGAAAAAAAAATAAATAAAAAATTTAGAAAAAAAATTTCAAAAAAAAAATTTCAAAAAAAATTGCAAAAAAAAAATTTGAGAAAAAAATGAAAAAAAAAATATAAAAAAAGGAATTAAAAAAAATTATCGGAAAATTTTCAAAATAAAAAATAAAAAAAAATTTCAAAATAAAATTTTTCAAATAAAAAATTTTCAAAGAAAAAATTAAGAAAAAAAATTCAAAAAAAATCAAAAAAAAAATTCAAAAATAAAATTTAAAAAAAAATTCAAAAAAACTTCCCAAAAAAAATTAAAAAAATAATTTCAAAAAAAAATTATCAACAAATTAAAAAAAATTAAAAAAAAAATTCAAAATAAAATTTTTCAGAAAAATATTTTTTAAAAAATTTATAAAAAAATTCGAAAAAAAAAAAAAAATTGGTAAAAAAATTTTCAAAAAAAAAATTCCAAAAAATATTTCAAAAAAATTTGCAAAAAAATTTTTGAGAAAAAAATGAAAAATAAATTTCAATAATTTTTTTTAATTCCTTTTTTTTATTTTTTTTTATTTTTTTTTTCAAAAATTTTTTTGGAATTTTTTTTGAAATTTTTTTTTGAAAATTCGTTTTCAAATTTTTTTTTTCGAATTTTTTAAAAAAAATTTTTAAAAATATTTTTCTTTGAAAATTTTTTTTCTGAAAAATTTTATTTTGAATTTTTTTTTAATATGTTGATAATTTTTTTTTTTGAGAAAAAAATAAAAAAAAAATAAAAAAAAAGGAACTAAAAAAAATTATTGAAATTTATTTTTCATTTTTTTCTCAAATATTTTTTTGCAAATTTTTTTGAAAATTTTTTGAAAATTATCAGAAAATTTTCAAAAAATTTTCAAAAAAAAAAAACAAAATTCAAAATGAAATTTTTCAAAAAAAAAACTTTCGAAGAAAAACATTTTTATGAAAATAATGAAAAAAAAATTTAAAAAAATTCCAAAAAAAAAATTTCAAAACCAAAATTTTTCAAAAAAAAATTTCAAAAAAAAAATTAAAAAAAATGAAAATAAAAAATTTCGAAAAAAAAATTTCAAAAAAAATTGCAAAAAAAAATTTTGAGAAAAAAATGAAAAAAAAATATAAAAAAAGGAATTAAAAAAATTATCGGAAAATTTTCAAAAAAAAATAAAAAAAAAATTTCAAAATAAAATTTTTCAAATAAAAAATTTTCAAAGAAAAATATTTTTATGAAAATAATGAAAAAATTAAGAAAAAAAATTCATAAAATTCAAAAAAAAATTCAAAAATAAAATTTAAAAAAAAATTTCAACAAAACTTCCCAAAAAAAATTAAAAAAAGAATTTCAAAAAAAAATTATCAACAAATTTAAAAAAAAAAAAAAAAATTCAAAATAAAATTTTCAAAGAAAAATATTTAAAAAAAAATTACAAAAAAAATAGAAAAAAAATTCGAAAAAAAAATTTTCAAAAATAAAATTAAAAAAAAAATTCCAAAAAAAACTTCCCAAAAAAAATAAAAAAAAATTTCAAAGAAAAATTCGAAAAAAAATTTAAAAAAAAATTAAAATAAATTTCAAAAAAAATTTCGGAAAAAAAAAATAAAAAAAAAATCGAAAAAAAATTCAAAAAAAAAATCGAAAAAAAAATTCAAAAAAAAATTTTTCAAAAAACAATTTTTCAAAAAAAAATTTTTCTAAAAAAATTCAAAAAAAACTTAAAGAAAAATAATTTTAAAAAAATTACAAAAAAAATAAAAAAAAATTCGAAAAAAAAATTTTCAAAATAAAAATAAAAAAAAATAAAAAAAAAAATTTCAAAAATAAAATTAAAAAAAAAATTCCAAAAAAAACTTCCCAAAAAAAATAAAAAAAAAATTTCAAAGAAAAATTCAAAAAAAAATTAAAAAAAAAATAAAAAAAATTGAAATAAAAAATTTAGAAAAAAAATTTTGAAAAAAAAATTCCAAAAAAAAAGATTTCAAAAAAAATTTGAAAAAAATTTTCAAAAAATTTTCAAAAAAAAATTTAAAAAAAATTCAAAATAAAATTTTTCAAAAAAAAATTTAAAAAAAATTCAAAATAAAATTTTTCAAAAAAAAATTTTCAAAGAAAAACATTTTTATGAAAATAAAGAAAAAAAATTTTTAAAAAAATTCAAAAAAAAAATTTCAAAACCAAAATTTTTCAAAAAAAAAATTCAGAAAAAAAATTTAAAAAAATTGAAATTAAAAATTTCAAAAGAATTTTCGAAAAAAATTTCGAAAAAACTTGAAAAAAAAATTTAAAAAAAAAATTATCAACATATTAAAAAAAAAAATTCAAAATAAAATTTTTCAGAAAAAAAATTTTCAAAGAAAAATATTTTTTAAAAAATTTATAAAAAAATTCGAAAAAAAAAAATTGGTAAAAAAATTTTCAAAAAAAAAATTCCAAAAAATATTTCAAAAAAATTTGCCAAAAAATATTTGAGAAAAAAATGAAAAATAAATTTCAATAATTTTTTTTAATTCCTTTTTTTTTATTTTTTTTTTATTTTTTTCTCAAAAATTTTTTTGAAATTTTTTTTGAAATTTTTTTTTGAAAATTCGTTTTCAAATTTTTTTTTTTTTCGAATTTAAAAAAAAAAAAATTTAAAAATATTTTTCTTTGAAAATTTTTTTTCTGAAAAATTTTATTTTGATTTTTTTTTTTTTTAATATGTTGATAATTTTTTTTTGAAATTTTTTTTTTCAAGTTTTTTCGAAAATTCTTTTGAAATTTTTAATTTCAATTTTTTTTAATTTTTTTTTTGAATTTTTATTTGAAAAATTTTGGTTTTGAAATTTTTTTTTTGAATTTTTTTTAAATTTTTTTTTCTTTATTTTCATAAAAATGTTTTTATTTGAAAATTTTTTTTTGAAAAATTTTATTTTGAATTTTTTTTAAATTTTTTTTTGAAAATTTTTTGAAAATTTTTTTAAAAATATTTTTCTTTGAAAATTTTTTTTCTGAAAAATTTTTCAGAAAAAAATTTTCAAATAAAAATATTTTTAAAAAAATTCGAAAAAAAAAAATTTGGAAAAAAAATTTTCAAAAAAAAAATATCAAAAAAAATTGAAAAAAAAAATTTAAAAAAATTCAAAGAAAACACGTCAATTTTCAAAAGAAAAAAAATTCGAAAAAAACTTCCCAGAAAAGAATTTAAAAAAAAATTTTTCAAAAAAAAAATTCAAAAAAAAATTTTGAAAAAAATATTTTCAAAAAACATTTCAAAAAAAAATTCAGAAAAAATTTCCCAAAATAAAATTTCCAAAAAAAAATTTTCAAAAAAAAAATTTTCAAAAAAAAAAATAATAAAAAAAAAAAAAAAAATTCAATGAAAATTTCAAAAAAAAATTCGAAAATAAAATTTAATAAAAAATTTAAAAAAAAAACTTCCCAAAAAAAATTAAAAAAAAAAATTAAAAAAAAAAATTATTTCAATTTTTTTTTTTTGAATTTTTTTTTGAATTTTTTTTTAAATTTTTTTTTGGGAAGTTTTTTCTGAATTTTTTTTTTTTATTTTATTTTTGAAATTTTTTTTTGAATTTTTTCTGAATTTTTTTTTATTATCATAAAAATAATTTTGGAATTTTTTTTTCTAATTTTTTTTTTAATTTTTTTTCGAATTTTTTTTAAATTTTTTTTTTAATTTTTTGATAATTTTTTGATAATTTTTTTTTCAAGTTTTTTTTCGAATTTTTTTTAGAAATTTTTTTAAAAATTTTTTTTGGGTTTTTTTTTGATTTTTTTTAAATTTTTTTTTTGAAAATTTTTCGATAATTTTTTTTAATTCCTTTTTTTATATTTTTTTTTCATTTTTTTCTCAAAAATTTTTTTGCAAATTTTTTGAAATTTTTTTTAAAATTTTTTTTGAAAATTTTTTTTATGAAAAACTTTATTTTGAATTTTTTTTTCGTAATTTTTTATTTCAATTTTTTTAAATTTTTTTTTGAATTTTTTTTTTGAAATTTCAAAATAAAATTTTTCAGAAATAAAATTTTCAAAGAAAAATATTTTTACAAAAAATTTTTAAAAAAATTCGAAAAAAAATTAAAAAAAAAATTAAAATAAATTTCAAAATAAATTTCAAAAAAATTTTCGGAAAAAAAATAAAAAAAATTTTTAAAAAAAATCGAAAAAAAATTCAAAAAAAAAATTTTCAAACAAAATTCAAAAAAAAATTATCAAAAAATTTAAAAAAAAAATGAAAAAAAAAAATTCAAAATAAAATTTTTCAGAAAAAAAAATTTCAAAGAAAAATATTAAAAAAAATTTTTTAAAAAAATTCGAAAAAAAATTTGAAAAAATAAAAAAAAAATTAGAAAAAAAATTTTGAAAAAAAAAATTTCGAAAAAAATTTCAAAAAAATGTTCAAAAAATTTTTTGAAAAAAAATGAAAAAAAAAGAATTTAAAATAAAAATTATCAGAAAATTTTCAAAAAAAAATAAAAAATTTCAAAATAAAATTTTTCAAATAAAAAATTTTCGAAGAAAAACATTTTTATGAAAATAATGAAAAAAATTTTTTAAAAAATTTCAAAAAAAAAATTTCAAAACCAAAATTTTTCAAACAAAAATTAAAAAAAAAAATTAAAAAAAATTGAAATAAAAAATTTCGAAAAAAAATTTCGAAAAAAAATTTTCAAAAAAATTTCAAAATAAAATTTTTCAGAAAAAAAATTTTAAAAGAAAAATATTTTTAAAAAAATTCGAAAAAAAAATAAATAAAAAATTTTGAAAAAAAATTTCAAAAAAAAAATTTCAAAAAAAATTTCAAAAAAATTTGCAAAAAAATTTTTGAGAAAAAAATGAAAAAAAAATATAAAAAAAGGAATTAAAAAAAATTATCGGAAAATTTTCAAAAAAAAAATTTAAAAAAAAATTTCAAAATAAAATTTTTTAAATAAAAAATTTTCAAAGAAAAATATTTTTATGAAAATAATGAAAAAATTAAAAAAAAAATTGAAAAAAAAATTCAAAAAAAAAATTCAAAAATAAAATTTTAAAAAAAATTTCAAAAAAACTTCCCAAAAAAAATTAAAAAAAGAATTTCAAAAAAAAATTATCAACAAATTAAAAAAAAATTAAAAAAAAAATTCAAAATAAAATTTTTCAGAAAAATAATTTTCAAAGAAAAATATTTTTTAAAAAATTTATAAAAAAATTCGAAAAAAAAAAAATTGGTAAAAAAATTTTCAAAAACAAAATTCCAAAAAAAATTTTTCAAAAAAAAACTTTCGAAGAAAAACATTTTTATGAAAATAATGAAAAAAATTTAAAAAAATTCCAAAAAAAAAATTTCAAAACCAAAATTTTTCAAAAAAAAATTTCAAAAAAAAAATTAAAAAAAATTAAAATAAAAAATTTCGAAAAAAAAATTTCAAAAAAAATTGCAAAAAAAAATTTTGAGAAAAAAATGAAAAAAAAAATATAAAAAAAGGAATTAAAAAAATTATCGGAAAATTTTCAAAAAAAAAATAAAAAAAAATTTCAAAATAAAATTTTTCAAATAAAAAATTTTCAAAGAAAAATATTTTTATGAAAATAATGAAAAAATTAAGAAAAAAAATTCATAAAATTCAAAAAAAAATTCAAAAATAAAATTTAAAAAAAAATTTCAACAAAACTTCCCAAAAAAAATTTAAAAAAGAATTTCAAAAAAAAATTATCAACAAATTAAAAAAAAAAAAAAAATCAAAATAAAATTTTCAAATAAAAATATTTAAAAAAAAAAATTTAAAAAAATTCGAAAAAAAAATAAAAAATTAGAAAAAAAAATTTGAAAAAAAAATTTCGAAAAAAATTTCAAAAAAATTTTCAAAAAAAAAATCAGAAAAATCTCCAAAAATAAAATTTCCAAAAAAAAAATTTTCAAAATAAAAAATGTTCAAAAAAAAATTAAAAAAAATAAAAAAAAATTCAAAAAAAATTTCAAGAAAAAATTCAAAAAAAAATTTCAAAAATAAAATTTAAAAAAAATCCAACAAAAACTTCCCAAAAAAAATTAAAAAAAAAATTTCAAAAAAAAATTCGAAAAAAAAATTTAAAAAAATTTAAAAAAATTCAAAGAAAACACGTCAATTTTCAGAAGAAAAAAATTTCGAAAAAAACTTCCCAGAAAAGAACTCAAAAAAAATTTTTCAAAAAACAATTTTTCAAAAAAAAAATTTTCAAAAAAAAAATTCAAAAAAAACTTAAAGAAAAATAATTTTAAAAAAATTACAAAAAAAATTCGAAAAAAAAATTTTCAAAATAAAAATTAAAATAAAAATTTTAAAAAAAATTTCAAAAATAAAATTTAAAAAAAAATCCAAAAAAAACTTCCCAAAAAAAAAAAAAAAATTTCAAAGAAAAATTCGAAAAAAAATTAAAAAAAAAATTAAAATAAATTTCAAAAAAATTTTCGGAAAAAAAAAATAAAAAAAAAATCGAAAAAAAAAATTAAAAAAAAAAATCGAAAAAAAATTAAAAAAAAAAATTTTCAAACAAAATTCAAAAAATAATTATCAAAAAATTTAATAAAAAATGAAAAAAAAATTTCAAAATAAAATTTTTCAGAAAAAAAATTTTCAAAGAAAAATATTTTTAAAAAAAATTTTAAAAAAAATTCGAAAAAAAAATTGAAAAAATAAAAAAAAAATTTGAAAAAAAATTTTGAAAAAAAATTTCGAAAAAAATTTCAAAAAAATTTTCAAAAAAATGTTTGAAAAAAATATGAAAAAAAAAGAATTTAAAATAAAAATTATCAGAAAATTTTCAAAAAATTTTCAAAAAAAAAAATTTCAAAATAAAATTTTTCAAAAAAAAATTTTTCGAAGAAAAACATTTTTATGAAAAAAAAATTTAAAAAAATTCCAAAAAAAAAATTTCAAAACCAAAATTTTTCAAAAAAAAATTTCAAAAAAAAAATTAAAATAAAAAATTTTCAAAAAAAATATTTCAAAAAAATTTCAAAATAAAATTTTTCAGAAAAAAAATTTTAAAAGAAAAATATTTTTAAAAAAATTCGAAAAAAAATAAATAAAAAATTTAGAAAAAAAATTTCAAAAAAAAAATTTCAAAAAAAATTGCAAAAAAAAAATTTGAGAAAAAAATGAAAAAAAAAATTCAATAATTTTTTTTAATTCCTTTTTTTTATTTTTTTTTTCAAAAATTTTTTTGGAATTTTTTTTGAAATTTTTTTTTTGAAAATTCGTTTTCAAATTTTTTTTTTCGAATTTTTTAAAAAAAATTTTTAAAAATATTTTTCTTTGAAAATTTTTTTTCTGAAAAATTTTATTTTGAATTTTTTTTTAATATGTTGATAATTTTTTTTTTTGAGAAAAAAATAAAAAAAAAATAAAAAAAAAGGAATTAAAAAAAATTATTGAAATTTATTTTTCATTTTTTTCTCAAATATTTTTTTGCAAATTTTTTTGAAAATTTTTTGAAAATTATCAGAAAATTTTCAAAAAATTTTCAAAAAAAAAACAAAATTCAAAATAAAATTTTTCAAAAAAAAAACTTTCGAAGAAAAACATTTTTATGAAAATAATGAAAAAAAAATTTAAAAAAATTCCAAAAAAAAAATTTCAAAACCAAAATTTTTCAAAAAAAAATTTCAAAAAAAAAATTAAAAAAAATGAAAATAAAAAATTTCGAAAAAAAAATTTCAAAAAAAATTGCAAAAAAAAAATTTGAGAAAAAAATGAAAAAAAAATATAAAAAAAGGAATTAAAAAAATTATCGGAAAATTTTCAAAAAAAAATAAAAAAAAAATTTCTAAATAAAATTTTTCAAATAAAAAATTTTCAAAGAAAAATATTTTTATGAAAATAATGAAAAAATTAAGAAAAAAAATTCATAAAATTCAAAAAAAAATTCAAAAATAAAATTTAAAAAAAAATTTCAACAAAACTTCCCAAAAAAAATTAAAAAAAGAATTTCAAAAAAAAATTATCAACAAATTAAAAAAAAAAAAAAAAATTCAAAATAAAATTTTCAAAGAAAAATATTTTAAAAAAAATTACAAAAAAAATAAAAAAAAAATTCGAAAAAAAAATTTTCAAAATAAAAATTAAAAAAAATAAAAAAAAAATTTTCAAAAATAAAATTTAAAAAAAAATTCCAAAAAAAACTTCCCAAAAAAAATAAAAAAAAATTTCAAAGAAAAATTCGAAAAAAAATTTAAAAAAAAATTAAAATAAATTTCAAAAAAAATTTCGGAAAAAAAAATAAAAAAAAAATCGAAAAAAAATTCAAAAAAAAAAAATCGAAAAAAAAATTCAAAAAAAAATTTTTCAAAAAACAATTTTTCAAAAAAAAATTTTTCTAAAAAAATTCAAAAAAAACTTAAAGAAAAATAATTTTAAAAAAATTACAAAAAAAATATAAAAAAATTCGAAAAAAAAATTTTCAAAATAAAAATAAAAAAAAATAAAAAAAAAAATTTCAAAAATAAAATTAAAAAAAAAATTCCAAAAAAAACTTCCCAAAAAAAAAAAAAAAAAATTTCAAAGAAAAATTCGAAAAAAAATTTAAAAAAAAATAAAAAAAATTGAAATAAAAAATTTAGAAAAAAAATTTTGAAAAAAAATTTCCAAAAAAAAAGATTTCAAAAAAAATTTGAAAAAAATTTTCAAAAAATTTTCAAAAAAAAATTTAAAAAAAATTCAAAATAAAATTTTTCAAAAAAAAATTTTCAAAGAAAAACATTTTTATGAAAATAAAGAAAAAAAATTTTTAAAAAAATTCAAAAAAAAAATTTCAAAACCAAAATTTTTCAAAAAAAAAATTCAGAAAAAAAATTTAAAAAAATTGAAATTAAAAATTTCAAAAAAATTTTCGAAAAAAAATTCGAAAAAACTTGAAAAAAAAATTTAAAAAAAAAATTATCAACATATTAAAAAAAAAAAATTCAAAATAAAATTTTTCAGAAAAAAAATTTTCAAAGAAAAATATTTTTTAAAAAATTTATAAAAAAATTCGAAAAAAAAAAAATTGGTAAAAAAATTTTCAAAAAAAAAATTCCAAAAAATATTTCAAAAAAATTTGCAAAAAAATATTTGAGAAAAAAATGAAAAATAAATTTCAATAATTTTTTTTAATTCCTTTTTTTTTATTTTTTTTTTATTTTTTTCTCAAAAATTTTTTTGAAATTTTTTTTGAAATTTTTTTTTGAAAATTCGTTTTCAAATTTTTTTTTTTTTCGAATTTAAAAAAAAAAAATTTAAAAATATTTTTCTTTGAAAATTTTTTTTCTGAAAAATTTTATTTTGATTTTTTTTTTTTAATATGTTGATAATTTTTTTTTGAAATTTTTTTTTTCAAGTTTTTTCGAAAATTCTTTTGAAATTTTTAATTTCAATTTTTTTTAATTTTTTTTTTGAATTTTTTTTTGAAAAATTTTGGTTTTGAAATTTTTTTTTTGAATTTTTTTCAAATTTTTTTTCTTTATTTTCATAAAAATGTTTTTATTTGAAAATTTTTTTTTGAAAAATTTTATTTTGAATTTTTTTTAAATTTTTTTTTGAAAATTTTTTGAAAATTTTTTTAAAAATATTTTTCTTTGAAAATTTTTTTTCTGAAAAATTTTTCAGAAAAAAATTTTCAAATAAAAATATTTTTAAAAAAATTCGAAAAAAAAAAATTTTCAAAAAAAAATTTTAAAAAAATTCAAAATAAAATTTTTCAAAAAAAAATTTTCTAAGAAAAACATTTTTATGAAAATAAAGAAAAAAAATTTTAAAAAAAATTCAAAAAAAAAATTAAAAATAATTGAAATTAAAAATTTCAAAAGAATTTTCGAAAAAAATTTCGAAAAAACTTGAAAAAAAAAATTTCAAAAAAAAATTATCAACATATTAAAAAAAAAAATCAAAATAAAATTTTTCAGAAAAAAAATTTTAAAAGAAAAATATTTTTAAAAAAATTCGAAAAAAAAAATAAATAAAAAATTTAGAAAAAAAATTTCAAAAAAAAAATTTCAAAAAAAATTTCAAAAAAATTTTTGAGAAAAAAATAAAAAAAAAATAAAAAAAAAAGGAATTAAAAAAAATTATTGAAATTTATTTTGAAATTTATTTTTCATTTTTTCTCAAAAATTTTTTTGCAAATTGTTTTGAAATTTTTTTTTGGAATTTTTTTTTTGAAAATTTTTTTACCAATTTTTTTTTTTTTTTTTCGAATTTTTTTATAAATTTTTTAAAAAATATTTTTCTTTGAAAATTTTTTTTCTGAAAAATTTTATTCTGATTTTTTTTTTTTTTTTTAATTTGTTGATAATTTTTTTTTGAAATTCTTTTTTTAATTTTTTTTGGGAAGTTTTGTTGAAATTTTTTTTTTAATTTTATTTTTGAATTTTTTTTTGAATTTTTTTTGATTTTTTTTTCTAAATTTTTTCATTATTTTCATAAAAATATTTTTCTTTAAAAAATTTTTATTTGAAAAATTTTATTTTGAAATTTTTTTTTTATTTTTTTTTTGAAAATTTTCCGATAATTTTTTTTAATTCCTTTTTTTATATTTTTTTTTCATTTTTTTCTCAAAATTTTTTTTTGCAATTTTTTTTGAAATTTTTTTTTCGAAATTTTTTTTCGAAATTTTTTATTTTAATTTTTTTAAATTTTTTTTTGAAATATTTTTTTGAAAAATTTTGGTTTTGAAATTTTTTTTTTGGAATTTTTTTTAATTTTTTTTTCATTATTTTCATAAAAATATTTTTCTTTGAAAATTTTTTATTTGAAAAATTTTATTTTGAATTTTTTTTTATTTTTTTTTTGAAAATTTTCCGATAATTTTTTTTAATTCCTTTTTTTATATTTTTTTTTCATTTTTTTTTGCAATTTTTTTTGAAATTTTTTTTGAAATTTTTTTTTTGAAATTCTTTTTCTAAATTTTTTATTTATTTTTTTTCGAATTTTTTTAAAAATATTTTTCTTTTAAAATTTTTTTTCTGAAAAATTTTATTTTGAAATTTTTTTGAAATATTTTTTTTGAAAATTTTTTTTCGAAATTTTTTATTTTAATTTTTTTTAATTTTTTTTTTGGAATTTTTTTAAATTTTTTTTTCATTATTTTCATAAAAATGTTTTTCTTCGAAATTTTTTTAAATTTTTTTTTGAAATATTTTTTTGAAAAATTTTGGTTTTGAAATTTTTTTTTTGGATTTTTTTTTAATTTTTTTTTCATTATTTTCATAAAAATATTTTTCTTTGAAAATTTTTTATTTGAAAAATTTTATTTTGAATTTTTTTTTATTTTTTTTTTGAAAATTTTCCGATAATTTTTTTTAATTCCTTTTTTTATATTTTTTTTTCATTTTTTTTTGCAAAATTGTTTTTTGAAAAAATTTTTTTTGAATTCTTTTCTGGGAAGTTTTTTTAGAAATTTTTTTCTTTTGAAAATTGACGTGTTTTCTTCGAAATTTTTTTAATTTTTTTTTTATTTTTTCTTCGAATTTTTTTTGAAATTTTTTTTTTTATTTTTTTTGGGAAGTTTTTTTTGAATTTTTTTTTCAATTTTATTTTTGAAATTTTTTTTTGAATTTTTTTTTGAAATTTTTTCTGAATTTTTTTTTTTATTTTTTTTTTGAAAATTTTTTATTTTGAAAATTTTTTTTTTGGAAATTTTATTTTTGGAGATTTTTTCTGAATTTTTTTTTTGAAAATTTTTTTGAAATTTTTCTCGAAATTTTTTTTTCAAAATTTTTCTTCTAATTTTTTATTTTTTTTTCGAATTTTTTTAAAAATTTTTTTTAAAAATATTTTTCTTTGAAAATTTTTTTTCTGAAAAATTTTATTTTGAAATTTCAAAAAAAAATTCAAAAAAAATTTTAAAAAAAATTTAAAAAAATTTCAAAGAAAACACGTCAATTTTCAAAAGAAAAAAATTTCGAAAAAAACTTCCCAGAAAAGAATTCAAAAAAAAATTTTTCAAATAAAAATTTTTCAAAAAAAAATTTTTCAAAAAAAAAATTCAAAAAAAACTTAAGAAAAATAATTTAAAAAAAATTACAAAAAAAAATTTCAAAAAACGTTTAAAAAAAAATTCAGAAAGAATTTCCAAAAATAAAATTTCAAAAAAAAAAATTTTCAAAAAAAAAATTTTCAAAAAAAAAATTTAAAAAAAAATTCAAAAAAAATTTTCAAAAATAAAATTTTAAAAAAATTCCAAAAAAAACTTCCCAAAAAAAAAAATTCAAAAAAAATTCGAAAAAATTTTAAAAAAAATTAAAATAAATTTCAAAAAAAAAATTCGGAAAAAAAATAAAAAAAAATTAAAAAAAATTCATAAAAAAAAATTTCAAAAAAAATTTCAAAAAAACTTGAAAAAAAAAATCAAAAAAAATTTTCAAAAAAAAAGATTTCAAAAAAAACTTGAAAAAAAAGATTTCAAAATAAAATTTTTCAGAAAAATAATTTTCAAAGAAAAATATTTTTAAAAAAATTTAAAAAAAAAATCGAAAAAAAATAAAAAAAAAATTTAGAAAAAAAATTCCAAAATTATTTAGAAAAAAAATTCCAAAATTATTTTTATGAAAATAAAAAAAATAATAAAAAAATTTCAAAAAAAAAATTCAGAAAAAATTCAAAAAAAAATTTCAAAAATAAAATGAAAAAAAAATTTCAGAAAAAACTTCCCAAAAAAAAATTCAAAAAAAAATTCGAAAAAAAAAAATCAAAATAATTTTTTTTTTGAATTTTTTTTTTTATTTTTGTTGGGAAGTTTTTTTGAAATTTTTATTAAATTTTATTTTCGAATTTTTTTTTGAAATTTTCATTGAAATTTTTTTTTTTATTTTTTTTTTTATTTTTTTTTTGAAAATTTTTTTTTTGAAAATTTTTTTTTTGGAAATTTTATTTTGGGAAATTTTTTCTGAATTTTTTTTTTGAAATGTGTTTTGAAAATATATTTTTCAAAATTTTTTTTTGAATTTTTTTTTTGAAAATTTTTTTTTTAAATTCTTTTCTGGGAAGTTTTTTTCGAATTTTTTTTCTTTTGAAAATTGACGTGTTTTCTTTGAATTTTTTTTAAATTTTTTTTTTTCAATTTTTTTTGATTTTTTTTTGAAATTTTTTTTTCCAAATTTTTTTTTTTTTCGATTTTTTTTAAAAATATTTTTCTTTAAAAATTTTTTTTCTGAAAAATTTTTCAGAAAAAAAATTTTCAAAGAAAAATATTTTTAAAAAAATTTTAAAAAAAATTTCAAAAAAAAATTTTAAAAAAATTCAAAATAAAATTTTTCAAAAAAAAATTTTCAAAGAAAAACATTTTTATGAAAATAAAGAAAAAAAATTTAAAAAAAAATTCAAAAAAAAAATTTCAAAACCAAAATTTTTCAAAAAAAAATTCAAAAAAAAAATTAAAAATAATTGAAATTAAAAATTTCAAAAGAATTTTCGAAAAAAATTTCGAAAAAACTTGAAAAAAAAAATTTCAAAAAAAAATTATCAACATATTAAAAAAAAAAAAATCAAAATAAAATTTTTCAGAAAAAAAATTTTAAAAGAAAAATATTTTTAAAAAAATTCGAAAAAAAAAATAAATAAAAAATTTAGAAAAAAAATTTCAAAAAAAAAATTTTTTTTTCAAAAAAATTTTTGAGAAAAAAATAAAAAAAAAATAAAAAAAAAGGAATTAAAAAAAATTATTGAAATTTATTTTGAAATTTATTTTTCATTTTTTCTCAAAAATTTTTTTGCAAATTGTTTTGAAATTTTTTTTTGGAATTTTTTTTTTGAAAATTTTTTTACCAATTTTTTTTTTTTTTTTTTTCGAATTTTTTTATAAATTTTTTAAAAAATATTTTTCTTTGAAAATTTTTTTTCTGAAAAATTTTATTCTGATTTTTTTTTTTTTTTTTTAATTTGTTGATAATTTTTTTTTGAAATTCTTTTTTTAATTTTTTTTGGGAAGTTTTGTTGAAATTTTTTTTTTAATTTTATTTTTGAATTTTTTTTTGAATTTTTTTTGATTTTTTTTTCTAAATTTTTTCATTATTTTCATAAAAATATTTTTCTTTAAAAATTTTTTATTTGAAAAATTTTATTTTGAAATTTTTTTTTTATTTTTTTTTTGAAAATTTTCCGATAATTTTTTTTAATTCCTTTTTTTATATTTTTTTTTCATTTTTTTCTCAAAATTTTTTTTTGCAATTTTTTTTGAAATTTTTTTTTCGAAATTTTTTTTCGAAATTTTTTATTTTAATTTTTTTAAATTTTTTTTTGAAATATTTTTTTGAAAAATTTTGGTTTTGAAATTTTTTTTTTGGAATTTTTTTTAATTTTTTTTTCATTATTTTCATAAAAATGTTTTTCTTCGAAAATTTTTTTTTTGAAAAATTTAATTTTGAATTTTTTTTTTGAAAATTTTTTGAAAATTTTCTGATAATTTTTATTTTAAATTCTTTTTTTTTTCATTTTTTTTTCAAAAATTTTTTTGAAAATTTTTTTGAAATTTTTTTCGAAATTTTTTTTTCAAAATTTTTTTTCTAATTTTTTTTTTATTTTTTCAATTTTTTTTTCTAATTTTTTTTAAATTTTTTTTTAAATATTTTTCTTTGAAAATTTTTTTTCTGAAAAATTTTATTTTGAAATTTTTTTTTCATTTTTTATTAAATTTTTTGATAATTTTTTTTTGAATTTTGTTTGAAAATTTTTTTTTTGAATTTTTTTTCGATTTTTTTTTAAATTTTTTTTTATTTTTTTTTCCGAAAATTTTTTTGAAATTTATTTTGAAATTTATTTTAATTTTTTTTTTTTTTTCGAATTTTTTGTAAAAATATTTTTCTTTGAAAATTTTATTTCTGAAATATTTTATTTTGAAATTTCAAAAAAAATTCAAAAAAAAATTTAAAAGAATTGAAATAAAAAATTTCGAAAAAAAATTTCAAAATAAAATTTTTCAGAAAAAAAATTTTCAAAAAAAATTTCAAAAAAAATTTCAAAAAATTTGCAAAAAAATTTTTGAGAAAAAAATTTAAAAAAATATATAAAAAAGGAATTAAAAAAAATTATCAGAAATTTTTCAAAAAATTTTCAAAAAAAAAAATAAAAAAAAAATTTCAAAATAAAATTTTTCAAATAAAAAATTTTCAAAGAAAAATGTTTTTATGAAAATGAAAAAAAATAATGAAAAAATTAAAAAAAAAATTAAAAAAAAAATTCAAATATAAAATTTAAAAAAAAATCAAAAAACTTCCCAAAAAAAAATGTTAAAAAAAATTTCAAAAAAAAATTATCAACAAATTAAAAAAAAAAATTAAAAAAAAAATTCAAAATAAAATTTTTCAAAAAAAAAATTTTCAAAGAAAAATATTTTTAAAATTTTTTTTAAAAAAAATCGAAAAAAAAAATTGAAAAAAAATTTTCAAAAAAAAAATTTCAAAAAAAATTTCAAAAAAATTTGCAAAAAAATTTTTGAGAAAAAAATGAAAAAAAAATAAAAAAAAAGGAATTCAAAAAAATTATCGGAAAATTTTCAAAAAAATTTATAAAAAAAAAATAAAAAAAAAATTTCAAAATAAAATATTTTTATGAAAATAAAAAAAAATAATGAAAAAAATAAAAAAAAATTCAAAAAAAAATTTCAAAAATAAAATTTAAAAAAATCAAAAAAACTTCCCAAAAAAAATTTAAAAAAAATTATCAACAAATTAAAAAAAAAATTTAAAGAAAATTCAAAATAAAATTTTTCAGAAAAAAAAATTTCAAAGAAAAATATTTTCAAAAAAATTTATAAAAAAATTCGAAAAAAAAAAAAAAATTGTTAAAAAAATTTTCAAAAAAAAATTCCAAAACAAATTCAAAAAAATTTGCAAAAAAAATTTTGAGAAAAAAATGAAAAATAAATTTCAATAATTTTTTTTAATTCATTTTTTCTTATTTTTTTTTCATTTTTTTCTCAAAAATTTTTTTGCAAATTTTTTTGAAATTTTTTTTGAATTTTTTTTTTTGAAAATTTTTTTTCTAATTTTTTTAAAAATATTTTTCTTTGAAAATTTTTTTTCTGAAAAATTTTATTTTGAATTTTTTTTAAAATTTTTTGATAATTTTTTTTTTCAAGTTTTTTTGAAATTTTTTTCTAAAATTCTTTTGAAATTTTTTATTTCAATTTTTTAAATTTTTTTAGGAATTTTTTTCTGATATTTCTTTTTATTTTATTTTTGAAATTTTCTCTCGAATTTTTTTTTGAAATTTTTTTATTATTTTTTTTTATTTTCATAAAAATATTTTTCTTTGAAAATTTTTTTTCTGAAAAATTTTTTTTTGAAATTTTTTTTTTTTTTTATTAATTTGTTGATAATTTTTTTTTTGAAATTTTTTTTTTCAAGTTTTTTTTGAAATTTTTTTCGAAAATTTTTTTCAAATTTTTTTTGAAACCTTTTTTTTTGAAATTTTTTTTCAAAATTTTTTTTCGAAATTTTTTATTTCAATTTTTTTTAATTTTTTTTTTGAATTTTTTTTTGAAAAATTTTGGTTTTGAAATTTTTTTTTGAATTTTTTTAAAACTTTTTTTTTAATTTTTTTTCTTTATTTTCATAAAAATGTTTTTCTTTGAAATTCTTCTTTTGAAAAATTTTGTTTTGAATTTTTTTTTTTTTGAAAATTTTTTGAAAATTTTCTGATAATTTTTTTTTTAAATTTTTTTTTTATATTTTTTTTTCATTTTTTTACAAAAATTTTTCTGAAAATTTTTTTAAAATTTTTTTCGAAATTTTTGTTTCAAAATTTTTTTCTAATTTTTTTTTATTTTTTTTATTTTTTTTCGGATTATTTTTAAAATTTTGTTTTAAAATATTTTTCTTTGAAAATTTTTTTTCTGAAAAATTTTATTTTGAAATTTTGTTTTAATTTTTTTAAAAATTTTTTGATAATTTTTTTTTCAAGTTTTTTTTCGAATTTTTTTTAGAAATTTTTTTTAAAATTTTTTTTGGGGTTTTTTTGATTTTTTTTTTTATTTTTTTTTTGAAAATTTTCCGATAATTTTTTTAATTCCTTTTTTTATATTTTTTTTTTCATTTTTTTCTCAAAAATTTTTTTGCAAATTTTTTGAAATTTTTTTTTGAAATTTTTTTTGAAAATTTTTTTTCTGAAAAATTTTATTTTGAATTTTTTTTTCGAAATTTTTTATTTCAATTTTTTTAAATTTTTTTTTGAATTTTTTTTTTGAAATTTCAAAATAAAATTTTTCAGAAATAAAATTTTCAAAGAAAAATATTTTTACAAAAAATTTTTAAAAAAATTCGAAAAAAAATTAAAAAAAAAATAAAATAAATTTCAAAAAAATTTTCGGAAAAAAAAATAAAAAAAAATTAAAAAAAAATCGAAAAAAAATTCAAAAAAAAATTTCATACAAAATTCAAAAAAAAATTATCAAAAAATTTCAAAAAAAATGAAAAAAAAATTTCAAAATAAAAGTTTTCAGAAAAAAAATTTTCAAAGAAAAATATTTTTAAAAAAAAATTTTTTAAAAATTCGAAAAAAAATTTAAAAAAATAAAAAAAAATAGAAAAAAAATTTCAAAAAAAATTTCGAAAAAATTTTTGAAAAAAAATGAAAAAAAAAGAATTTTAAAATAAAAATTATCGGAAAATTTTCAAAAAAAAATTCAAAAAATTTGCAATAAAATTTTTGAGAAAAAAATGAAAAATAAATTTCAAAATAAATTTCAATAATTTTTTTTAATTTCTTTTTTTTATTTTTTTTTTCATTTTTTTCTCAAAAATTTTTTTGCAAATTTTTTTGAAATTTTTTTTGAAAATTTTTTTTTGAAAATTTTTTTTCAAATTTTTTTTTCTTCGAATTTTTTTTAAAAAATTTTTAAAAATATTTTTCTTTGAAAATTTTTTTTCTGAAAAATTTTATTTTGAATTTTTTTTTTTAATTTTTTTTTTATTTGTTGATAATTTTTTTTTGAAATTTTTTTAAAAATTTTTTTTGGGAAGTTTTTTTGATTTTTTTTTAAATTTTATTTTTGAAATTTTTTTCTGAATTTTTTTTAAATTTTTTTTTTAATTTTTTCATTATTTTTTTTCATTTTCATAAAAACATTTTTCTTTGAAAATTTTTTATTTGAAAAATTTTATTTTGAAATTTTTTTTTATTTTTTTTTTTTAATTTTTTGAAAATTTTTCGATAATTTTTTTTAATTCCTTTTTTTATATTTTTTTTTCATTTTTTTCTCAAAAATTTTTTTGCATTTTTTGAAATTTTTTTTGAAATTTTTTTTGAAAATTTTTTTTTGAAATTTCAAAATAAAATTTTTCAGAAATAAAATTTTCAAAGAAAAATATTTTTACAAAAAATTCGAAAAAAAATTAAATTAAATTTCAAAATAAAATTTTTCAGAAAAAAAATTTTCAAAAAAAATTTCAAAAAAAATTTCAAAAAATTTGCAAAAAAATTTTTGAGAAAAAAATGAAAAAAAAAAATATAAAAAAAGGAATTAAAAAAAATTATCGGAAAATTTTCAAAAAATTAAAAAAAAAAAATAAAAAAAAAAATCAAAATAAAATTTTTCAAATAAAAAATTTTCAAAGAAAAATGTTTTTATGAAAATGAAAAAAAATAATGAAAAAATTTTTAAAAAAATTTAAAAAAAAATTCAAAAAAAAATTTCAAAATTAAAATTAAAAAAAAATCAAAAAAACTTCCCAAAAAAAATTTTAAAAAAAATTTCAAAAAAAAATTATCAACAAATTAAAAAAAAAATTCCAAATAAAATTTTTCAGAAAAAAAATTTTCAAAGAAAAATATTTTTAAAAATTTTTATAAAAAAATTCGAAAAAAAAATAAAAAATTTTCAAAAAAATTTTTGAGAAAAAAATGAAAAAAAAATAAAAAAAAGGAATTAAAAAAAATTATTGAAATTTATTTTGAAATTTATTTTTCATTTTTTTCTCAAAAATTTTATTGCAAATTTTTTTGAAATTTTTTTTGGAATTTTGTTTTTGAAAATTTTTTTACCAATTTTTTTTTTTTCGAATTTTTTTATAAATTTTTTAAAAAATATTTTTCTTTGAAAATTATTTTTCTGAAAAATTTTATTTTGAATTTTTTTTTTAATTTTTTTTTAATTTGTTGATAATTTTTTTTTGAAATTCTTTTTTTAATTTTTTTTGGGAAGTTTTTTTGAAATTTTTTTTAAAATTTTATTTTTGAATTTTTTTTTTTGAATTTTTTTTTCAATTTTTTTTTTAATTTTTTCATTATTTTCATAAAAATATTTTTCTTTGAAAATTTTTTATTTAAAAAATTTTATTTTGAAATTTTTTTTTAAATTTTTTTTTTGAAAATTTTCCGATAATTTTTTTTAATTCCTTTTTTTATATTTTTTTTTCATTTTTTTCTCAAAAATTTTTTTGCAAATTTTTTTGAAATTTTTTTTGAAATTTTTTTTTTGAAATTTTTTTTCAAAATTTTTTATTTATTTTTTTTTCGAATTTTTTTAAAAATATTTTTCTTTTAAAATTTTTTTTCTGAAAAATTTTATTTTGAAATTTTTTTGAAAATTTTTTTTCGAAATTTTTTTTCGAAATTTTTTATTTCAATTTTTTTTAATTTTTTTTTTTAATTTTTGTTTGAAAAATTTTGGTTTTGAAATTTTTTTTTTGAAATTTTTTAAAAAATTTTTTTCATTATTTTCATAAAAATGTTTTTCTTCGAAAATTTTTTATTTGAAAAATTTTATTTTGAAATTTTTTTTTTTTTTTTGAAAATTTTCTGATAATTTTTATTTTAAATTCTTTTTTTTTTCATTTTTTTTTCAAAAATTTTTTTGAAAATTTTTTTGAAATTTTTTTCGAAATTTTTTTTTCAAAATTTTTTTTCTAATTTTTTTTTTATTTTTTCAATTTTTTTTTCTAATTTTTTTAAAATTTTTTTTTAAATATTTTTCTTTGAAAATTTTTTTTCTGAAAAATTTTATTTTGAAATTTTTTTTTCATTTTTTATTAAATTTTTTGATAATTTTTTTTTGAATTTTGTTTGAAAATTTTTTTTTTGAATTTTTTTTCGATTTTTTTTTAAATTTTTTTTTATTTTTTTTTCCGAAAATTTTTTTGAAATTTATTTTGAAATTTATTTTAATTTTTTTTTTTTTCGAATTTTTTGTAAAAATATTTTTCTTTGAAAATTTTATTTCTGAAATATTTTATTTTGAAATTTCAAAAAAAATTCAAAAAAAAATTTAAAAGAATTGAAATAAAAAATTTCGAAAAAAAATTTCAAAATAAAATTTTTCAGAAAAAAAATTTTCAAAAAAAATTTCAAAAAAAATTTCAAAAAATTTGCAAAAAAATTTTTGAGAAAAAAATTTAAAAAAATATATAAAAAAGGAATTAAAAAAAATTATCAGAAATTTTTCAAAAAATTTTCAAAAAAAAAAATAAAAAAAAAATTTCAAAATAAAATTTTTCAAATAAAAAATTTTCAAAGAAAAATGTTTTTATGAAAATGAAAAAAAATAATGAAAAAATTAAAAAAAAAATTAAAAAAAAAATTCAAATATAAAATTTAAAAAAAAATCAAAAAACTTCCCAAAAAAAAATGTTAAAAAAAATTTCAAAAAAAAATTATCAACAAATTAAAAAAAAAAATTAAAAAAAAAATTCAAAATAAAATTTTTCAAAAAAAAAATTTTCAAAGAAAAATATTTTTAAAATTTTTTTTAAAAAAAATCGAAAAAAAAAATTGAAAAAAAATTTTCAAAAAAAAAATTTCAAAAAAAATTTCAAAAAAATTTGCAAAAAAATTTTTGAGAAAAAAATGAAAAAAAAATAAAAAAAAAGGAATTCAAAAAAATTATCGGAAAATTTTCAAAAAAATTTATAAAAAAAAAATAAAAAAAAAATTTCAAAATAAAATATTTTTATGAAAATAAAAAAAAATAATGAAAAAAATAAAAAAAAATTCAAAAAAAAATTTCAAAAATAAAATTTAAAAAAATCAAAAAAACTTCCCAAAAAAAATTTAAAAAAAATTATCAACAAATTAAAAAAAAAATTTAAAGAAAATTCAAAATAAAATTTTTCAGAAAAAAAAATTTCAAAGAAAAATATTTTCAAAAAAATTTATAAAAAAATTCGAAAAAAAAAAAAAAATTGTTAAAAAAATTTTCAAAAAAAAATTCCAAAACAAATTCAAAAAAATTTGCAAAAAAAATTTTGAGAAAAAAATGAAAAATAAATTTCAATAATTTTTTTTAATTCATTTTTTCTTATTTTTTTTTCATTTTTTTCTCAAAAATTTTTTTGCAAATTTTTTTGAAATTTTTTTTGAATTTTTTTTTTTGAAAATTTTTTTTCTAATTTTTTTAAAAATATTTTTCTTTGAAAATTTTTTTTCTGAAAAATTTTATTTTGAATTTTTTTTAAAATTTTTTGATAATTTTTTTTTTCAAGTTTTTTTGAAATTTTTTTCTAAAATTCTTTTGAAATTTTTTATTTCAATTTTTTAAATTTTTTTAGGAATTTTTTTCTGATATTTCTTTTTATTTTATTTTTGAAATTTTCTCTCGAATTTTTTTTTGAAATTTTTTTATTATTTTTTTTTATTTTCATAAAAATATTTTTCTTTGAAAATTTTTTTTCTGAAAAATTTTTTTTTGAAATTTTTTATTTTTTTTTATTAATTTGTTGATAATTTTTTTTTTGAAATTTTTTTTTTCAAGTTTTTTTTGAAATTTTTTTCGAAAATTTTTTTCAAATTTTTTTTGAAACCTTTTTTTTTGAAATTTTTTTTCAAAATTTTTTTTCGAAATTTTTTATTTCAATTTTTTTTAATTTTTTTTTTGAATTTTTTTTTGAAAAATTTTGGTTTTGAAATTTTTTTTTGAATTTTTTTAAAACTTTTTTTTTAATTTTTTTTCTTTATTTTCATAAAAATGTTTTTCTTTGAAATTCTTCTTTTGAAAAATTTTGTTTTGAATTTTTTTTTTTTTGAAAATTTTTTGAAAATTTTCTGATAATTTTTTTTTTTAATTTTTTTTTTATATTTTTTTTTCATTTTTTTACAAAAATTTTTCTGAAAATTTTTTTAAAATTTTTTTCGAAATTTTTGTTTCAAAATTTTTTTCTAATTTTTTTTTATTTTTTTTATTTTTTTTCGGATTATTTTTAAAATTTTGTTTTAAAATATTTTTCTTTGAAAATTTTTTTTCTGAAAAATTTTATTTTGAAATTTTGTTTTAATTTTTTTAAAAATTTTTTGATAATTTTTTTTTCAAGTTTTTTTTCGAATTTTTTTTAGAAATTTTTTTTAAAATTTTTTTTGGGGTTTTTTTGATTTTTTTTTTTATTTTTTTTTTGAAAATTTTCCGATAATTTTTTTAATTCCTTTTTTTATATTTTTTTTTTCATTTTTTTCTCAAAAATTTTTTTGCAAATTTTTTGAAATTTTTTTTTGAAATTTTTTTTGAAAATTTTTTTTCTGAAAAATTTTATTTTGAATTTTTTTTTCGAAATTTTTTATTTCAATTTTTTTAAATTTTTTTTTGAATTTTTTTTTTGAAATTTCAAAATAAAATTTTTCAGAAATAAAATTTTCAAAGAAAAATATTTTTACAAAAAATTTTTAAAAAAATTCGAAAAAAAATTAAAAAAAAAATAAAATAAATTTCAAAAAAATTTTCGGAAAAAAAAATAAAAAAAAATTAAAAAAAAATCGAAAAAAAATTCAAAAAAAAATTTCATACAAAATTCAAAAAAAAATTATCAAAAAATTTCAAAAAAAATGAAAAAAAAATTTCAAAATAAAAGTTTTCAGAAAAAAAATTTTCAAAGAAAAATATTTTTAAAAAAAAATTTTTTAAAAATTCGAAAAAAAATTTAAAAAAATAAAAAAAAATAGAAAAAAAATTTCAAAAAAAATTTCGAAAAAATTTTTGAAAAAAAATGAAAAAAAAAGAATTTTAAAATAAAAATTATCGGAAAATTTTCAAAAAAAAATTCAAAAAATTTGCAATAAAATTTTTGAGAAAAAAATGAAAAATAAATTTCAAAATAAATTTCAATAATTTTTTTTAATTTCTTTTTTTTATTTTTTTTTTCATTTTTTTCTCAAAAATTTTTTTGCAAATTTTTTTGAAATTTTTTTTGAAAATTTTTTTTTGAAAATTTTTTTTCAAATTTTTTTTTCTTCGAATTTTTTTTAAAAAATTTTTAAAAATATTTTTCTTTGAAAATTTTTTTTCTGAAAAATTTTATTTTGAATTTTTTTTTTTAATTTTTTTTTTATTTGTTGATAATTTTTTTTTGAAATTTTTTTAAAAATTTTTTTTGGGAAGTTTTTTTGATTTTTTTTTAAATTTTATTTTTGAAATTTTTTTCTGAATTTTTTTTAAATTTTTTTTTTAATTTTTTCATTATTTTTTTTCATTTTCATAAAAACATTTTTCTTTGAAAATTTTTTATTTGAAAAATTTTATTTTGAAATTTTTTTTTATTTTTTTTTTTTAATTTTTTGAAAATTTTTCGATAATTTTTTTTAATTCCTTTTTTTATATTTTTTTTTCATTTTTTTCTCAAAAATTTTTTTGCATTTTTTGAAATTTTTTTTGAAATTTTTTTTGAAAATTTTTTTTTGAAATTTCAAAATAAAATTTTTCAGAAATAAAATTTTCAAAGAAAAATATTTTTACAAAAAATTCGAAAAAAAATTAAATTAAATTTCAAAATAAAATTTTTCAGAAAAAAAATTTTCAAAAAAAATTTCAAAAAAAATTTCAAAAAATTTGCAAAAAAATTTTTGAGAAAAAAATGAAAAAAAAAATATAAAAAAAGGAATTAAAAAAAATTATCGGAAAATTTTCAAAAAATTAAAAAAAAAAAATAAAAAAAAAAATCAAAATAAAATTTTTCAAATAAAAAATTTTCAAAGAAAAATGTTTTTATGAAAATGAAAAAAAATAATGAAAAAATTTTTAAAAAAATTTAAAAAAAAATTCAAAAAAAAATTTCAAAATTAAAATTAAAAAAAAATCAAAAAAACTTCCCAAAAAAAATTTTAAAAAAAATTTCAAAAAAAAATTATCAACAAATTAAAAAAAAAATTCAAAATAAAATTTTTCAGAAAAAAAATTTTCAAAGAAAAATATTTTTAAAAATTTTTATAAAAAAATTCGAAAAAAAAATAAAAAATTTTCAAAAAAATTTTTGAGAAAAAAATGAAAAAAAAATAAAAAAAAGGAATTAAAAAAAATTATTGAAATTTATTTTGAAATTTATTTTTCATTTTTTTCTCAAAAATTTTATTGCAAATTTTTTTGAAATTTTTTTTGGAATTTTGTTTTTGAAAATTTTTTTACCAATTTTTTTTTTTTCGAATTTTTTTATAAATTTTTTAAAAAATATTTTTCTTTGAAAATTATTTTTCTGAAAAATTTTATTTTGAATTTTTTTTTTAATTTTTTTTTAATTTGTTGATAATTTTTTTTTGAAATTCTTTTTTTAATTTTTTTTGGGAAGTTTTTTTGAAATTTTTTTTAAAATTTTATTTTTGAATTTTTTTTTTTGAATTTTTTTTTCAATTTTTTTTTTAATTTTTTCATTATTTTCATAAAAATATTTTTCTTTGAAAATTTTTTATTTAAAAAATTTTATTTTGAAATTTTTTTTTAAATTTTTTTTTTGAAAATTTTCCGATAATTTTTTTTAATTCCTTTTTTTATATTTTTTTTTCATTTTTTTCTCAAAAATTTTTTTGCAAATTTTTTTGAAATTTTTTTTGAAATTTTTTTTTTGAAATTTTTTTTCAAAATTTTTTATTTATTTTTTTTTCGAATTTTTTTAAAAATATTTTTCTTTTAAAATTTTTTTTCTGAAAAATTTTATTTTGAAATTTTTTTGAAAATTTTTTTTCGAAATTTTTTTTCGAAATTTTTTATTTCAATTTTTTTTAATTTTTTTTTTTAATTTTTGTTTGAAAAATTTTGGTTTTGAAATTTTTTTTTTGAAATTTTTTAAAAAATTTTTTTCATTATTTTCATAAAAATGTTTTTCTTCGAAAATTTTTTATTTGAAAAATTTTATTTTGAAATTTTTTTTTTTTTTTTGAAAATTTTCTGATAATTTTTATTTTAAATTCTTTTTTTTTCATTTTTTTTCAAAAAATTTTTTGAACATTTTTTTGAAATTTTTTTCGAAATTTTTTTTTTCAAAATTTTTTTTCTAATTTTTTTTTTATTTTTTCAAATTTTTTTTCGAATTTTTTTAAAAATTTTTTTTTAATATTTTTCTTTGAAATTTTTTTTTCTGAAAAATTTTATTTTGAATTTTTTTTTTCATTTTTTTTTTTAATTTTTTGATAATTTTTTTTTGAATTTTGTTTGAAAATTTTTTTTTTGAATTTTTTTCGATTTTTTTTAAAAAATTTTTTTATTTTTTTTTCCGAAAATTTTTTTGAAATTTATTTTGAAATTTATTTTAATTTTTTTTTTAATTTTTTTTCGAATTTTTTTAAAAATTTTTTGTAAAAATATTTTTCTTTGAAAATTTTATTTCTGAAAAATTTTATTTTGAAATTTCAAAAAAAAAATTCAAAAAAAAATTTAAAAAAATTTAAATAAAAAATTTCGAAAAAAAAATTCAAAATAAAATTTTTCAGAAAAAAAATTTTCAAAAAAAATTTTAAAAAAAATTTCAAAAAATTTGCAAAAAAATTTTTGAGAAAAAAATGAAAAAAAAATATAAAAAAAGGAATTAAAAAAAATTATCGAAAAATTTTCAAAAAAAAAATTTAAAAAAAATCAAAAAAAAACCCAAAAAAAATTTTAAAAAAAATTTCTAAAAAAAATTCGAAAAAAAACTTGAAAAAAAAATTATCAAAAAATTATCAAAAAATTTAAAAAAAAATTTAAAAAAAATTCGAAAAAAAATTAAAAAAAAAATTAGAAAAAAAATTCCAAAATTATTTTTATGATAATAAAAAAAAATTCAGAAAAAATTCAAAAAAAAATTTCAAAAATAAAATAAAAAAAAAAAATTCAGAAAAAACTTCCCAAAAAAAAATTTAAAAAAAAATTCAAAAAAAAATTCGAAAAAAAAAAATTGAAATAATTTTTTTTTTTAATTTTTTTTTTAAATTTTTTTTGGGAAGTTTTTTTTAAATTTTTTATTAAATTTTATTTTCGAATTTTTTTTTGAAATTTTCATTGAATTTTTTTTTTTTTTTTTATTATTTTTTTTTTTGAAAATTTTTTTTTTGAAAATTTTTTTTTGGAAATTTTATTTTGGGAAATTTTTTCTGAATTTTTTTTTGAAATGTTTTTTGAAAATATTTTTTTCAAAATTTTTTTTTGAATTTTTTTTTTGAAAAATTTTTTTTTAAATTCTTTTCTGGGAAGTTTTTTTCGAATTTTTTTTCTTTTGAAAATTGACGTGTTTTCTTTGAATTTTTTTTAAATTTTTTTTTTCAATTTTTTTTGATATTTTTTTTTTGAAAATTTTTTTTCCAAATTTTTTTTTTTCGAATTTTTTTAAAAATATTTTTATTTGAAAATTTTTTTCTGAAAAATTTTTCAGAAAAAAAATTTTCAAAGAAAAATATTTTTAAAAAAATTTTCAAAAAATTTTCAAAAAAAAATTTAAAAAAAATTCAAAATAAAATTTTTCAAAAAAAAATTTTCAAATAAAAACATTTTTATGAAAATAAAGAAAAAAAATTTGAAAAAAATTCAAAAAAAAAATTTCAAAACCAAAATTTTTCAAAAAAAAATTCAAAAAAAAAATTAAAAAAAATTGAAATTAAAAATTTCAAAAGAATTTTCGAAAAAACTTGAAAAAAAAAATTTCAAAAAAAAATTATCAACATATTAAAAAAAAAAAATCAAAATAAAATTTTTCAGAAAAAAAATTTTCAAAGAAAAATATTTTTAAATTTTTTTTTTTAAATTCGAAAAAAAAAAAAATTTGAAAACGAATTTTCAAAAAAAAATTTCAAAAAAAATTTCAAAAAAATTTTTGAGAAAAAAATAAAAAAAAAATAAAAAAAAAGGAATTAAAAAAAATTATTGAAATTTATTTTTCATTTTTTTCTCAAATATTTTTTTGCAAATTTTTTTGAAATATTTTTTGGAATTTTTTTTTTGAAAATTTTTTTACCAATTTTTTTTTTTTCGAATTTTTTTATAAATTTTTTAAAAAATATTTTTCTTTGAAAATTTTTTTTCTGAAAAATTTTATTTTGAATTTTTTTTTTTTAATATGTTGATAATTTTTTTTTTAAATTTTTTTTTCAAGTTTTTTCGAAATTTTTTTCGAAAATTCTTTTGAAATTTTTAATTTCAATTTTTTTAAATTTTTTTTCTGAATTTTTTTTTTGAAAAATTTTGGTTTTGAAATTTTTTTTTTGAATTTTTTTAAAAATTTTTTTTCTTTATTTTCATAAAAATGTTTTTCTTTGAAAATTTTTTTTTGAAAAATTTTATTTTGAATTTTTTTTAAATTTTTTTTTGAAAATTTTTTGAAAATTTTTTTCAAATTTTTTTTGAAATCTTTTTTTTTGGAAATTTTTTTTCAAACTTTTTTTTCTAAATTTTTTATTTCAATTTTTTTTATTTTTTTTTAAATTTTTTTTCGAATTTTTCTTTGAAATTTTTTTTTTATTTTTTTTGGGAAGTTTTTTTTGGAATTTTTTTTTTAATATAATTTTTGAAATTTTTTTTTTTATTTTTTTTTATTTTTATTTTGAAAATTTTTTTTTCGAATTTTTTTATATTTTTTTTGTAATTTTTTTAAAATTATTTTTCTTTAAGTTTTTTTTTAATTTTTTTAGAAAAATTTTTTTTTGAAAAATTGTTTTTTGAAAAATTTTTTTTTGAATTTTTTTTTCGATTTTTTTTTTTTGAATTTTTTTTCGATTTTTTTTTTATTTTTTTTTCCGAAATTTTTTTTGAAATTTATTTTAATTTTTTTTTAAATTTTTTTTCGAATTTTTCTTTGAAATTTTTTTTTATTTTTTTTGGGAAGTTTTTTTTGGAATTTTTTTTTAAATTTTATTTTTGAAAATTTTTTTTTTATTTTTTTTAATTTTTATTTTGAAAATTTTTTTTTCGAATTTGGAAATTTGGAAAAAAAATTTTCAAAAAAAAAATATCAAAAAAAATTGAAAAAAAAAATTTAAAAAAAATTCAAAGAAAACACGTCAATTTTCAAAAGAAAAAAAATTCGAAAAAAACTTCCCAGAAAAGAATTTAAAAAAAAATTTTTCAAAAAAAAAATTCAAAAAAAAATTTTGAAAAAAATATTTTCAAAAAACATTTCAAAAAAAAATTCAGAAAAAATTTCCCAAAATAAAATTTCCAAAAAAAAATTTTCAAAAAAAAATTTTTCAAAAAAAAAAATAATAAAAAAAAAAAAAAAAATTCAATGAAAATTTCAAAAAAAAATTCGAAAATAAAATTTAATAAAAAATTTAAAAAAAACTTCCCAAAAAAAATTTAAAAAAAAAATTAAAAAAAAAAATTATTTCAATTTTTTTTTTTCGAATTTTTTTTTGAATTTTTTTTTAAATTTTTTTTTGGGAAGTTTTTTCTGAATTTTTTTTTTTTATTTTATTTTTGAAATTTTTTTTTGAATTTTTTCTGAATTTTTTTTTATTATCATAAAAATAATTTTGGAATTTTTTTTCTAATTTTTTTTTTAATTTTTTTTCGAATTTTTTTTAAATTTTTTTTTAAATTTTTTGATAATTTTTTGATAATTTTTTTTTCAAGTTTTTTTTCGAATTTTTTTTAGAAATTTTTTTAAAAATTTTTTTTGGGTTTTTTTTTTGATTTTTTTTAAATTTTTTTTTTGAAAATTTTTCGATAATTTTTTTTAATTCCTTTTTTTATATTTTTTTTTCATTTTTTTCTCAAAAATTTTTTTGCAAATTTTTTGAAATTTTTTTTAAAATTTTTTTTGAAAATTTTTTTTCTGAAAAATTTTATTTTGAATTTTTTTTTCGAAATTTTTTATTTAAATTTTTTTAAATTTTTTTTTGAATTTTTTTTTTGAAATTTCAAAATAAAATTTTTCAGAAATAAAATTTTCAAAGAAAAATATTTTTACAAAAAATTTTTAAAAAAATTCGAAAAAAAATTTTAAAAAAAATTAAAATAAATTTCAAAATAAATTTCAAAAAAATTTTCGGAAAAAAAAATAAAAAAATTTTTTAAAAAAAATCGAAAAAAAATTCAAAAAAAAAATTTTCAAACAAAATTCAAAAAAAAATTATCAAAAAATAAAAAAAAAAAATGAAAAAAAAAATTCAAAATAAAATTTTTCAGAAAAAAAAATTTCAAAGAAAAATATTAAAAAAAATTTTTTAAAAAAATTCGAAAAAAAATTTGAAAAAATAAAAAAAAAATTAGAAAAAAAATTTTGAAAAAAAAAATTTCGAAAAAAATTTCAAAAAAATGTTCAAAAAATTTTTTGAAAAAAAATGAAAAAAAAAAGGATTTAAAATAAAAATTATCAGAAAATTTTCAAAAAAAAAAAAAAAATTTCAAAATAAAATTTTTCAAATAAAAAATTTTCGAAGAAAAACATTTTTATGAAAATAATGAAAAAAATTTTTTAAAAAATTTCAAAAAAAAAATTTCAAAACCAAAATTTTTCAAACAAAAATTAAAAAAAAAAATTAAAAAAAATTGAAATAAAAAATTTCGAAAAAAAATTTCGAAAAAAAATTTTCAAAAAAATTTCAAAATAAAATTTTTCAGAAAAAAAATTTTAAAAGAAAAATATTTTTAAAAAAATTCGAAAAAAAAATAAATAAAAAATTTTGAAAAAAAATTTCAAAAAAAAAATTTCAAAAAAAATTTCAAAAAAATTTGCAAAAAAATTTTTGAGAAAAAAATGAAAAAAAAATATAAAAAAAGGAATTAAAAAAAATTATCGGAAAATTTTCAAAAAAAAAATTTAAAAAAAAATTTCAAAATAAAATTTTTTAAATAAAAAATTTTCAAAGAAAAATATTTTTATGAAAATAATGAAAAAATTAAAAAAAAAATTGAAAAAAAAATTCAAAAAAAAAATTCAAAAATAAAATTTTAAAAAAAATTTCAAAAAAACTTCCCAAAAAAAATTAAAAAAAGAATTTCAAGAAAAAATTATCAACAAATTAAAAAAAAATTAAAAAAAAAATTCAAAATAAAATTTTTCAGAAAAATAATTTTCAAAGAAAAATATTTTTTAAAAAATTTATAAAAAAATTCGAAAAAAAAAAAATTGGTAAAAAAATTTTCAAAAACAAAATTTCAAAAAAAATTTCAAAAAAATTTGCAATAAAATTTTTGAGAAAAAAATGAAAAATAAATTTCAAAATAAATTTCAATAATTTTTTTTAATTCCTTTTTTTTATTTTTTTTTCATTTTTTTCTCAAAAATTTTTTTGAAAATTTTTTATTTTTTTTTCGAATTTTTTTATAAAAATTTTTAAAAATATTTTTCTTTGAAAATTTTTTTTCTGAAAAATTTTATTTTGAATTTTTTTTTTAATTTGTTGATAATTTTTTTTTGAAATTTTTTTTAAAATTTTTTTTCGGAAGTTTTTTTGATTTTTTTTAAATTTTAATTTTGAAATTTTTTTTTGAATTTTTTTTTGAATTTTTTTTTAAATTTTTTTAAAAATTTTTTCATTATTTTTTTTCATTTTCATAAAAACATTTTTCTTTGAAAATTTTTTATTTGAAAAATTTTATTTTGATTTTTTTTTTTATTTTTTTTTTTTAATTTTTTGAAAATTTTCCGATAATTTTTTTTAATTCCTTTTTTTATATTTTTTTTTTCATTTTTTTCTCAAAAATTTTTTTGCAAATTTTTTGAAATTTTTTTTGAAATTTTTTTTGAAAATTTTTTTTCTGAAAAATTTTATTTTGAAATTTAATTTAATTTTTTTTCGAATTTTTTGTAAAAATATTTTTCTTTGAAAATTTTATTTCTGAAAAATTTTATTTTGAAATTTCAAAAAAAAAAATCAAAAAAAAATTTTAAAAAATTGAAATAAAAAATTTCGAAAAAAAATTTCAAAATAAAATTTTTCAGAAAAATGTTTTTATTTGAAAATTTTTTTTTGAAAAATTTTATTTTGAATTTTTTTTAAATTTTTTTTTGAAAATTTTTTGAAAATTTTTTTAAAAATATTTTTCTTTGAAAATTTTTTTTCTGAAAAATTTTTCAGAAAAAAATTTTAAAATAAAAATATTTTTAAAAAAATTCGAAAAAAAAAAATTTGGAAAAAAAATTTTCAAAAAAAAAATATCAAAAAAAATTGAAAAAAAAAATTTAAAAAAAATTCAAAGAAAACACGTCAATTTTCAAAAGAAAAAAAAATCGAAAAAACTTCCCAGAAAAGAATTTTAAAAAAAATTTTTCAAAAAAAAAATTCAAAAAAAAATTTTGAAAAAAATATTTTCAAAAAACATTTCAAAAAAAAATTCAGAAAAAATTTCCCAAAATAAAATTTCCAAAAAAAAATTTTCAAAAAAAAAATTTTCAAAAAAAAAAATAATAAAAAAAAAAAAAAAAATTCAATGAAAATTTCAAAAAAAAATTCGAAAATAAAATTTAATAAAAAATTTAAAAAAAACTTCCCAAAAAAAATTTAAAAAAAAATTAAAAAAAAAAATTATTTCAATTTTTTTTTTTCGAATTTTTTTTTGAATTTTTTTTTAAATTTTTTTTTGGGAAGTTTTTTCTGAATTTTTTTTTTTATTTTATTTTTGAAATTTTTTTTTGAATTTTTTCTGAATTTTTTTTATTATCATAAAAATAATTTTGGAATTTTTTTTCTAATTTTTTTTTTAATTTTTTTTCGAATTTTTTTTAAAATTTTTTTTTAATTTTTTGATAATTTTTTGATAATTTTTTTTTCAAGTTTTTTTTCGAATTTTTTTTAGAAATTTTTTTTAAAATTTTTTTTGGGTTTTTTTTTGATTTTTTTTAAATTTTTTTTTGAAAATTTTTCGATAATTTTTTTTAATTCCTTTTTTTATATTTTTTTTTCATTTTTTTCTCAAAAATTTTTTTGCAAATTTTTTGAAATTTTTTTTAAAATTTTTTTTGAAAATTTTTTTTCTGAAAAATTTTATTTTGAATTTTTTTTTTAATTTGTTGATAATTTTTTTTTGAAATTTTTTTTAAAATTTTTTTTGGGAAGTTTTTTTGATTTTTTTTTAATTTTAATTTTGAAATTTTTTTTTGAATTTTTTTTTGAATTTTTTTTTAAATTTTTTTTAAAATTTTTTCATTATTTTTTTTCATTTTCATAAAAACATTTTTCTTTGAAAATTTTTTATTTGAAAAATTTTATTTTGATTTTTTTTTTCATTTTTTTCTCAAAAATTTTTTTGCAAATTTTTTGAAATTTTTTTTGAAATTTTTTTTGAAAATTTTTTTTCTGAAAAATTTTATTTTGAAATTTAATTTAATTTTTTTTCGAATTTTTTGTAAAAATATTTTTCTTTGAAAATTTTATTTCTGAAAAATTTTATTTTGAAATTTCAAAAAAAAAAATCAAAAAAAAATTTTAAAAAATTGAAATAAAAAATTTCGAAAAAAAATTTCAAAATAAAATTTTTCAGAAAAAAAATTTTCAAAAAAAATTTCAAAAAAAACTTCAAAAAATTTGAAAAAAAATTTTTGAGAAAAAAATGAAAAAAAAATATAAAAAAAGGAATTAAAAAACATTATCGGAAAATTTTCAAAAAAATAAAAAAAAAATTCAAAATAAAATTTTTCAAATAAAAAATTTTCAAAGAAAAATGTTTTAATGAAAATGAAAAAAAATAATGAAAAAATTAAAAAAAAAATTTAAAAAAAAATTCAAAAAAAAATTTCAAAAATAAAATTTAAAAAAAAAATCAAAAAAACTTCCCAAAAAAAAATTTAAAAAAAAAATTCAAAAAAAAATTATCAACAAATTAAAAAAAAAATTTTAAAAAAAAATTCAAAATAAAATTTTCAGAAAAAAAATTTTCAAAGAAAAATATTTTTAAAAATTTTTTTAAAAAAATTCGAAAAAAAAAAAAATTTGAAAAAAAATTTTCAAAAAAAAATTTCAAAAAAAATTTCAAAAAAATTTGCAAAAAAATTTTTGAGAAAAAAATGAAAAAAAAAATAAAAAAAAGGAATTAAAAAAAATTATTGAAATTTATTTTGAAATTTATTTTTCATTTTTTTCTCAAAAATTTTATTGCAAATTTTTTTGAAATTTTTTTTCGATTTTTTTTTGAAAATTTTCTGATAATTTTTATTTTAAATTCTTTTTTTTTTCATTTTTTTTTCAAAAATTTTTTTGAAAATTTTTTTGAAATATTTTTCAAAATTTTTTTTCTAATTTTTTTTTATTTTTTCAAATTTTTTTTTGAATTTTTTTAAAAATTTTTTTTTAAATATTTTTCTTAGAAAATTTTTTTTCTGAAAAATTTTATTTTGAAACTTTTTTTTCATTTTTTTTTAATTTTTGATAATTTTTTTTTGAATTTTTTTTTTGAAATTTCAAAATAAAATTTTTCAGAAATAAAATTTTCAAAGAAAAATATTTTTACAAAAAAATTTTAAAAAAATTCGAAAAAAAAAAAAATTAAAATAAATTTCAAAATAAATTTCAAAAAATTTTCGGAAAAAAAAATTAAAAAAAATTAAAAAAAAAATCGAAAAAAAATTCAAAACAAAATTTTTCAGAAAAAAAATTTTCAAAGAAAAATATTTAAAAACAAAATTTTTAAAAAAATTCGAAAAAAAATTTGAAAAAATAAAAAAAAAATTAGAAAAAAAATTTTGAAAAAAAAATGAAAAAAAAATTTTTGAAAAAAAATTGAAAAAAAAAGAATTTAAAATAAAAATTATCAGAAAATTTTCAAAAAAAAAATTTCAAAATAAAATTTTTCAAAAAAAATATTTTCGAAGAAAAACATTTTTATGAAAATAATGAAAAAAAATTTTTGAAAAATTTCAAAAAAAAAATTTCAAAACCAAAATTTTTCAAAAAAAAATTTCAAAAAAAAAAATAAAAAAAATTGAAATAAAAAATTTCGAAAAAAAATTTTCAAAAAAAAGATTTCAAAAAAATTTCAAAATGAAATTTTTCAGAAAAAAAATTTTAAAAGAAAAATATTTTTAAAAAAATTCGAAAAAAAAAATTAATAAAAAATTTAGAAAAAAAATTTCAAAAAAAAAATTTCAAAAAAAATTTCAAAAAAATTTGCAAAAAAATTTTTGAGAAAAAAATGAAAAAAAATATAAAAAGAGGAATTAAAAAAAATTATCGAAAAATTTTCAAAAAAAAAAATAAAAAAAAAATTCAAAATAAAATTTTTCAAATAAAAAATTTTCAAAGAAAAAAATTTTTATGAAAATAATGAAAAAATTTTAAAAAAAATTCAAAAAAAATTCAAAAAAAAATTCAAAAATAAAATTTTAACAAAAATTTCAAAAAAACTTCCCAAAAAAAATTAAAAAAAGAATTTCAAAAAAAAATTATCAACAAATTAAAAAAAAATTTAAAAAAAATTCAAAATAAAATTTTTCAGAAAAAAAATTTTCAAAGAAAAATATTTTTTAAAAAATTTATGAAAAAATTCGAAAAAAAAAAAAAAATTGGTAAAAAAATTTTCAAAAAAAAATTTCAAAAAAATTTGCAATAAAATTTTTGAGAAAAAAATTAAAAATAAATTTCAAAATAAATTTCAATAATTTTTTTTAATTCCTTTTTTTATTTTTTTTTCATTTTTTTCTCAAAAATTTTTTTGCAAATTTTTTTTTTTTTCGAATTTTTTAAAAAAAATTTTTAAAAATATTTTTCTTTGAAATTTTTTTTACTGAAAAATTTTATTTTGAATTTTTTTTTTAAATGTTTTTTTTTTTAATTTGTTGATAATTTTTTTTTGAAATTTTTTTTAAAATTTTTTTGGGAAGTTTTTTGATTTTTTTTTAAATTTTATTTTTGAATTTTTTTTTAAAATTTTTTTTAAATTTTTTTTAAAAAATTTTTCATTATTTTTTTTCATTTTCATAAAAACATTTTTCTTTGAAAATTTTTTATTTGAAAAATTTTATTTTGAAATTTTTTTTAAATTTTTTTTTTGAAAATTTTTTGAAAATTTTCCGATAATTTTTTTTAATTCCTTTTTTTAAATTTTTTTTTTTCATTTTTTTCTCAAAAATTTTTTTGCAAATTTTTTGAAATTTTTTTCGAAATTTTTTTTGAAAATTTTTTTTCTGAAAAATTTTATTTTGAAATTTATTTTAATTTTTTTTTTTAATTTTTATTCGAATTTTTTGTAAAAATATTTTTCTTTGAAAATTTTATTTCTGAAAAATTTTATTTTGAAATTTCAAAAAAAAATTCAAAAAAAATTTTTAAAAAATTGAAATAAAAAATTTCGAAAAAAAATTTCAAAAAAAAATTTTTCAGAAAAAAATTTTCAAAAAAAATTTCAAAAAAAATTTCAAAAAATGCAAAAAAATTTTTGAGAAAAAAATGAAAAAAAAATATAAAAAAAGGAATTAAAAAAAATTATCGAAAAATTTTCAAAAAATTAAAAAAAAAAAATAAAAAAAAATTTCAAAATAAAATTTTTCAAATAAAAAATTTTCAAAGAAAAATGTTTTTATGAAAATGAAAAAAAATAATGAAAAAATTAAAAAAAAAATTTAAAAAAAATTCAGAAAAAAATTTCAAAAATAAAATTTAAAAAAAAATCAAAAAAACTTCCCAAAAAAAATTTTTAAAAAAATTTCAAAAAAAAATTATCAACAAATAAAAAAAAAATTTAAAAAAAAAATTCAAAATAAAATTTTTCAGAAAAAAAATTTTCAAAGAAAAATATTTTTAAAAATTTTTTAAAAAAAATTCGAAGAAAAAAAAAATTTGAAAAAAAATTTTCAAAAAAAAATTTTCAAAAAAAATTTCAAAAAAATTTGCAAAAAAATTTTTGAGAAAAAAATGAAAAAAAAAATAAAAAAAAGAAATTAAAAAAAATTATTGAAATTTATTTTGAAATTTATTTTTCATTTTTTTCTCAAAAATTTTATTGCAAATTTTTTGAAATTTTTTTTGGATTTTTTTTTGAAAATTTTCCGATAATTTTTATTTTAAAATTCTTTTTTTTTCATTTTTTTTCAAAAATTTTTTCGAAATTTTTTTTGAAATTTTTTTTCTATTTTTTTTTATTTTTTTAAATTTTTTTTCGAATTTTTAAAAAATTTTTTTTTAAAAATATTTTTCTTTGAAAATTTTTTTTCTGAAAACTTTTATTTTGAAATTTTTTTTTCATTTTTTTTGAAATTTTTTGATAATTTTTTTTTGAATTTTGTATGAAATTTTTTTTTGAATTTTTTTTCGATTTTTTTTAAATTTTTTTTTATTTTTTTTTCCGAAAATTTTTTTGAAATTTATTTTATTTTTTTTTTAATTTTTTTTCGAATTTTTTTAAAAATTTTTTGTAAAAATATTTTTCTTTGAAAATTTTATTTCTGAAAAATTTTATTTTGAAATTTCAAAAAAAAAATTCAAAAAAAAATTTAAAAAAATTGAAATAAAAAATTTCGAAAAAAAAATTCAAAATAAAATTTTTCAGAAAAAAAATTTTCAAAAAAAATTTCAAAAAAAAATTTCAAAAAATTTGCAAAAAAATTTTTGAGAAAAAAATGAAAAAAAAAATATAAAAAAAGGAATTAAAAAAAATTATCGGAAAATTTTCAAAAAAAAAATAAAAAAAAAAATCAAAAAAACCCCAAAAAAAATTTTAAAAAAAATTTCTAAAAAAAATTCGAAAAAAAACTTGAAAAAAAAATTATCAAAAAATTTTTAAAAAAATTAAAACAAAATTTCAAAATAAAATTTTTCAGAAAAAAAATTTTCAAAGAAAAATATTTTAAAACAAAATTTTAAAAATAATCCGAAAAAAAATAAAAAAAATAAAAAAAAATTAGAAAAAAATTTTGAAACAAAAATTTCGAAAAAAATTTTAAAAAAATTTTCAGAAAAATTTTTGTAAAAAAATGAAAAAAAAAATATAAAAAAAAAATTAAAAAAAAAAATTATCAGAAAATTTTCAAAAAATTTTCAAAAAAAAAAAAATTCAAAACAAAATTTTTCAAAAGAAGAATTTCAAAGAAAAACATTTTTATGAAAATAAAGAAAAAAAATTAAAAAAAAAGTTTTAAAAAAATTCAAAAAAAAATTTCAAAACCAAAATTTTTCAAAAAAAAATTCAAAAAAAAAATTAAAAAAAATTGAAATAAAAAATTTCGAAAAAAAATTTTGAAAAAAAATTTCAAAAAAAAAGGTTTCAAAAAAAATTTGAAAAAAATTTTCGAAAAAAATTTCAAAAAAAACTTGAAAAAAAAAATTTAAAAAAAAAAATTATCAACAAATTAATAAAAAAAAAAAAAATTTCAAAAAAAAATTTTTCAGAAAAAAAATTTTCAAAGAAAAATATTTTTATGAAAATAAAAAAAAAATAATAAAAAAATTTCAAAAAAAAATTCGAGAGAAAATTTCAAAAATAAAATAAAAAGAAATATCAGAAAAAAATTCCTAAAAAAATTTAAAAAATTGAAATAAAAAATTTCAAAAGAATTTTAGAAAAAAATTTCAAAAAAACTTGAAAAAAAAAATTATCAAAAAATTTTAAAAAAAATTCAAAATAAAATTTTTCAGAAAAAAAATTTTCAAAGAAAAATATTTTTAAAAAAATTAGAAAAAAAAATTTCAAAAAAAAAAATTCAAAAAAAATTTCAAAAAAATTTGCAAAAAAATTTTTGAGAAAAAAATGAAAAAAAAATAAGAAAAAATGAATTAAAAAAAATTATTGAAATTTATTTTTCATTTTTTTCTCAAAATTTTTTTTGCAAATTTTTTTGAATTTGTTTTGGAATTTTTTTTTGAAAATTTTTTTAACAATTTTTTTTTTTTTTCGAATTTTTTTATAAATTTTTTTGAAAATATTTTTCTTTGAAATTTTTTTTTCTGAAAAATTTTATTTTGAATTTTCTTTAAATTTTTTTTTTAATTTGTTGATAATTTTTTTTAAATTTTTTTTGGGAAGTTTTTTTGATTTTTTTAAATTTTATTTTTGAAATTTTTTTTTGAATTTTTTTTTATTTTTTTCATTATTTTTTTTTATTTTCATAAAAATATTTTATTTTGAAATTTTTTTTTTATTTTTTTTTTATAAATTTTTTTGAAAATTTTCCGATAATTTTTTTGAATTCCTTTTTTTTTATTTTTTTTTCATTTTTTTCTCAAAAATTTTTTTGCAAATTTTTTTGAAATTTTTTTTGAAATTTTTTTTTTGAAAATTTTTTTTCAATTTTTTTTTTCGATTTTTTTTAAAAAAAATTTTAAAAATATTTTTCTTTGAAAATTTTTTTTTTGAAAAATTTTATTTTGAATTTTTTTTTTAATTTTTTTTTTTAATTTGTTGATAATTTTTTTTTGAAATTTTTTTTAAAATTTTTTTTTGGGAAGTTTTTTGATTTTTTTTTAAATTTTATATTTGAATTTTTTTTTTAATTTTTTTTTTAATTTTTTCATTATTTTTTTTCATTTTCATAAAAACATTTTTCTTTGAAAATTTTTTATTTGAAAAATTTTATTTTGAAATTTTTTTTTTATTTTTTTTTTGAAAATTTTTTGAAAAATTTCTGATAATTTTTTTTAATTCCTTTTTTATATATTTTTTTAAATTTTTTTCTCAAAAATTTTTTTGCAAATTTTTTGAAATTTTTTTTGAAATTTTTTTTGAAAATTTTTTTTCTGAAAAATTTTATTTTGAAATTTTTTTTCGAAATTTTTTATTTCAATTCTTTTAAATTTTTTTTTGAATTTTTTTTGAAATTTCAAAATAAAATATTTCAGAAATAAAATTTTCAAAGAAAAATATTTTTACAAAAAATTCGAAAAAAAAAAAAAAATTAAAATAAATTTCAAAATAAATTTCAAAAAAATTTTCGGAAAAAAAAATAAAAAAAAATTTAAAAAAAAATCGAAAAAAAATTCAAAAAAAAAATTTTCAGAAAAAAAATTTTCAAAAAAAATTTCAAAAAAAACTTCAAAAAATTTGAAAAAAAATTTTTGAGAAAAAAATGAAAAAAAAATATAAAAAAAGGAATTAAAAAACATTATCGGAAAATTTTCAAAAAAATAAAAAAAAAATTCAAAATAAAATTTTTCAAATAAAAAATTTTCAAAGAAAAATGTTTTAATGAAAATGAAAAAAAATAATGAAAAAATTAAAAAAAAAATTTAAAAAAAAATTCAAAAAAAAATTTCAAAAATAAAATTTAAAAAAAAAATCAAAAAAACTTCCCAAAAAAAAATTTAAAAAAAAAATTCAAAAAAAAATTATCAACAAATTAAAAAAAAAATTTTAAAAAAAAATTCAAAATAAAATTTTCAGAAAAAAAATTTTCAAAGAAAAATATTTTTAAAAATTTTTTAAAAAAAATTCGAAAAAAAAAAAAATTTGAAAAAAAATTTTCAAAAAAAAATTTCAAAAAAAATTTCAAAAAAATTTGCAAAAAAATTTTTGAGAAAAAAATGAAAAAAAAAATAAAAAAAAGGAATTAAAAAAAATTATTGAAATTTATTTTGAAATTTATTTTTCATTTTTTTCTCAAAAATTTTATTGCAAATTTTTTTGAAATTTTTTTTCGATTTTTTTTTGAAAATTTTCTGATAATTTTTATTTTAAATTCTTTTTTTTTTCATTTTTTTTTCAAAAATTTTTTTTTGAATTTTTTTAAAAATTTTTTTTTTAATATTTTTCTTAGAAAATTTTTTTTCTGAAAAATTTTATTTTGAAACTTTTTTTTCATTTTTTTTTAATTTTTGATAATTTTTTTTTGAATTTTTTTTTTGAAATTTCAAAATAAAATTTTTCAGAAATAAAATTTTCAAAGAAAAATATTTTTACAAAAAAATTTTAAAAAAATTCGAAAAAAAAAAAAATTAAAATAAATTTCAAAATAAATTTCAAAAAATTTTCGGAAAAAAAAATTTAAAAAAATTAAAAAAAAAATCGAAAAAAAATTCAAAACAAAATTTTTCAGAAAAAAAATTTTCAAAGAAAAATATTTAAAAACAAAATTTTTAAAAAAATTCGAAAAAAAATTTGAAAAAATAAAAAAAAAATTAGAAAAAAAAAAAAAAAAAATTAGAAAAAAAATTTTGAAAAAAAAATGAAAAAAAAATTTTTGAAAAAAAATTGAAAAAAAAAGAATTTAAAATAAAAATTATCAGAAAATTTTCAAAAAAAAAATTTCAAAATAAAATTTTTCAAAAAAAATATTTTCGAAGAAAAACATTTTTATGAAAATAATGAAAAAAAATTTTTGAAAAATTTCAAAAAAAAAATTTCAAAACCAAAATTTTTCAAAAAAAAATTTCAAAAAAAAAAATAAAAAAAATTGAAATAAAAAATTTCGAAAAAAAATTTTCAAAAAAAAGATTTCAAAAAAATTTCAAAATGAAATTTTTCAGAAAAAAAATTTTAAAAGAAAAATATTTTTAAAAAAATTCGAAAAAAAAAATTAATAAAAAATTTAGAAAAAAAATTTCAAAAAAAAAATTTCAAAAAAAATTTCAAAAAAATTTGCAAAAAAATTTTTGAGAAAAAAATGAAAAAAAATATAAAAAGAGGAATTAAAAAAAATTATCGAAAAATTTTCAAAAAAAAAAATAAAAAAAAAATTCAAAATAAAATTTTTCAAATAAAAAATTTTCAAAGAAAAAATTTTTTATGAAAATAATGAAAAAATTTTAAAAAAAATTCAAAAAAAATTCAAAAAAAAATTCAAAAATAAAATTTTAACAAAAATTTCAAAAAAACTTCCCAAAAAAAATTAAAAAAAGAATTTCAAAAAAAAATTATCAACAAATTAAAAAAAAATTTAAAAAAAATTCAAAATAAAATTTTTCAGAAAAAAAATTTTCAAAGAAAAATATTTTTTAAAAAATTTATGAAAAAATTCGAAAAAAAAAAAAAATTGGTAAAAAAATTTTCAAAAAAAAATTTCAAAAAAATTTGCAATAAAATTTTTGAGAAAAAAATTAAAAATAAATTTCAAAATAAATTTCAATAATTTTTTTTAATTCCTTTTTTTATTTTTTTTTCATTTTTTTCTCAAAAATTTTTTTGCAAATTTTTTTTTTTTTCGAATTTTTTAAAAAAAATTTTTAAAAATATTTTTCTTTGAAATTTTTTTTACTGAAAAATTTTATTTTGAATTTTTTTTTTAAATGTTTTTTTTTTTAATTTGTTGATAATTTTTTTTTGAAATTTTTTTTAAAATTTTTTTGGGAAGTTTTTTGATTTTTTTTTAAATTTTATTTTTGAATTTTTTTTTAAAATTTTTTTTAAATTTTTTTTAAAAAATTTTTCATTATTTTTTTTCATTTTCATAAAAACATTTTTCTTTGAAAATTTTTTATTTGAAAAATTTTATTTTGAAATTTTTTTTAAATTTTTTTTTTGAAAATTTTTTGAAAATTTTCCGATAATTTTTTTTAATTCCTTTTTTTAAATTTTTTTTTTCATTTTTTTCTCAAAAATTTTTTTGCAAATTTTTTGAAATTTTTTTCGAAATTTTTTTTGAAAATTTTTTTTCTGAAAAATTTTATTTTGAAATTTATTTTAATTTTTTTTTTTAATTTTTATTCGAATTTTTTGTAAAAATATTTTTCTTTGAAAATTTTATTTCTGAAAAATTTTATTTTGAAATTTCAAAAAAAAATTCAAAAAAAAATTTTAAAAAATTGAAATAAAAAATTTCGAAAAAAAATTTCAAAAAAAAATTTTTCAGAAAAAAATTTTCAAAAAAAATTTCAAAAAAAATTTCAAAAAATGCAAAAAAATTTTTGAGAAAAAAATGAAAAAAAAATATAAAAAAAGGAATTAAAAAAAATTATCGAAAAATTTTCAAAAAATTAAAAAAAAAAAATAAAAAAAAATTTCAAAATAAAATTTTTCAAATAAAAAATTTTCAAAGAAAAATGTTTTTATGAAAATGAAAAAAAATAATGAAAAAATTAAAAAAAAAATTTAAAAAAAATTCAGAAAAAAATTTCAAAAATAAAATTTAAAAAAAAATCAAAAAAACTTCCCAAAAAAAATTTTTAAAAAAATTTCAAAAAAAAATTATCAACAAATAAAAAAAAAATTTAAAAAAAAAATTCAAAATAAAATTTTTCAGAAAAAAAATTTTCAAAGAAAAATATTTTTAAAAATTTTTTAAAAAAAATTCGAAGAAAAAAAAAATTTTAAAAAAAATTTTCAAAAAAAAATTTTCAAAAAAAATTTCAAAAAAATTTGCAAAAAAATTTTTGAGAAAAAAATGAAAAAAAAAATAAAAAAAAGAAATTAAAAAAAATTATTGAAATTTATTTTGAAATTTATTTTTCATTTTTTTCTCAAAAATTTTATTGCAAATTTTTTGAAATTTTTTTTGGATTTTTTTTTGAAAATTTTCCGATAATTTTTATTTTAAAATTCTTTTTTTTTCATTTTTTTTCAAAAATTTTTTCGAAATTTTTTTTGAAATTTTTTTTCTATTTTTTTTTATTTTTTTAAATTTTTTTTCGAATTTTAAAAAAATTTTTTTTTAAAAATATTTTTCTTTGAAAATTTTTTTTCTGAAAACTTTTATTTTGAAATTTTTTTTTCATTTTTTTTGAAATTTTTTGATAATTTTTTTTTGAATTTTGTATGAAATTTTTTTTTGAATTTTTTTTCGATTTTTTTTTAATTTTTTTTTACTTTTTTTTCCGAAAATTTTTTTGAAATTTATTTTATTTTTTTTTTAATTTTTTTTCGAATTTTTTTAAAAATTTTTTGTAAAAATATTTTTCTTTGAAAATTTTATTTCTGAAAAATTTTATTTTGAAATTTCAAAAAAAAAATTCAAAAAAAAATTTAAAAAAATTGAAATAAAAAATTTCGAAAAAAAAATTCAAAATAAAATTTTTCAGAAAAAAAATTTTCAAAAAAAATTTCAAAAAAAAATTTCAAAAAATTTGCAAAAAAATTTTTGAGAAAAAAATGAAAAAAAAAATATAAAAAAAGGAATTAAAAAAAATTATCGGAAAATTTTCAAAAAAAAAATAAAAAAAAAATCAAAAAAACCCCAAAAAAAATTTTAAAAAAAATTTCTAAAAAAAATTCGAAAAAAAACTTGAAAAAAAAATTATCAAAAAATTTTTAAAAAAATTAAAACAAAATTTCAAAATAAAATTTTTCAGAAAAAAAATTTTCAAAGAAAAATATTTTAAAACAAAATTTTAAAAATAATCCGAAAAAAAATAAAAAAAATAAAAAAAAATTAGAAAAAAATTTTGAAACAAAAATTTCGAAAAAAATTTTAAAAAAATTTTCAGAAAAATTTTTGTAAAAAAATGAAAAAAAAAATATAAAAAAAAAATTAAAAAAAAAAATTATCAGAAAATTTTCAAAAAATTTTCAAAAAAAAAAAAATTCAAAACAAAATTTTTCAAAAGAAGAATTTCAAAGAAAAACATTTTTATGAAAATAAAGAAAAAAAATTAAAAAAAAAGTTTTAAAAATATTCAAAAAAAAATTTCAAAACCAAAATTTTTCAAAAAAAAATTCAAAAAAAAAATTAAAAAAAATTGAAATAAAAAATTTCGAAAAAAAATTTTGAAAAAAAATTTCAAAAAAAAAGGTTTCAAAAAAAATTTGAAAAAAATTTTCGAAAAAAATTTCAAAAAAAACTTGAAAAAAAAAATTTAAAAAAAAAAATTATCAACAAATTAATAAAAAAAAAAAAAAATTTCAAAAAAAAATTTTTCAGAAAAAAAATTTTCAAAGAAAAATATTTTTATGAAAATAAAAAAAAAATAATAAAAAAATTTCAAAAAAAAATTCGAGAGAAAATTTCAAAAATAAAATAAAAAGAAATATCAGAAAAAAATTCCTAAAAAAATTTAAAAAATTGAAATAAAAAATTTCAAAAGAATTTTAGAAAAAAATTTCAAAAAAACTTGAAAAAAAAAATTATCAAAAAATTTTAAAAAAAATTCAAAATAAAATTTTTCAGAAAAAAAATTTTCAAAGAAAAATATTTTTAAAAAAATTAGAAAAAAAATTTTCAAAAAAAAAAATTCAAAAAAAATTTCAAAAAAATTTGCAAAAAAATTTTTGAGAAAAAAATGAAAAAAAAATAAGAAAAAATGAATTAAAAAAAATTATTGAAATTTATTTTTAATTTTTTTCTCAAAATTTTTTTTGCAAATTTTTTTGAATTTGTTTTGGAATTTTTTTTTGAAAATTTTTTTAACAATTTTTTTTTTTTTTCGAATTTTTTTATAAATTTTTTTGAAAATATTTTTCTTTGAAATTTTTTTTTCTGAAAAATTTTATTTTGAATTTTCTTTAAATTTTTTTTTTAATTTGTTGATAATTTTTTTTAAATTTTTTTTGGGAAGTTTTTTTGATTTTTTTAAATTTTATTTTTGAAATTTTTTTTTGAATTTTTTTTTATTTTTTTCATTATTTTTTTTTATTTTCATAAAAATATTTTATTTTGAAATTTTTTTTTTATTTTTTTTTTATAAATTTTTTTGAAAATTTTCCGATAATTTTTTTGAATTCCTTTTTTTTTATTTTTTTTTCATTTTTTTCTCAAAAATTTTTTTGCAAATTTTTTTGAAATTTTTTTTGAAATTTTTTTTTTGAAAATTTTTTTTCAATTTTTTTTTTCGATTTTTTTTAAAAAAAAATTTAAAAATATTTTTCTTTGAAAATTTTTTTTTTGAAAAATTTTATTTTGAATTTTTTTTTTAATTTTTTTTTTTAATTTGTTGATAATTTTTTTTTGAAATTTTTTTTAACATTTTTTTTTGGGAAGTTTTTTGATTTTTTTTTAAATTTTATATTTGAATTTTTTTTTTAATTTTTTTTTTAATTTTTTCATTATTTTTTTTCATTTTCATAAAAACATTTTTCTTTGAAAATTTTTTATTTGAAAAATTTTATTTTGAAATTTTTTTTTTATTTTTTTTTTGAAAATTTTTTGAAAAATTTCTGATAATTTTTTTTAATTCCTTTTTTATATATTTTTTTAAATTTTTTTCTCAAAAATTTTTTTGCAAATTTTTTGAAATTTTTTTTGAAATTTTTTTTGAAAATTTTTTTTCTGAAAAATTTTATTTTGAAATTTTTTTTCGAAATTTTTTATTTCAATTCTTTTAAATTTTTTTTTGAATTTTTTTTGAAATTTCAAAATAAAATATTTCAGAAATAAAATTTTCAAAGAAAAATATTTTTACAAAAAATTCGAAAAAAAAAAAAAATTAAAATAAATTTCAAAATAAATTTCAAAAAAATTTTCGGAAAAAGAAATAAAAAAAAATTTAAAAAAAAATCGAAAAAAAATTCAAAAAAAAAATTTTCAAACAAAATTCAAAAAAAAATTATCAAAAAATTTAATAAAAAATGAAAAAAAAATTTCAAAATAAAATTTTTCAGAAAAAAAATTTTCAAAGAAAAATATTTAAAAAAAAATTTAAAAAAAATTAGAAAAAAAAATTGAAAAAATAAAAAAAAAATTAGAAAAAAAATTTTGAAAAAAAAATTTCGAAAAAAATTTCAAAAAAATTTTCAAAAAAATTTTTGAAAAAAAAATGAAAAAAAAAAGAATTTAAAATAAAAATTATCAGAAAATTTTCAAAAAATTTTCAATAAAAAAATTCAAAATTAAATTTTTCAAAAAAAAAATTTTCGAAGAAAAACATTTTTATGAAAATAATGAAAAAAAAATTAAAAAAAATTCCAAAAAAAAAATTTCAAAACCAAAATTTTTCAAAAAAATATTTCAAAAAAAAATTTAAAAAAATTAAAATAAAAAATTTCGAAAAAAAATTTCGAAAAAAAAATTTCAAAAAAAATTGCAAAAAAAAATTTTGAGAAAAAAATGAAAAAAAAATATAAAAAAAGGAATTAAAAAAAATTATCGGAAAATTTTCAAAAAAAAAATAAAAAAAAAATTTCAAAATAAAATTTTTCAAATAAAAAATTTTTAAAGAAAAATATTTTTATGAAAATAATGAAAAAATTTAGAAAAAAAAATAAAAAAAAATTCAAAAAAAAATTCAAAAATAAAATTAAAAAAAAAATTTCAACAAAACTTCCCAAAAAAAATTAAAAAAAGAATTTCAAAAAAAAATTATCAACAAATTAAAAAAAAAAAAAAAAATCAGAATAAAATTTTTCAGAAAAAAAATTTTCAAAGAAAAATATTTTTTAAAAAATTTATAAAAAAATTCGAAAAAAAAAAAAAAAAAATTGGTAAAAAAATTTTCAAAAAAAAAATTCCAAAAAAAAATTTCAAAACAATTTGCAAAAAAATTTTTGAGAAAAAATGAAAAATAAATTTCAAAATAAATTTCAATAATTTTTTTTAATTCCTTTTTTTTTATTTTTTTTTTATTTTTTTCTCAAAAATTTTTTTGAAAAAAAAATTTTTTTTTTGAAATTTTTTTTCTAAATTTTTTATTTATTTTTTTTTTCGAATTTTTTTAAAAATATTTTTCTTTTAAAATTTTTTTTCTGAAAAATTTTATTTTGATTTTTTTTTTTTAATATGTTGATAATTTTTTTTTGAAATTTTTTTTTTCAAGTTTTTTCGAAATTTTTTTCGAAAATTCTTTTGAAATTTTTAATTTCAATTATTTTTAATTTTTTTTTTGAATTTTTTTTTGAAAAATTTTGGTTTTGAAATTTTTTTTTGAATTTTTTTTTAAATTTTTTTTCTTTATTTTCATAAAAATGTTTTTCTTTGAAAATTTTTTTTTGAAAAATTTTATTTTGAATTTTTTTAAAATTTTTTTTTGAAAATTTTTTTAAAATTTTTTTAAAAATATTTTTCTTTGAAAATTTTTTTTCTGAAAAATTTTTCAGAAAAAAAATTTTTAAAGAAAAATATTTTTAAAAAAAATCGAAAAAAAAAAAAATTTGGAAAAAAAATTTTCAAAAAAAAATCAAAAAAAATTGAAAAAAAAAAATTTAAAAAAAATTCAAAGAAAACACGTCAATTTTCAAAAGAAAAAAAATTCGAAAAAAACTTCCCAGAAAAGAATTTAAAAAAAAAATTTTCAAAAAAAAAATTCAAAAAAAAATTTTGAAAAATATATTTTCAAAAAACATTTCAAAAAAAAAATTCAGAAAAAATTTCCCAAAATAAAATTTCCAAAAAAAAAATTTTCAAAAAAAAAATTTTCAAAAAAAAAATAAAAAAAAAATAAAAAAAAAAATTTCAATGAAAATTTCAAAAAAAAATTCGAAAATAAAATTTAATAAAAATTTCAAAAAAACTTCCCAACAAAAATAAAAAAAAAAAATTCAAAAAAAAAATTATTTTGATTTTTTTTTTTCGAATTTTTTTTTGAATTTTTTTTTGGGAAGTTTTTTCTGAAATTTTTTTTTCATTTTATTTTTGAAATTTTTTTTTGAATTTTTTCTGAATTTTTTTTTTGAAATTTTTTTATTATTTTTTTTATTTTCATAAAAATAATTTTGGAATTTTTTTTCTAAATAATTTTGGAATTTTTTTTCTAAATTTTTTTTTTATTTTTTTTCGATTTTTTTTTTAAATTTTTTTAAAAATATTTTTCTTTGAAAATTATTTTTCTGAAAAATTTTATTTTGAAATCTTTTTTTTCAAGTTTTTTTTGAAATCTTTTTTTTTGAAAATTTTTTTTGATTTTTTTTTTCAAGTTTTTTTGAAATTTTTTTTGAAATTTTTTTTTATGAATTTTTTTTAATTTTTTTTTATTTTTTTTCCGAATTTTTTTTTTGAAATTTATTTTAATTTTTTTTTAAATTTTTTCGAATTTTTTTTGAATTTTTTTTTTTTTGGGAAGTTTTTTTTGGAATTTTTTTAAAATTTTATTTTTGAAAATTTTTTTTGAATTTTTTTTTAAATTTTTTTTTTGAAAATTTTTTTTTTGAAAATTTTTTTTTTTGAAATTTTATTTTTGGAAATTTTTTCTGAATTTTTTTTTAAACGTTTTTTGAAATTTTTTTTTGTAATTTTTTTTAAATTATTTTTCTTAAGTTTTTTTTGAATTTTTTTTTTGAAAAATTTTTTTTTGAAAAATTTTTATTTGAAAAATTTTTTTTTGAATTCTTTTCTGGGAAGTTTTTTTCGAAATTTTTTTCTTTTGAAAATTGACGTGTTTTCTTTGAAATTTTTTTAAATTTTTTTTTAAATTTTTTTTGAATTTTTTTTTGAAATTTCAAAATAAAATTTTTCAGAAAAAAAATTTTCAAAGAAAAATATTTTTAAAAAAAATTTTTAAAAAAATTCGAAAAAAAAATAAAAAATTAGAAGAAAAATTTTGAAAAAAAAATTTCGAGAAAAATTTCAAAAAAATTTTCAAAAAAAAAATTCAGAAAAAATCTCCAAAAATAAAATTTCCAAAAAAAAAATTTTCAAAATAAAAAATTTTCAAAAAAAAAATAAAAAAAAAAATTCAGAAAAAATTTCAAAAAAAAATTCAAAAAAAAATTTCAAAAATAAAATTGAAAAAAAAATTCAAAAAAAACTTCCCAAAAAAAATAAAAAAAAAAATTTCAAAAAAAATTCGAAGAAAAAATAAAAAAAAAATTAAAAAAATTTCGAAGAAAACACGTCAATTTTCAAAAGAAAAAAATTTCTAAAAAAACTTCCCAGAAAAGAATTCAAAAAAAATTTTTTCAAAAAACAATTTTGCAAAAAAAAATGAAAAAAAAATATAAAAAAAGGAATTAAAAAAAATTATCGGAAAATTTTCAAAAAAAAAATAAAAAAAAATTCAAAATAAAATTTTTCAAATAAAAAATTTTCAAAGAAAAATATTTTTATGAAAATAATGAAAAAAAAATTAAAAAAAATTCCAAAAAAAAAATTTCAAAACCAAAATTTTTCAAAAAAATATTTCAAAAAAAAATTTAAAAAAATTTCGAAGAAAAACATTTTTATGAAAATAATGAAAAAAAAATTTAAAAAAATTCCAAAAAAAAAATTAAAAAAAATTAAAATAAAAAATTTCGAAAAAAAATTTTCAAAAAAAATATTTCAAAAAAATTTCAAAATAAAATTTTTCAGAAAAAAAATTTTAAAAGAAAAATATTTTTAAAAAAATTCGAAAAAAAATAAATAAAAAATTTAGAAAAAGAATTTCAAAAAAAAAATTTCAAAAAAAATTTCAAAAAAAATTGCAAAAAAAAATGAAAAAAAAATATAAAAAAAGGAATTAAAAAAAATTATCGGAAAATTTTCAAAAAAAAAATAAAAAAAAATTCAAAATAAAATTTTTCAAATAAAAAATTTTCAAAGAAAAATATTTTTATGAAAATAATGAAAAAAAAATTAAAAAAAATTCCAAAAAAAAAATTTCAAAACCAAAATTTTTCAAAAAAATATTTCAAAAAAAAATTTAAAAAAATTAAAATAAAAAATTTCGAAAAAAAATTTCGAAAAAAAAATTTCAAAAAAAATTGCAAAAAAAAATTTTGAGAAAAAAATGAAAAAAAAATATAAAAAAAGGAATTAAAAAAAATTATCGGAAAATTTTCAAAAAAAAAATAAAAAAAAAATTTCAAAATAAAATTTTTCAAATAAAAATTTTTTAAAGAAAAATATTTTTATGAAAATAATGAAAAAATTTAGAAAAAAAAATCAAAAAAAATTCAAAAAAAAATTCAAAAATAAAATTTAAAAAAAAATTTCAACAAAACTTCCCAAAAAAAATTAAAAAAAGAATTTCAAAAAAAAATTATCAACAAATTAAAAAAAAAAAAAAAAATCAGAATAAAATTTTTCAGAAAAAAAATTTTCAAAGAAAAATATTTTTTAAAAAATTTATAAAAAAATTCGAAAAAAAAAAAAAAAAAAATTGGTAAAAAAATTTTCAAAAAAAAAATTCCAAAAAAAAATTTCAAAACAATTTGCAAAAAAATTTTTGAGAAAAAATGAAAAATAAATTTCAAAATAAATTTCAATAATTTTTTTTAATTCCTTTTTTTTTATTTTTTTTTTATTTTTTTCTCAAAAATTTTTTTGAAATTTTTTTTGAAATTTTTTTTTTGAAATTTTTTTTCTAAATTTTTTATTTATTTTTTTTTTCGAATTTTTTTAAAAATATTTTTCTTTTAAAATTTTTTTTCTGAAAAATTTTATTTTGATTTTTTTTTTTAATATGTTGATAATTTTTTTTTGAAATTTTTTTTTTCAAGTTTTTTCGAAATTTTTTTCGAAAATTCTTTTGAAATTTTTAATTTCAATTATTTTTAATTTTTTTTTTGAATTTTTTTTTGAAAAATTTTGGTTTTGAAATTTTTTTTTTGAATTTTTTTTAAAATTTTTTTTCTTTATTTTCATAAAAATGTTTTTCTTTGAAAATTTTTTTTTGAAAAATTTTATTTTGAATTTTTTTAAAATTTTTTTTTGAAAATTTTTTAAAAATTTTTTTAAAAATATTTTTCTTTGAAAATTTTTTTTCTGAAAAATTTTTCAGAAAAAAAATTTTTAAAGAAAAATATTTTTGAAAAAAATCGAAAAAAAAAAAATTTGGAAAAAAAATTTTCAAAAAAAAATCAAAAAAAATTGAAAAAAAAAATTTAAAAAAAATTCAAAGAAAACACGTCAATTTTCAAAAGAAAAAAAATTCGAAAAAAACTTCCCAGAAAAGAATTAAAAAAAAAAATTTTCAAAAAAAAAATTCAAAAAAAAATTTTGAAAAATATATTTTCAAAAAACATTTCAAAAAAAAAATTCAGAAAAAATTTCCCAAAATAAAATTTCCAAAAAAAAAATTTTCAAAAAAAAAATTTTCAAAAAAAAAATAAAAAAAAAAATTAAAAAAAAAATTTTAATGAAAATTTCAAAAAAAAATTCGAAAATAAAATTTAATAAAAATTTCAAAAAAACTTCCCAAAAAAAATAAAAAAAAAAATTCAAAAAAAAATTATTTTGATTTTTTTTTTTCGAATTTTTTTTTGAATTTTTTTTTGGGAAGTTTTTTCTGAAATTTTTTTTTTATTTTATTTTTGAAAATTTTTTTTGAATTTTTTCTGAATTTTTTTTTTGAAATTTTTTTATTTTTTTTATTTTCATAAAAATAATTTTGGAATTTTTTTTCTAAATTTTTTTTTTATTTTTTTTCGATTTTTTTTTAAATTTTTTTAAAAATATTTTTCTTTGAAAATTATTTTTCTGAAAAATTTAATTTTGAAATCTTTTTTTTTAAGTTTTTTTTGAAATCTTTTTTTTTGAAAATTTTTTTTGATTTTTTTTTTTCAAGTTTTTTTGAAATTTTTTTTGAAATTTTTTTTTATGAATTTTTTTTAATTTTTTTTTATTTTTTTTTCCGAAATTTTTTTTGAAATTTATTTTAATTTTTTTTTAAATTTTTTCGAATTTTTTTTTTGAAAATTTTTTTTTTTTAAATTTTATTTTTGGAAATTTTTTCTGAATTTTTTTTGAAACGTTTTTTGAAATTTTTTTTTGTATTTTTTTTAAAATTATTTTTCTTAAGTTTTTTTTGAATTTTTTTTTTGAAAAATTTTTTTTTGAAAAATTTTTATTTGAAAAATTTTTTTTTGAATTCTTTTCTGGGAAGTTTTTTTCGAAATTTTTTTCTTTTGAAAATTGACGTGTTTTCTTTGAAATTTTTTTAAATTTTTTTTTAAATTTTTTTTGAATTTTTTTTTGAAATTTCAAAATAAAATTTTTCAGAAAAAATTTCAAAAAAAAATTAAAAAAAAAAATTAAAAAAAATTGAAATTAAAAATTTCAAAAGAATTTTCGAAAAAAATTTCGAAAAAACTTGAAAAAAAAAAATTCAAAAAAAAATTATCAACATATTAAAAAAAAATTCAAAATAAAATTTTTCAGAAAAAAAATTTTCAAAGAAAAATATTTCAAAAATTTTTTTTTAAAAAATTCGAAAAAAAAAAATTTGAAAACGAATTTTCAAAAAAAAATTTCAAAAAAAATTTCAAAAAAATTTTTGAGAAAAAAATAAAAAAAAAATAAAAAAAAAGGAATTAAAAAAAATTATTGAAATTTATTTTTCATTTTTTTCTCAAATATTTTTTTGCAAATTTTTTTGAAATATTTTTTGGAATTTTTTTTTTGAAAATTTTTTTACCAATTTTTTTTTTTTTTTTTCGAATTTTTTTATAAATTTTTTAAAAAATATTTTTCTTTGAAAATTTTTTTTCTGAAAAATTTTATTTTGAATTTTTTTTTAAATTTTTTTTTTAATTTGTTGATAATTTTTTTTGAAATTCTTTTTTTAATTTTTTTGGGAAGTTTTTTTGAATTTTTTTTTAAATTTTATTTTTGAATTTTTTTTTTGAATTTTTTTTGAATTTTTTTTCTCAATTTTTTCATTATTTTCATAAAAATATTTTTCTTTGAAAATTTTTTATTTGAAAAATTTTATTTTGAATTTTTTTTTATTTTTTTTTTGAAAATTTTCCGATAATTTTTTTTAATTCCTTTTTTTATATTTTTTTTCATTTTTTTTTGCAATTTTTTTTGAAATTTTTTTTGAAATTTTTTTTTTGAAATTCTTTTTCTAAATTTTTTATTTATTTTTTTTTCGAATTTTTTTAAAAATATTTTTCTTTTAAAATTTTTTTTCTGAAAAATTTTATTTTGAAATTTTTTTGAAATATTTTTTTTGAAAATTTTTTTTCGAAATTTTTTATTTTAATTTTTTTTAATTTTTTTTTTGAAATTTTTTTTTGAAAAATTTTGGTTTTGAAATTGTTTTTTTGGAATTTTTTTAAATTTTTTTTTCATTATTTTCATAAAAATGTTTTTCTTCGAAATTTTTTTTTTTTGAAAAATTTTATTTTGAAATTTTTTTTTTTTTTTGAAAATTTTTTGAAAATTTTCTGATAATTTTTATTTTAAATTCTTTTTTTTTTTTTTTTTTTTTCAAAAATTTTTTTGAAAATTTTTTTGAAATTTTTTTCGAAATTTTTTTTCAAAATTTTTTTTTTATTTTTTCAATTTTTTTTTTTCGAATTTTTTTTTAAATTTTTTTTTAATATTTTTCTTTGAAAATTTTTTTTCTGAAAAATTTTATTTTGAAATTTTTTTTTCATTTTTTATTAAATTTTTTGATAATTATTTTTTGAATTTTTTTTTCGATTTTTTTTTTTGAATTTTTTTTCGATTTTTTTTTATTTTTTTTTTCCGAATTTTTTTTTGAAATTTATTTTAATTTTTTTTTAAATTTTTTTTCGAATTTTTCTTTGAAATTTTTTTTTTATTTTTTTTGGGAAGTTTTTTTTGGAATTTTTTTTTTAATTTTATTTTTGAAATTTTTTTTTTATTTTTTTTAATTTTTATTTTGAAAATTTTTTTTTCGAATTTTTTTTTTATTTTTTTTGTAATTTTTTTAAAATTATTTTTCTTTAAGTTTTTTTTGAATTTTTTTTTAGAAAAATTTTTTTTTGAAAAATTTTTTTTTGAATTCTTTTCTGGGAAGTTTTTTTAGAAATTTTTTTCTTTTGAAAATTGACGTGTTTTCTTCGAAATTTTTTTAATTTTTTTTTTATTTTTTCTTCGAATTTTTTTTGAATTTTTTTTTTAATTTTTTTTGGGAAGTTTTTTTTGAATTTTTTTTTCAATTTTATTTTTGAAATTTTTTTTTGAATTTTTTTTTGAAATTTTTTCTGAAAAATTTTATTTTGAAATTTCAAAAAAAAATTCAAAAAAAATTTAAAAAAAAATTTAAAAAAATTTCAAAGAAAACACGTCAATTTTCAAAAGAAAAAAATTTCGAAAAAAACTTCCCAGAAAAGAATTCAAAAAAAAATTTTTCAAATAAAAATTTTTCAAAAAAAAATTTTTCAAAAAAAAAATTCAAAAAAAACTTAAGAAAAATAATTTAAAAAAAAATACAAAAAAAAATTTCAAAAAACGTTTCAAAAAAAATTCAGAAAAAATTTCCAAAAATAAAATTTCAAAAAAAAAAATTTTCAAAAAAAAAATTCGAAAAAATTTAAAAAAAAATTAAAATAAATTTCAAAAAAAATTTCGGAAAAAAAAATAAAAAAAAATTAAAAAAAATTCATAAAAAAAAATTTCAAAAAAAATTTCAAAAAAACTTGAAAAAAAAAATCAAAAAAAATTTTCAAAAAAAAAGATTTCAAAAAAAACTTTAAAAAAAAGATTTCAAAATAAAATTTTTCAGAAAAATAATTTTCAAAGAAAAATATTTTTAAAAAAATTTAAAAAAAAAAATCGAAAAAAAATAAAAAAAAAATTTAGAAAAAAAATTCCAAAATTATTTTTATGAAAATAAAAAAAATAATAAAAAAATTTCAAAAAAAAAATTCAGAAAAAATTCAAAAAAAAATTTCAAAAATAAAATAAAAAAAAAATTTCAGAAAAAACTTCCCAAAAAAAAATTCAAAAAAAAATTCGAAAAAAAAAAAATCAAAATAATTTTTTTTTTTAATTTTTTTTTTTATTTTTTTTGGGAAGTTTTTTTGAAATTTTTATTAAATTTTATTTTCGAATTTTTTTTTGAAATTTTCATTGAAATTTTTTTTTTTATTTTTTTTTTATTTTTTTTTTGAAAATTTTTTTTTTGAAAATTTTTTTTTTGGAAATTTTATTTTGGGAAATTTTTTCTGAATTTTTTTTTTGAAATGTTTTTTGAAAATATATTTTTCAAAATTTTTTTTTGAATTTTTTTTTTGAAAAATTTTTTTTTTAATTCTTTTCTGGGAAGTTTTTTTCGAATTTTTTTTCTTTTGAAAATTGACGTGTTTTCTTTGAATTTTTTTTAAATTTTTTTTTTCAATTTTTTTTGATTTTTTTTTGAAAATTTTTTTTCCAAATTTTTTTTTTTTTCGATTTTTTTTAAAAATATTTTTCTTTAAAAATTTTTTTTCTGAAAAATTTTTCAGAAAAAAAATTTTCAAAGAAAAATATTTTTAAAAAAATTTTTAAAAAATTTTCAAAAAAAAATTTTAAAAAAATTCAAAATAAAATTTTTCAAAAAAAAATTTTCAAAGAAAAACATTTTTATGAAAATAAAGAAAAAAAATTTAAAAAAAAATTCAAAAAAAAAATTTCAAAACCAAAATTTTTCAAAAAAAAATTCAAAAAAAAAATTAAAAATAATTGAAATTAAAAATTTCAAAAGAATTTTCGAAAAAAATTTCGAAAAAACTTGAAAAAAAAAATTTCAAAAAAAAATTATCAACATATTAAAAAAAAAAAATCAAAATAAAATTTTTCAGAAAAAAAATTTTAAAAGAAAAATATTTTTAAAAAAATTCGAAAAAAAAAATAAATAAAAAATTTAGAAAAAAAATTTCAAAAAAAAAATTTCAAAAAAAATTTCAAAAAAATTTTTGAGAAAAAAATAAAAAAAAAATAAAAAAAAAGGAATTAAAAAAAATTATTGAAATTTATTTTGAAATTTATTTTTCATTTTTTCTCAAAAATTTTTTTGCAAATTGTTTTGAAATTTTTTTTTGGAATTTTTTTTTTGAAAATTTTTTTACCAATTTTTTTTTTTTTTTTTTCGAATTTTTTTATAAATTTTTTAAAAAATATTTTTCTTTGAAAATTTTTTTTCTGAAAAATTTTATTCTGATTTTTTTTTTTTTTTTTTAATTTGTTGATAATTTTTTTTTGAAATTCTTTTTTTAATTTTTTTTGGGAAGTTTTGTTGAAATTTTTTTTTTAATTTTATTTTTGAATTTTTTTTTGAATTTTTTTTGATTTTTTTTTCTAAATTTTTTCATTATTTTCATAAAAATATTTTTCTTTAAAAAATTTTTATTTGAAAAATTTTATTTTGAAATTTTTTTTTTATTTTTTTTTTGAAAATTTTCCGATAATTTTTTTTAATTCCTTTTTTTATATTTTTTTTTCATTTTTTTCTCAAAATTTTTTTTTGCAATTTTTTTTGAAATTTTTTTTTCGAAATTTTTTTTCGAAATTTTTTATTTTAATTTTTTTAAATTTTTTTTTGAAATATTTTTTTGAAAAATTTTGGTTTTGAAATTTTTTTTTTTGGAATTTTTTTTAATTTTTTTTTCATTATTTTCATAAAAATATTTTTCTTTGAAAATTTTTTATTTGAAAAATTTTATTTTGAATTTTTTTTTATTTTTTTTTGAAAATTTTCCGATAATTTTTTTTAATTCCTTTTTTTATATTTTTTTTTCATTTTTTTTTGCAATTTTTTTTGAAATTTTTTTTGAAATTTTTTTTTTGAAATTCTTTTTCTAAATTTTTTATTTATTTTTTTTCGAATTTTTTTAAAAATATTTTTCTTTTAAAATTTTTTTTCTGAAAAATTTTATTTTGAAATTTTTTTGAAATATTTTTTTTGAAAATTTTTTTTCGAAATTTTTTATTTTAATTTTTTTTAATTTTTTTTTTGGAATTTTTTTAAATTTTTTTTTCATTATTTTCATAAAAATGTTTTTCTTCGAAATTTTTTTTAATTTAAAAAAAATTCAAATAAAACACGTCAATTTTCAAAAGAAAAAAAATTCGAAAAAAACTCCCCAGAATAGAATTAAAAAAAAAAAATTCAAAAAAAAAATTCAAAAAAAAATTTTGAAAAAAATATTTCCAAAAAACATTTCAAAAAAAAAATTCAGAAAAAATTTCCCAAAATAAAATTTCCAAAAAAAAAAATTTCAAAAAAAAAATTTTCAAAAAAAAAATTAAAAAAAAAAAAAAAATTTCAATGAAAATTTCAAAAAAAAAATTCGAAAATAAAATTTAATAAAAAATTTCAAAAAAACTTCCCAAAAAAAATATAAAAAAAATTCAAAAAAAAAATTATTTTAATTTTTTTTTTTTTTCGAATTTTTTTTTGAATTTTTTTTTAAATTTTTTTTTTGTTTTATTTATGAAATTTTTTTTTGAATTTTTTCTGAATTTTTTTTTTGAAATTTTTTTTTCTTTGAAAATTATTTTTCTGAAAAATATTATTTTGAAATTTTTTTTTCAAGTTTTTTTTGAAATTTTTTTCTAAAATTTTTTTGAAATTTTTTTTGAAATCTTTTTTTTTGAAATTTTTTTTTGATTTTTTTTTTCATGTTTTTTTGAAATTTTTTTTGAAATTTTTTTTTTGAATTTTTTTTTCGATTTTTTTTATTTTTTTTTATTTTTTTTCCGAAAATTTTTTTGAAATTTATTTTAATTTTTTTTTAAATTTTTTCGAATTTTTTTTGAAATTTTTTTTTTATTTTTCTTGGGAAGTTTTTTTTGGAATTTTTTTTTAATTTTATTTTTGAAATTTTTTTTGGAATTTTTTTTAAATTTTTTTTTGAAATTTTATTTTTGGAAATTTTTTCTGAATTTTTTTTGAAACGTTTTTTGAAATTTTTTTTTGTAATTTTTTTAAAATAATTTTTCTTAAGTTTTTTTTGAATTTTTTTTTTTGAAAAATTTTTTTTTGAAAAATTTTTATTTGAAAAATTTTTATTTGAATTCTTTTCTGGGAAGTTTTTTTCGAAATTTTTTTCTTTTGAAAATTGACGTGTTTCTTTGAAATTTTTTGAAATTTTTTTTTTATTTTTTTTGAAATTTTTTTTGAAATTTCAAAATAAAATTTTTCAGAAAAAAAATTTTCAAAGAAAAATATTTTTAAAAAAATTCGAAAAAAAAATAAAAAATTAGAAAAAAAATTTTGAAAAAAAAATTTCGAAAAAAATTTCAAAAAAATTTTCAAAAAAAAAATTCAGAAAAAATCTCCAAAAATAAAATTTCCAAAAAAAAAAAATTTTCAAAATAAAAAATTTAAAAAAAAAAAAAAAAAAATTCAAAAAAAATTTCAAAAAAAATTCAAAAAAAAATTTCAAAAATTAAATTAAAAAAAAAATTCAAAAAAAACTTCCTAAAAAAAATAAAAAAAAAAAATTCAAAAAAAAATTCGAAAAAAAAATAAAAAAAAAAATAAAAAAAATTTCAAAGAAAACACGTCAATTTTCAAAAGAGAAAAATTTCGAAAAAAACTTCCCAGAAAAGAATTCAAAAAAAAATTTTCAAAAAAAAATTTTTCAAAAAAAAATTTTTCAAAAAAAAAATTCAAAAAAAATTCAAAAAAAAAATTTCAAAAATAAAATTAAAAAAAAAATTCCAAAAAAAACTTCCCAAAAAAAAAAAAAAAAAATTTCAAAGAAAAATTCGAAAAAAAATTTAAAAAAAATTAAAATAAATTTCAAAAAAATTTTCGGAAAAAAAAATGAAAAAAAAATTCGAAAAAAAAATTTTTAAAATAAAAATTAAAAAAAAAATTTAAAAAAAAATTTCAAAAATAAAATTTAAAAAAAAATTCCAAAAAAAACTTCCCAAAAAAAATAAAAAAAAATTTCAAAGAAAAATTCGAAAAAAAATTAACAAAAAAATTAAAATAAATTTCAAAAAAAATTTCGGAAAAAAAATAAAAAAAAAACGAAAAAAAAATTCAAAAAAAAAAATTTTCGAAAAAAATTTCAAAAAAACGTGAAAAAAAAAATTCAAAAAAAAATTATCAAAAAATTTTAAAAAAAATAAAAAAAAAATTTCAAAATAAAATTTTTCAGAAAAAAAATTTTCAAAGAAAAATATTAAAAAAAAATTTAAAAAAAAATTCGAAAAAAAAATTGAAAAAATAAAAAAAAAATTAGAAAAAAAATTTTGAAAAAAAAAAAATTCAAAAAAAAAATTTTCAAAATAAAAATTAAAAAAAAAATTAAAAAAAAAATTTCAAAAATAAAATTGAAAAAAAAATTCCAAAAAAAATTTCCCAGAAAAAATAAAAAAAAAATTTCAAAGAAAAATTCGAAAAAAAATTTTAAAAAAAATTAAAATAAATTTCAAAAAAAATTTCGGAAAAAAAAAAAAAAAAATTCAAAAAAAAAAATTTTCGAAAAAAATTTCAAAAAAACGTGAAAAAAAAAAATTCAAAAAAAATATCAAAAAATTTAAAAAAAAATGAAAAAAAAAATTTCAAAATAAAATTTTTCAGAAAAAAAATTTTCAAAGAAAAATATTAAAAAAAAAATTAAAAAAAAAATTAAAAAAAAAATTCGAAAAAAAAAAAATTGAAAAAATAAAAAAAAAATTAGAAAAAAAATTTTGAAAAAAAAATAAAAAAAAATAAAAAAAAAATTCGAAAAAAAAATTTTCAAAATAAAAATTAAAAAAAAAATTAAAAAAAAAAATTCAAAAATAAAATTTAAAAAAAAATTCCAAAAAAAACTTCCCAATAAAAATGAAAGAAAATTTCAAAGAAAAATTCGAAAAAAAATTAAAAAAAAAAATTAAAATAAATTTCAAAAAAAATTTCGGAAAAAAAAATTAAAAAAAAAATTATAAAAAAAAAATTTCAAAAAAACGTGAAAAAAAAATTAAAAAAAAAATTATCAAAAAATTAAAAAAAAAATGAAAAAAAAAATTTCAAAATAAAATTTTTCAGAAAAAAATTTTTCAAAGAAAAATATTTAAAAAAAAAATTAAAAAAAAAATCGAAAAAAAAATAAAAAAAATAAAAAAAATAAAAAAAAAATAGAAAAAAAATTTTGAAAAAAAAAAAATTTGGAAAAAAAATTTTCAAAAAAAAATTTCAAAAAAAATTGACAAAAAAAATTTAAAAAAATTTCAAAGAAAACACGTCAATTTTCAAAAGAAAAAAAATTCGAAAAAAACTTCCCAGAAAAGAATTCAAAAAAAAATTTTTCAAAAAAAAATTCAAAAAAAACTTCCCAAAAAAAATTAAAAACAAAATTTCAAAAAAAACTCGAAAAAAATTAAATGAATTTCAAAATAAATTTCAGAAAAATTTTCGGAAAAAAAAAAAAAAAATCGAAAAAAAATTCAAAAAAAAAATTTCTAAAAAAATTTCAAAAATAACTTAAAAAAATTATCAAAAAATAAAAAAAAAATTTAAAAAAAATTTCAAAATAAAATTTTTCAGAAAAAAAATTTTCAAAGAAAAATATTTTTAAAAAAAATTAAAAAAAAAATTCGAAAAAAAAAAAATAAATAAAAAAAAATTAGAAAAAAATTTTGAAAAAAAATTTCGAAAAAAATTTCAAAAAAATTTTCAAAAAATTTTTTGAAAAAAAATGAAAAAAAAAATAAAAAAAAGAATAAAAAAAAAATTATCAGAAAATTTTCAAAAAAAAATAAAAAAAAAATTCAAAATAAAATTTTTCAAAAAAAAATTTTCAAAGAAAAACATTTTTATGAAAATAAAGAAAAAAAATTTTAAAAAAATTCAAAAAACAAATTTCAAAACCAAAATTTTTCAAAAAAAAATTTCAAAAAATTTAAATAAAAAATTTCAAAAGAATTTTCGAAAAAAAATTAAAAAATAACTTGAAAAAAATTTCAAAAAAAAAATTATCAACAAATTAAAAAAAAAATAAAAAAAAAATTTCAAATAAAATTTTTCAGAAAAAAAATTTTCAAGAAAAATATTTTTAAAAAAATTTTTAAAAAAATTCGAAAAAAAAAAATTAAAAAAAAAAATTTTCAAAAAAAAAATTTCAAAGAGAATTTCAAAAAAATTTGCAAAAAAATTTTTGAGAAAAATTGAAAAAAAAATAAAAAAAAGGAATTAAAAAAAATTATCGGAAAATTTAAAAAAAAAAAAATAAAAAAAAATTTGAAAATAAAATTTTTCAAAAAAAAATTTTCAAAGAAAAATATTTTTATGAAAATAAAAAAAAAATTTCAAAAATAAAATTTAAAAAAAAATTTCAAAAAAACTTCCCCAAAAAAATTTTAAAAAAAATTTCGAAAAAAAATTAAAATAAATTTCAAAATGAATTTCAAAAAAATTTTCGAAAAAAAATAAATAAAAAAAATTTAAGAAAAAAAATCGAAAAAAAAATTGAAAAAAAAATAAAAAAATATTTAAAAAAAAACGAAAAAAAAAAAAAAAAAATCAAAAAAAATTGAAAAAAATTTTTGAAAAATAAATGAAAAAAAAATAAAAAAAAGAATTAAAAAAAAAATTATCTGAAAATTTTCAAAAAATAAAAAAAAAAAAAAATTCAAAATAAAATTTTCAAAGAAAAACGTTCTTATGAAAATAAAGAAAAAAAAATTTAAAAAAATTTAAAAAAAAAAAAATTTCAAAACCAAAATTTTTCCAAAAAAAATTTCAAAAAAAAATTTAAAAAAAATTGAAATAAAAAATTTCGAAAAGAAATTTCGAAAAAATTAGAAAAAAAAAAAAAAATTTCAAAAAATTTTTCGAAAAATATTTCAAAAAAAATTTTCAACAAAAAAATTTCAAAAAAAATTTCAAAAAAATTTGCAAAAAAATTTTTGAGAAAAAAAATGAAAAAAAATAAAAAAAAGGAATTAAAAAAAATTATTGAAATTTATTTTGAAATTTATTTTACATTTTTTTCTCAAATTTTTTCTTCTGAAAATTGACGAGTTTTTTTTGAAATTTTTTTAAATATTTTTTTTCAATTTTTTTTGAAATTTTTTTCGAATTTTTTTTTTTGAAAATTTTTTCAACAATTTTTTTTTTCGAATTTTTTTATAAATTTTTTCAAAAATATTTTTCTTCGAAAATTTTTTTTCTGAAAAATTTTATTTTGAAATTTTTTTTTTATTTTTTTTTAATTTGTTGATAATTTTTTTTTGAATTTTTTTTTTCAAGTTTTTTTTGAAATTTTTTTCGAAAATTCTTTTGAAATTTTTTATTTCAATTTTTTTTTGAAATTTTTTATTGAAAAATTTTGGTTTTGAAATTTTTTTTAGAATTTTTTTTAAAATTTTTTTTCTTTATTTTCATAAAAATGTTTTTCTTTGAAAATTTTTTTTTTGAATTTTTTTTAAATTTTTTCTTCATTTTTTTCTCAAAAATTTTTTTGCAATTTTTTTTGAAATTTTTTTTGAAATTTTTTTTTTTGAAATTTTTTTTTCTAAATTTTTTATTTATTTTTTTTTCGAATTTTTTTAAAAATATTTTTCTTTTAAAATTTTTTTTCTGAAAAATATTATTTTGAAATTTTTTTGAAACCTTTTTTTTGAAATTTTTTTTCGAAATTTTTTATTTCAATTTTTTTAAATTTTTTTTTGAAATTTTTTTTTGAAAAATTTTGGTTTTGAATTTTTTTTTTAAATTTTTTTAAAATTTTTTTTCATTATTTTCATAAAAATGTTTTTCTTCGAAAATTTTTTTTTTGAAAAATTTTATTTTGAAATTTTTTTTAAATTTTTTTTTTGAAAATTTTTTGAAAATTTTCTGATAATTTTTTTTCTAAATTCTTATTTTTTTAATTTTTTTTCAAAAATTTTTTTGAAAATTTTTTTGAAATTTTTTTCGAAATTTTTTTTTCTAATTTTTTTTTATTTTTTCAATTTTTTTCTCGAATTTTAAAAAAAAAAAATTTTTTATAATATTTTTCTTTGAAAATTTTTTTTCTGAAAAATTTTATTTTGAAATTTTTTTTTTATTTTTTTTTAATTTGTTGATAATTTTTTTTTGAAATTTTTTTTTCAAGTTTTTTTTGAAATTTTTTTCGAAAATTCTTTTGAAATTTTTTATTTCAATTTTTTTTAATTTTTTTTTGAAATTTTTTATTGAAAAATTTTGGTTTTGAAATTTTTTTTTGAATTTTTTTTTAAATTTTTTTCTTTATTTTCATAAAAATGTTTTTCTTTGAAAATTTTTTTTTTGAATTTTTTTTTTATTTTTTTTTCATTTTTTTCTCAAAAATTTTTTTGCAAATTTTTTTGAAATTTTTTTGAAATTTTTTTTTTTGAAAATTTTTTTTCTAAATTTTTTATTTATTTTTTTTTCGAATTTTTTTAAAAATATTTTTCTTTTAAAATTTTTTTTCTGAAAAATATTATTTTGAAATTTTTTTGAAACCTTTTTTTTGAAATTTTTTTTCGAAATTTTTTATTTCAATTTTTTTAAATTTTTTTTTGAAATTTTTTTTTGAAAAATTTTGGTTTTGAATTTTTTTTTTTAATTTTTTTAAAAATTTTTTTCATTATTTTCATAAAAATATTTTTCTTCGAAAATTTTTTTTTTGAAAAATTTTATTTTGAAATTTTTTTTAAATTTTTTTTTGAAAATTTTTTGAAATTTAAAAAAAAATTTCAGGAAAAAATTCGATAAAAAATTAAAAAAAAAATTAAAATAAATTTCAAAATAAATTTTCAAAGAAAAAAAAATTAAAAAAAAAATTTTAAAAAAGTTTCAAAAAAAATTTCGAAAAAAAAATTTTCAAAAAAAAAATTTCAAAAAAACTTTCAAAAAAATTTTTGAAAAAAAAAATTTCAAAAAAAAAGAATTTCCAAAAAAAAAATTAAAAGAAAAATAAAAAAATTGAAAAAAAAATTCGAAAAAAAATTAAAAAAAAAACTAAAAAAAAATTTAAAAAATAATTGAAAAAAAAAATCAAAAAAAAATTTCGAAAAAAAAATTTCAAAAAAAAAATTTCAAAAAAAATTTCGAAAAAAAAAATTTTAAAAAAAATTCTCAAAAAAAATTCGAAAAAAAATTTTAAAAAAAATTTCGAAAAAAAAAATTAAAAAAAAAAATCTCAAAAAAATTTTTTGAAATTTTTTTTTAATTTGTTGATAATTTTTTTTTGAAATTTTTTTTGAAATTTTTTTTTGAAAAATTTTGGTTTTGAAATTTTTTTTCTGAAATTTTTTTTTAATTTTATTTCTTTATTTTCATAAAAACATTTTTCTTTGAAAATTTTTTTTTTGAAAAAGTTTATTTGAAATTTTTTTTAATTTTTTTTTGAAATTTTTTTGAAAATTTTCTGATATTTTTTTTTCTTTTTTTTATTTTTTTTTCATTTTTTTGTCAAAAATATTTTTGAAAATTTTTTTGAAATTTTTTAAAAAATTTTTTTAAAAATTTTTTTTTTGAATTTTTTTTTTCGAAATTGTTTTTTGATTTTTTTTTAAATTTTTTTTTGAAAAATTTTCATTTTGAAATTTTTTTTTGATTTTTTTTTTTTTCAAAAATTTTTTTTTTGAAAATTTTATTATTTTTGAAATTTTATTTTTGGAAATTTTTTCTGAATTTTTTTTTTGAAATTTTTTTTGAAATTTTTTTTTTGAAAATATTTTTTTTGAAATTTTTGTTTTTAATTTTTTTTTTGTAAATTTTTTTAAAATTATTTTTCTTAAGTTTTTTTTTTTTTTTTTTTTTTTTAGGAGTAAAGGAAAATTTTACTTTATCTATTAATAATAAAACATATAATAATACAAAGTATGATATGAAAGGAGCGATTAAGTGCCTTCCTGCTCATAGAACAGAACGTAGGCATCTCCGCTCACGAGGGATCTAGATGAAATTGGGTTCACTTGTGTATCATTATATTCATGCCATGTGCTCGCGTACGGATGTCTACAGTAGGCTGTGTAATGTCCGCTATAGGTAGTCCCACTATGATTAGACAATGCATAAAGTCTATAGCTACAAGGGGTTACGTTTTCTGCTGTGTAATTACTCATATCTAATCCCTCTAAAGGAAAATCAATACTAACATTCAACTTTTCTCTGAATCTTCCTGTCGAAGAAAACCGTTTCAAATGGATAACTAAAATTTTCGGGAATTTATTAAATGAAAGGGATTTCGTGCAAGTTATATGTACAAACCCTCAGGAAACCCTTAGCTTGTACTTATATGTAGTGCTGACTTAGGTTTATGCGAATATGATTGACCATGCTTTATAATTAGTTTAGTTCTGTTAGCGACGTTGTAAGAGACACATCTCTCTCCGTACAAATAAAGTTATTTGTTGTAAAGTTAAATTTTGTCTTTTTAAAAATAGTTTCTCGTGGCCCGAAAGCTTTATTGGCGCAGTCGGTAGGATAACGGAAGAATATCGATCGCGAAATTCGTCAGTTTCAACTGTTTATCCGTTATCGAAAGAACAGCTTCGATCGCCCACCCAGAGACCGGCAGACCCAGTCGCTGCAGACTCCAGAAAAGGACTACCTGTTTCACCATCGTGGTAAGTCGAGTATTCCTCTCTGCCTTCAAACATTTTTCTTCAAGACTTTATCGTAAAGATTTTTGAAAGAAGTTGTTGAATATTGATTATTAAATTCAATCAATCCATAATTTTTCTTTTATCGTAATCGAAATTGGTGGACTGACTATAGAAGTCACATAGATTAGTAATTATTGATCACATTCAAAGCATTTTACTACTTATCCGAATTTCTTAATAAAACATCAAATAAATATAATCGCATTTCGAAACCTGATACTCATCAGAGTTCGCTGCCATCTCAAAAGGCAACGACACTTGTTCGAGTGAAATATTACACGGTTTGAAAACTTACTGTGAGAAGACTAAGAATAGCTTGTATTGTACATTGTTATCTTGAAATTCTCGAAAGAAATTATTCTGTTAGTTCAAAGAATATTTTTGTGACAAATTTCAGTATAAATTCGGTAAATTCAGTAGATTTTTTTTTCTTATTCAAATTTTGCACAAAAATTTAAGCACACAAAATAGCGTTTGATGACCGATCCCATAATCGAAAGTTTGGCAAATACTTTAAGCTCATTGCGAGTTTCGAATATGGCAACGGAAATCAATTATACATTGTTTAAAATCTATTCGGACACTATTCCAACATACGATGGCTCGTCAGAGACCCTCGAAATATTTATTAACGCCGCCGATCAATTTCACAAAAGGTATCATGGCGCCGATATCACATTAAACCAGTGCATTTTGAGTATTTTATTGAGTAAATTGAAAGATAGAGCCCAGCTATTAATTGGATCAAGATCTGAATTAAGGACATGGACTCAAGTAAAATTAGAATTGAGAAATACTTTTGGTGACCGACAAAGCCTTGATAACCTCGAACAACAACTGTTTACCCTTACACTAAATAGAGGCGAACATCCCCTTGACTTCGCAAAGCGAATCCAATTATTACGCAGTAAATTGTCTTACAAAATAAATTCTGACCCCGACATGGACCAAGCTACTAAACCGATACATATTCGACAATACGAATCCCAGTCCCTAAAAGTATTTTTGAGAAATCTGAATATTCGACTACAGGACAAAGTTATCGTCCAAAATCCTGATTCCCTAGAAGCAGCAATGAACTTCGTCCAGGAGGACGAAAACTTTAGACACACCCAAAATCTGGTATTCCAAAATCGTCCGAACGTTAATGCACCCAAACCACCTAATAGACAAATTGTACAAAATCGTAATAACTTTTATCCAAATTATAGCTTTCCAAATTCTCAACCCATGGCCCCAATTCAAACAACCAACACCCAAAATCAGGCCTCGGGGTTCCAAAACCAACCTTCCAACATCACTAGAATCCAAAATCAATTTCCAAACTACAGCCAGAATAATTTTAGACCCCCATTTCCCAGCCAACCGATAAATGTCCAACCCCGACCAGTAAGACAAACGTTTCCAACTAACAGACAAGTGTTTGGTCCGCCACGAAATGTATTCAAACCGACAGGTAAACCAGATCAAAGGACTTTCGAACCAATGTCTACTACATCTAGAACCCCTACGGTTCGTAGACCCATGTCCCATTCTTTCGCCAATCCGTCCCATTCACAACCACAAAGATGGACACCCATCGATGAGGAAATGTACAATCACAGTTACGATCAATTTGATGCTGCACATAACTATCATTCGAATAATTACCAATACGACTATTACACCTATGACCAAACTGACACTATGCAAGAACTTCACCCTGAACACTATCAAGAAAATTCTTATACTGGCCATTACCCCGACGGACATTGTTTACCCCCCGAACCATTAGATGAACCCAGCAACGACAATCACGAGTCTGAAGGCGAAAATTTTTACGAATCGCCTCCAAAAAACAAGACAGCGTGATAGAACTTCATTCTGCCACGGTCAACGGTCTCCCATACATAAAAATTCATAACCCCCCGATTAAATTACTGATTGACACTGGATGTCACACCTCAATATTGAAACCATCTATTGTCGAAAAATATTACCCTGATAAAATTTTTAGGCAACCTTCCCAATTAAAAACTTCCTTAGGCGAAAAAGAAATTCAGTTTAGAGCCCTTATCCCTGCTTTCAAAGAATTCCAGAGTTGTTATGAGACTGAGTATGTTTTATTTCAGTTCCACGAATTTTTTGACGGTATTCTAGGATTAAAGGAATTGAAAAACTTAGGTTTGAATATCGATTTTACCAATCAGTTACTGCACAATGACCTTGTACAAATACCATTCTTTTACAGACAACCCCACGAAACTTCTTTCACTTTCGAGGTACCGCCTTTCGAAAGTTTGGTACGAAAATATCCCGTCAATATTAACGAAGGCGAAATCATAATCACTAATAAAAATTTCAATGGACTATTTATACCGGAAACTTTGACTTGTGCTTCGAACTATCGCGCTACCTTTGAAGTTTTCAACAATACAGATAGGACAATTTCTGTCACGATGAACGAACCTTTCAAAGCTATCCGAATTGAAAAAGAATATTTCGAATTTTACCATATCGAGAGCGCTCTACCGAACATTCAATATTATGACTCGACAAAAGACATTTCTGACAAAATTAGGACAGACCACATGAATATAGAAGAAAAGCGAGCTATTTTAAAACTCTATAAAGAATTTGCGGACATTTTCCATGATGAACATGACAAACTCTCTTTTACTAATAAAATTAAACATGAAATAAAGACCAAAGATGAGATTCCAATACATACAAAATATTATCGCTTTCCTCATTGCCACAAAGAAGAAGTCCAAAAGCAAATTCAGAAGATGCTTACCGATGGAATTATTCGACCATCATCCTCCGCTTGGAGTAGCCCGATATGGATTGTGCCAAAGAAGACCGACGCATCAGGAAAGAAAAAATGGCGCATTGTGATAGACTATAGGAAGTTGAACGAAAAAACAATCGACGACCGATACCCGATTCCGAATATAGAAGACATCCTAGATAAATTGGGGAAATGCAATTATTTTACCACCCTGGATCTGGCATCTGGATTCCACCAGATCGAAATGGAAGAAAAGTATATCGAAAAAACCGCCTTCAACGTGGAGCACGGGCACTACGAATATGTTCGTATGCCATTTGGGTTGAAAAATGCACCGGCAAGTTTTCAAAGAGTAATGGATCACATCCTCAAGGACCTTCGGAACAAAATCTGTCTAGTCTATATGGACGACATTATCGTGTTTTCGACTTCCTTGCAAGAACACGTTTCCAATCTAAAACAAGTCTTTAAAACGTTACGCGAAGCTAAATTGAAAATGCAATTAGACAAATGTGAGTTCTTGAAACGAAATGTCGAATTTCTAGGCCATGTCGTCACTTCTGATGGCATCAAACCCAACCCAAATAAAATAAAAGCAATTCAAAATTTTCCCATACCAACTACCGCTAGATAAATTAAATCTTTTCTTGGTGTATTAGGATATTATCGAAAATTTATAAAAGATTTTGCTCAGCTCACCAAACCATTTACGCGCTGTTTAAAAAAAGGTGAAAAAATAACTCATACCCCAGAATTTTTGGAAACTTTTGAGACATGTAAACAATTACTCACAAACGAACCCCTACTCCAGTACCCAGACTTCAGTAAATCTTTTATACTGACTACCGATGCCTCTAACGTGGCCATTGGTGCTGTTTTATCACAGGGTGTTATAGGAAAAGATAAACCTATCGCGTACGCGTCTAGAACACTAAACCCCGCGGAACAAAATTATTCCACCATAGAAAAAGAATTGCTATCGATAATAAATTTCACCAAATATTTTAGACCGTACTTATTCGGAAAACAATTTACGATCGTGACAGATCATAAACCCTTGCAATGGCTTTTCAACCTCAAAGACCCTAGTTCAAGATTGGTTAGATGGCGCCTAAAGCTGGAAGAGTATGATTATAACATCGTGTACAGGAAAGGAAAAAACAATTCCGTCGCAGATGCCCTATCCAGAATAGAACTCCACCCACTGGAAAATCAATCAATGATTGCAAACATTGATCTACCGAGCAACCGATTCGAAGAGGACTTTCCCGAAATCTTCGCGGACTTAGCGAACAAGGAAGAAATTCCAGAAATTTCCGATGAAGACCTTCAAGATCTTGACCACCGCTTAAACGAAGAAATACGAAAATTGCGAACTGGCAAGAAACCAATGGAAGAGGAAAAAGAAAAACCACCAGAAAAAGAAAAACGAATACATGTTTTATCAGACGTAGTCTTAGTTCCAGCACAACAGGAGCCGCAAGAATCCGACGACAGCAATGAAACTCAACACTCTTCTCACGAAAATCCAATTCTCGAAATCCCTATTTCTGACCAACCGTTAAATAAATTCAAAAACCAAATTATACTTTCCGACAGTGTAGACACTATTTCCTCTCGAGTGAGAATAACAAAGCCTTTCGATAAAACCCGTCTAAAAATAGTACTGTCAAGCAGAAATATCGAAAATGACTTAGTAAGAATCTTCTTAGAATATCTCAAACCAAAAATACTCCATGGCGTATTTTTTGAAGAACGTTTGAAAAATAAATTAATCCCATTAATTCAAAAACATTTTAAACATTCTGCCTTCAAATTGGTCCAGAGTAATGTCCTTTTAACCGACATCACAGACAAAGACGAACAGAAACTAAAAATCCAACACCATCACGAAACAAAAACCACTCATAGGGGCATAAATGAAACGAAAGACTCCCTATCTAGAACTTATTATTGGCCAAACATGGTTCAAGACGTGACGAATTATATAAACACTTGCGTAACCTGTCAAAAGTCAAAATATGAACGCCGCCCTAACGTTATCAAATTCAACCCTACTCCTATAGGAGAATATCCCTTCGAGCATATTTATATCGATGCATTTTCGGCAGATAAACAAAAATTTTTGACAGTTATTGATAGCTTCTCGCGTTTTGCCCAAGCATACCCGATTCATTTGAATGCACCTAACATATTAGATGGTTTATTAAAATTTATTTCCCACTACGGTATCCCGAATAAAATTACTTGCGACTCTGGAACAGAGTTCAAAAATAGTCTAATTGAAGATTTTTGTAAATTGCACAAAATAACCCTTCATTATATAACCCCAAAAAATCCCAATAGCAATAGCCCTGTAGAACGCCTACATTCTACGCTCATCGAAGAAATCAGAACACTAAAACTCGAGCATTCTGACAGACCAATAACAACACAAATGATATACGCAATATTAGGGTATAACAACACTATTCACTCCGCAACTAAATTCACCCCTTTTCAAATTATCAAAGGAAACGTTGAACACCAAAACCCATTTGATATAACATTTTCAAAAATAACTTCTGACTACATTGAAAAACATGCTAGAAATCAAAAGATAATAAATGATATAATCAAACAGAATAACGAAAAATCAAAGAATCTGACTGAAATTAATTCCAAAAGAAACGATCCACCAGAGGTAAAAATCGAAGAAAACACGTTTCTCAAAGAATCGCCCCGAAATAAATTATCTCCCCTGTATAGAAAAATTCAACCTATCAAAGATTGTGGCATCAAAGTAAAAACAAAAAATTCAAAATATCATAAAAGTAAACTGAAACCTCAGAGAAAACAAGTTCAGAAACAAATTTTTCCAGATGACAACGCTGTACCTTCTACTTCTCGGGATCCTAACTACTAATGGACAACAGTTAACCATGACAGAAATATCTAACCCCATCCTTCCCTTCTCTCTTGGAAAAGCGAGAATCACTACCCAAAAACATACATTTCTGAAACCTATCGACTTGAAACAGTTCGATGACCCAATAAATAGCATAACTAACAATTCGAAATACATAACCGACCTAATTTCAATAAAAGACGTCTTATATCCACAATTACATCATATGCACAACCATTTGTTACAACTTCTCAAACAAATTTCTGTGAAATTAACAAATATCAAACCTCAAAAATTCAACCGATCAAAAAGAGGCCTAATAAATTTTGTAGGCAGAACGAACAAATGGCTATTTGGCACTCTAGATGACGAAGATGAACAAAAATATGACCAGGCTATCTCTACACTAACAAACAATCAAAAATTGCTACACCACGATTTAGAAAATTATGTTACTATCACAAAAAGATTCTTCAATGAAACAACAAATAATTTGCAGCAAATTGTCAAAAACCAACGACTAATCGGTGAACAAATAGAGACTATTGTAAATAGTCTGAATAAATACACGCTATTCTTACGGCTCCAAAATTCCCTCGATACAATGATAATTGACTGTGAAAATATATTGTCAACACTAAACAATATCGAAGAATCGATACTATTCGGTGAATTGAATATCATTCATAACATAATATTACCAATATCCGAGCTCAAAGAATTAATTGAAATAATGCTCAATATGTACAGGGGCAGTCTACCACATTTCGATAACATCCAATCATATTACAAACTTCTAAAAATTGAAAGGCGTTACAAAAACGATCTAATTCTATTTACGATTCACGTACCGATACTTCGAGAAAATCTTTACGATTATTATCATTTATTTCCGATCCCGATTTCCAATAATGCCATAATTCCCTTGAAACCATACATTATCCTGAACTCGACTTATCATCACTACGAGGACAGCCCGTGCCATGAAATCGAGACAATCTGTATTTTCCGCCTGGAAAATCAAATATCCAAAGAAGACTGTCTACCTGAATTACTGAAAGGAAAGAGCAGCCAGCCATGTCAATCACTGCAAGTCCACCTAGACCAGGATGTAGTAGAGCCTGTCAATGATGCCTATGTCATTGTCATTCCTGCCAGACGAACCACTATTGAAAAAAAGTGCAAAGAAAGCGGATACGAAGAAATCAGCAAACCACAGCTGATCCACATTCCCCAGAAATGCAGCGTTACCATTAATGGGGAAGAATACAGCAACAATGTTTCTCCGATACGGGAAACCCCTCTGCAATTACCCAGGGTAGAAATCATCAAATCCAACCATGAAGACCACCCGCTGAAGATTTTGGATAGGATCAACCTGGACGAGCTGACAAAGCTCCAAAAACTAGCCGAGAAAACCCAACTCCACCGACTCCAGGCCCTGGAAGAAAACAACACTCCCTATACAACCCTTTATATCTGTATTATTCTGATCATAATTATTGCCACTGTAATCATTTATAACTTTTCTATAAAATACAAAAATAATATTTTAAAACATTTCAAAAGTAATAATACAAAACCTAAAGATTTTAATTCCGAAAATATAATATTATTTTCGTCTTAGGGATGGAGGAGTTATATGTACAAACCCTCAGGAAACCCTTAGCTTGTACTTATATGTAGTGCTGACTTAGGTTTATGCGAATATGATTGACCATGCTTTATAATTAGTTTAGTTCTGTTAGCGACGTTGTAAGAGACACATCTCTCTCCGTACAAATAAAGTTATTTGTTGTAAAGTTAAATTTTGTCTTTTTAAAAATAGTTTCTCGTGGCCCGAAAGCTTTATTTGCACTTCCTTCTATCTTTGCACTTCGCACATTTCGGCTTCTCGTCACCGTCCAAAGTTTCTTCCCTTCTGAATGAATCCAAACATTGCGATAGTTTTAGTTAGTCTGTTCTTTGTGGTATTGAGAGGGAAATATCCCAAAACGGATCGAAGGAGACTGAACAGTGACCACAATAGGTACATTTTAATGTAGATTTTAACTGGCCAACGAAGTTGTCTACAATTTTGGAATTGTCCGTCCTTAAGTAACTTGACCAAGACTCTTGAGCCTTCTTAGTGTCACATAATTTCTCATCTATCTCTCTCATTATGGTTATTGGCTTTTCCGTTACCCTGTTGACGTCTTCATGTAGACCTTCTAGCAGAAACCGTAAGAACTCTTGAGCATCTTCCTGGGCAAAACCGATGAAACGAGGAGCGATTCTTTGGATTTGAGTTTTCAAGGAGACTTTTAACAACTCCACTAGACGAATCATCTGACCAAAGTTCCTTGATCACCTCGGCAAAAGCTTTGATTAAAGCTCCCTCCCTAGATCTGTTAGAGTTTATATCGCTTGTGAAAGCATCTCTTTTCAAATACTCCAATAACCATTTTGTGTTCGATAAACACTGAATAATACTATTCATGAAGCAAGTATTACCAATATTTTCTAACCCATTTAGACCAAGAGTTCTGACGGTACTCTGTACAACAGTCCTGATTGATTTGTTATGTTTGTTGGTGTTATCTTTCTCTGGGAAGAATCTGCAAAAGTGGTTGCCTTTATCAATGGAATTGTGTGATAAATGATTCAAGTGGGAGCTGCTTGATATCGAATTGGTCGAAGAAATTAAAGAACTTGTTGATTTTGGAGGTTTTTCGTATTTAAACATTCCTTGCGGACGACTGAAAATTTCATCCAAACTTTTAGTCGCAGGAATAGAACCTAAAATGGATGCAGCATTTCCTCTTTGTATGGCAATACTTATACGTTGTATTAGAAAAGTCCTTGCTCTTCGATCATCTGTTTTATTGATAAGTTTTTGACCAATATTATTTATCAATTCACAGGCATATCTACCAAAAGTACCATATGTTTCGATGGCAACAGGGTAGAAGATAAATTGGTTGCTCAAACTGGAGTATTTTTTGAATTTAAATTTTTCAGCTGAAACTGCAGCACCACCAGCATTTCTCGATGTTGAATCAATATGTGAAGCTGCAACTGTATCCACGCAGGTGAAGTCCCAGACTAAAGGTTTTCCGTGGCTCCATGGAATTAGAGACATCCCGTCCGGTCTTTTACCATCATCACGATTGATTCCCAATGGTTCTAAGACAGAAGGAATATCAGCTGTTGATAAAGCTCGCTTTATCAAATCATTAACAGATGAGTGTCGCGAAAAACGACCAGAACTGAATCTACAACTCAATCCATGAATTCCTTTTTCGTTGACGATGGAACCACATCTGCATTTATGAGTCTCACAAATCGAGCAACCCAAACGTAAACCCACAGAAATCCTGAAAGATTCATCATCCATCAAAGTTCCAAGAAAAGCCACAGGGAGAGCATTGAGCCAAGCTCCAGATTCCTTCGTACTTACTGCCTTGAGACGTGCCATTTCAAATGTAGAGTCTACAGCCGAGTCAATAAGTTGTTGGGATGACAATTCAATGAGAGGAATATCCCAGGATCTCTGCGAAATTGTTTTTTCAGGTATAGAGGTACCAGTTATAGAGCACCAAATGGATTCACATTCCTCATAGTAAACATCAGGTACATTTGAGAAATAACCTGGCAAAATGTGATCAATCAAATGTTGAATGCTGTTGTAGGAAGAAAGGAATGCTGGTAAAGCGACAGAAGATGCTTGACGAATTCCCAGACCACCTTTACTCACAGGGAGTGTTGCTTGAAGCCATGTGGTTGAGCTGAAGTTATTGTTAGTAAGCTGCTCCAAAATCACACGAAGGGTTGAATCGAAGAGATCAAGTTCCTTTTGGCAGCGCCACGTGGGACAACATCTTAGTGTATTTGAAAAATTTTTGTTTGAATTTTTTTTTGGGAAGTTTTTTTCGAAATTTTTTTCTTTTGAAAATTTTTTTGACGGTTTTTTTTTTAAATTTTTTTAAATTTTTTTTTTCTATTTTTTTTAAAAGTTTTTTTTGAAATTTTTTTATCTTCCAACAGTTCTATATGGTGGCCTTCTCTATGTGTTTTGTGTATGGAGTCGAACACGTGCTGTTCAATCTTATTCTCAAATTCAGCCTACCATGCTCCAGAGTAAAGATATTCTCAATTTTCAGTCATCGGTTTTACTCCTAACAGCTTGGTGGCCTTTCCATTAGTTCATGTGTATGCACACGAACACGGCAGGTTCAAATTTCAAAATTCAGCCCATATCGTTCCAGTTCAAAGATATTATTATTTATACGACATCGGCATAGCTTCCAATAGTTCTATATGGTGGCTTCTCGATGTGTGGTGTGTTTGAAGTCGACCACATGCTGTTCAATCTTATTCTCAAATTCAACCTACCTCGCTTCAGAGTGAAGATATTTTCAATTTTGGGTTATCGGTTTTACTACTAACAGCTTTATATGGTGGCATTTCCATTAGTTGATGTGTAGTAAGTTTTTTTTTGAAATTTTATTGAAAATTTTTTTTTGAAATTTTTTTTTTCGAAAATTTTTTTGAAATTTTTTTTCGAATTTTTTTTTTCAATTTTTTTTAAAATTTTTTTTTGGAATTTTTTTTTGAAAAATTTTCGTTTTGAAATTTTTTTATTATTTTTTTTTATTTTCATAAAAATATTTTTCTTTGAATTTTTTTTTTGAAAAATTCCATTTTGAATTTTTTTTTTTTTTTGAAAATTTTCCGATAATTTTATTTTAATTCCTTTTTTTTATTTTTTTTCCATTTTTTTCTCAAAAATTTTTTTGAAAATTTTTTTGAAATTTTTTTTAAAAATATTCTACTTTGAAAATTTTTTTTCTGAAAAATTTTATTTTGATTTTTTTTTTATTTTTTTTTAATTTGTTGATAATTTTTTTTTGAAATTTTTTTTTTCAAGTTTTATTTGAAATTTTTTTTTTGAAATTTTTTATTTCAATTTTTTTTAAATTTTTTTTTTAAATTTTTTTTTGAAAAATTTTGGTTTTGAAATTTTTTTTCTGATTTTTTTTAAAAATTTTATTTCTTTATTTTCATAAAAATGTTTTTCTTTGAAATTTTTTTTTTGAAAAATTTTATTTTGAATTTTTATTTTTTTTTTCGAAATTTTTTTTGAAATTTATTTTAATTTTATTTTAAATTTTTTTTCGAATTTTTTTTTGAATTTTTTTTAAAATTTTTTTTGGGAAGTTTTTTTTGAAATTTTTTTTTAAAATTTTATTTTTGAAATTTATTTTTGAATTTCTTTTTGAATTTTTTTTTAAATATTTTTTTTTTATTTTTTTAAAATTTTTTTTTGAAAATTTTTTTTTTGGAAATTTTTTCTGAATTTTTTTTTGAAACGTTTTTTGAAATTTTTTTTTTGAAAATATTTTTTTCGAAATTTTTTTTTATTTTTTTTATGTAAATATTTTTAAAATTATTTTTCTTTAAGTATTTTTTGAAAATTTTTTTTTGAATTCTTTTCTGGGAAGTTTTTTTTGAAATTTTTTTTTGAAAATTGACGTGTTTTTTGAAATTTTTTTAAATTTTTTTTTCAATTTTTTTTGAAATTTTTTTAGCTTCCAACAGTTCTATATGGTGGCCTTCTCTATGTGTTGTGTGTATGAAGTCGAACACGTGCTGTTCGATCTTATTCTCAAATTCAGCCTACCTTGCTCCAGAGTAAAGATATTCTCAATTTTCAGTCATCGGTTTTACTCCTAATGGTGGCCTTTCCATTAGTTGATGTGTATGCACACGAACACGGCAGGTTCAAATCAAATTCAAAATTCAGCCCATCTCGTTCCAGTTCAGAGATATTATCATTTATACGACATCGGCATAGCTTCCAATAGATATGCTGGCCTTCTCGATGTGTGGTGTGTATGAAGTCGAACACACGCTGTTCAATCTTATTCTCAAATTCAACCTAGCTCGCTTCAGAGTGATATTTTCAATTTTGGGTTATCGGTTTTACTACTAACAGCTTCATATGGTGGCCTTTCCATTAGTTGATGTGTATGCACACGTACCCGGCAGGTTCAAATCAATTTCGAAATCCAGCCTATCTCATTCCAGTTCAAGGATATTATCATTTTTACGACATCGGCATAGCTTCCAACAGTTCTATATGGTGGCCTCCTCGATGTGTTGTGTGTATGAAGTCGAACACGTGCTGTTCGATCTTATTCTCAAATTCAGCCTACCTTGCTCCAGAGAAAAGATATTCTCAATTTTCATCGGTTTTACTCCTAACAGCTTTATATGGTGGCCTTTCCATTAGTTGATGTGTATGCACACGAACACGGCAGGTTCAAATCAAATTCAAAATTCAGCCCATCTCGTTCCAGTTTTTACGACATCGGCATAGCTTCCAATAGTTCTATATGCTGGCCTTCTCGATGTGTGGTGTGTTTGAAGTCGACCACATGCTGTTCAATCTTATTCTCAAATTCAACCTACCTCGCTTCAGAGTGAAGATATTTTCAATTTTGGGTTATCGGTTTTACTACTAACAGCTTTATATGGTGGCATTTCCATTAGTTGATGTGTAGTAATTTTTTTTTAATTTTTTTTTTGAATTTTTTTTTCGAAAATTTTTTTAAAATTTTTTTTGAAATTTTTTTTTCTGAAAATTTTTTTTTGAAATTTTTTTTCAAAAATTTTTTTGAACATTTTTTTGAATTTTTTTTTGAAATTTTTTTTTCTAATTTTTTTTTTTCGAATTTTTTTTAAAAATTTTTTTAAAAATATTTTTCCTTGAAATTTTTTTTTCTGAAACATTTTATTTTGAAATTTTTTTAAAATTTTTTTTAAAATTTTTTTCAATTTGTTGATAATTTTTTTTGAAATTTTTTTTCAAGTTTTTTGAAATTTTTTTTGAAAATTATTTTTTTTTGAATTTTTTTTCGATTTTTTTTAAAATTTTTTCTTAAATTTTTTTTTCGAAAATTATTTTGAAATTTTTTTAAATTTTTTTTTATTTTTCTTCGAATTTTTTTTTGAAATTTTTTTTTGAAAAATTTTCGATTTTAAATTTTTTTAAAATTTTTTTTGTGAAGTTTTTAAAAATTATTTATCTTCAAGTTTTTTTTGAAATTTTTTTTTGAAAATTTTATTTTTGAATTCTTCTCTGGGAAGTTTTTTTTTATTTTTAAAATTTTTTTTTTATTTTTTTTTGAAAATTTTTTTTTCGGAAATTTTATTTTTGGAAATTTTATTTTTGGAAATTTTTTCTGATTTTTTTTTGTAATTTTTTTGACATTTTTTTTTGAAAATATTTTTTTCGAAATTTTTTTAAAATTTTTTTTTGTAATTTTTTTTAAATTATTTTTCTTAAAGTTTTTTTTGAAATTTTTTTTTGAAATTTTTTTTTCTGAATTCATTTCTGGGAAGTTTTTTCGAAATTTTTTTATTTTGAAAATTTTTTATTTTGAAAATTTTTTTGACGTGTTTTTTTTGAAATTTTTTTTTATTTTTTTTTCAATTTTTTTTTTCGAAAATTTTTTTGAAATTTTTTTTTTTGAAAATTTTTTTTCGAAATTTTTTTTTGAAATTTTTTTTGAAATTTTTTTTTGAAAAATGTTCATTTTGAAATTTTTTTATTTTTTTTTCAAAAATTTTTTTTTCGAAAATTTTATTTTGATTTATTTTTGGAAATTTTTTTCTGAATTTTTTTTTTGAAATTTTTTTTGAAATTTTTTTTTTGAAAATATTTTTTTCGAAATTTTTGTTTTTAATTTTTTTTTTGTAAATTTTTTAAAAATTATTTTTCTTTAAGTTTTTTTTGAATTTTTTTTTTGAAAAATTTTTGTTTGAATTTTTTTTGTTTGAATTTTTTTTGGGAAATTTTTTTCGAAATTTTTTGATTTTGAAAATTTTTTTGACGTTTTATTTTTAAGTTAAATTTTTTTTTTCAATTTTTTTTAAATTTTTTTTTTGAAATTTTTTTATCTTTCAACAGTTCTATATGGTGGCCTTCTCTATGTGTTTTGTGTATGGAGTCGAACACGTGCTGTTCAATCTTATTCTCAAATTCAGCCTACCATGCTCCAGAGTAAAGATATTCTCAATTTTCAGTCATCGGTTTTACTCCTAACAGCTTGGTGGCCTTAGACTACTTTACTAATTACTATATACTAATTGAATAAAGTTCTGGAGGGTTAAAAGTTTTGGTGCACTATTGGGATGAAATTGTTTGTGATTGAAGGAATAAAAGTTCGGGAGTGTAGAAAATCAGGTTATGGTGCACTTTGTTGGTGGAAAACTGTTGTTCTTATGAAAAGTTCGAAAATCTACCTCAATTTGGCTGCGAAAGGACCATTCCTGTAGCTACTTTTCAGTTCAAGGATTTTCTATATACACAGGGTTTATGGTAAGTGGTTTTGCTTTACCTTTTTAGTCAATATTCGTTTGACAGCGTTCGTAAAGGTTTTCTGGCACAGTCTTGGGTTTTACTTGTGTATTTTATAATTTTTCTTCTCTCCCAAAGATAATTTCCACCGCTTCCTTTCTGCTACCTTATTGATTCCTCCCATTGTCCTCTTTTCCTCGTTCCTAGGTGATTTTTCTTGAAATTTTCGAACATACTGGATCCACTTTCGCGATTCGCCGCACTAATTTTCACTTTCTTTTTAATATGCCTTATACTAATAATGAACAACATTATATCATAAATTCTTATCTATGATTGTCAACAATTTGGCTAGTTTTCTAAATTTTCTTTATTTTTCTGAATTTTTGAAATGTTACTCCCATGACAAGTCATTTTTTGACATCTCAATTCCAACGTACTTTCTGTTTTACAGTGTCAAATAACTCAAATATGATATAGTAAGTGATTTTATTTTAAATAGCAAGTTTTTCCCAAATTTATTTGAAAATCATTGTTTTTCAAAATAGTAAATTGAATTTGGATTTGTTTCTTGATTCTAATGAGTTAACTGTTGTTCAAAATTTATTATTTTAATTTTAGTGCTTTGAAAAATGGCATTCTTGAAAAGGTCATGTACTGTCCGTCGTCTTACGATTACTTTCATGTTTTGTCAGTATTTCTGTGTCGTTTGGTTTGGTAAAAAGTTTTTCTGATAAAATTTTGTTATAATTATGAAGTTTTCTATAATATGAAAGATATTGAGTGAAAAAAAATAAGTATTTGCTTGTGCTTTCTGATGAAATTTTGAGATAATAAAATTTTTATTTTGAAATTGTATTTTTCTATTTAGTTGATCTAATTTCATAACAATATATATCGGAATATCTCAGTTATTGTATGAAGTAGGTTTGCGAAATTTGGAGCGTCGATATAATGACATAAGAGCTAGAATTTGAGCATATTGACATGTCGAAGTTAACTTCCGGTCTGACCGGAAGTAACATCAACTTTCTTATTTTAAATGAAAACCCTTTTTTTTCTTTTCGCTTTATTCAGATTTCAATTCCCTTTCTAATGACATATCACAAGTTGGTATCTAACCAGAAACTAGATCAGAAAAAAAATATTATTGAAATTCACCGAGTAGGCCGTGGAAGCAAAATGAAAGCCAAAAATTGAAACGTTGGCTATGGAAACCATACGTCACTTGATAACAGTTGCTACTACTGTGATATTTTATTTTCATTCGTCGGCGTTATAAAAAGCCGCCAAAAAAAAATATTGGAAAAATTGGGAAAAAACAATACTCTGTAGGTCCATAACTTAAATAGGAACATACAACTTTTTCTTGCCTGTACTATTCAGCATAACCATTCCTTTCTAATGATATAATAGAAAGTAATTTTTTGAAATGAAATACCAAAAAATCCAATTATTATTCTTCAAATAACGAAAAAACAGATTTATCGAAAAAAAAAAATTCAAATTGATAGGATTAAAGATAAAATAAATTCAAAACAAATGTTCGAAATGCATTCCCTCAGCGTCCATACATTTATTGACTCTGGTGATATTTTAATGTAAAACGTTTCTCAACATTTGGAGCGTGATATCTTGGAAAGCTCTACGAATTTTTACTTCTAGCTCATGTAGAGTTGTAGGCTGTGTGGAATACAACCTATTTTCAAGATGCCCCCATAGAAAAAAGTCGCACGGAGTAAGAACAGGTGACCTTGGTGGCCACCTGACTGGACCATGGGTTGTTATAAGGCTCTCTTGTAAGCGATTTTGAAGATAATTTCTCACTATTCTTGAATTATGCGGAGGGGCGCCATCTTGCTGGAAGTACATTCTCTCAGTTATTTCCGCTGGTAGGTTGTTAATGAATTCCGAAATTTCATTCGTTAAAAAATTAAAGTATCTCTCTCCGGTTAGTTGGCCTTGAAAAAGAATGGGGCCAACAATATGAGTTCCAACTATTCCTGCCCAAACATTCACACCAAATCTCTCCTGGAAGCCGCCTTGTCGAAACCGTGGCTCGTTTGCTATCGCCCAGTACCTGGAACAAAGACCGTTCACACTTTTAGCACTTTACACTTCGACTATCGACAATAATCCAAATAAAGTACAGTACCTACCTTGTATTATTCCTGTTAAATGTTGGTAAATCTTGACAAGATATAATAGTTAAATAGGTGATTCTCAGCATTTTGTCGAAGAAACCAATTACAATATTCCAGGCGCCTTTCACCGCCATTTTCATATAAATGTTGATGCAACTGATACTTGAAGGATTTCAATCGATGTTTTTTCAAAATTTTCCTAGCAGAGTCCTTACTTATAGCTAATTCGACGCCAATCTGCCTTGAGGAAATTGTGCTATCATATTGTACTAAAGCTAATACATTAATTTCAGTTTCCTCATCAATAACAAATGCTTCTTGGTCTCCGTGAACATCAGGCTCAGTTCTTAATTTTTCTTCAAGCCACTGGAAATACCTTCTTGACGGTTGCTGCCTCCCTCGGTATCGCTCTAAATACAATCATTCAGCGGCATAAGACTTTTTTTAACATTCACCATAAATGAGAAGCATGTCAATTTGTTCGGTTCGTGAATAACGGGGCATTTTTTTAATATTCCACTAACTGATTTCGATTTCCAAACCCTTTTAAAATGGCAGAATCAAAAACACTACTTCGAACGACAAAATAATATGGATAGCAGCGTTCGTGACAGCTCTCATTTCTTTTTTGTTTCATTCCAAAATACATCTTAATAAGCCTACTTGTTAATATTTTGGTTCGAATGATTATTGCAATGGAATGATTATTCTGAATAGCACAAACATCGTCCATTGGTAGATACTAGAATATCTATGGACGATGGCACAGACCAAGTACGTTTATGTTCCTATTTAACCTAAAACCTACAGGATATAATTTATCATTCCACATTGTTTTTAATTTTATTTTTGCGTATGGCGATAATCTGTTTTGTTATTTGAAGAATAATAATTGGATTTTTCAGTATCTCAGTTCAAAAAATTACTTCCTATTATATCATTAAAAAGGAATGGTTATGCTGAATAGTACAGGCAAGAAAAAGTTGTATGTTCCTATTTAAGTTATGGACCTACAGAGTATTGTTTTTTTCCCAATTTTTCCAATATTTTTTCTGGCGGCTTTTTATAACGCCGACGAATGAAAATAAAATATCACAGTAGTAGCAACTGTTATCAAGTGACGTATGGTTTCCATAGCCAACTTTTCAATTTTTGGCTTTCATTTTGCTTCCACGGCCTACTCGGTGAATTTCAATAATAATTTTTTTCTGATCTAGTTTCTGGTTAGATACCAACTTGTGATATGTCATTAGAAAGGGAATTGAATGCTGAATAAAGCGAGAAGAAAAAAAAATAGGGTTTCCATTTAAAATAAGAAAGTTGATGTTACTTCCGGTCAGACCGGAAGTTAACTTTGACATGTCAATATGCTCAAATTCTAGCTCTTATGTCATTATATCGACGCTCCAAATTTCACAAACCTACTTCATAAAATAACTGAGATATTTCGTAGGCAATACTTCCGTAGCCACCCGGTATATATATATATATATATATATATATATATATATATATATATATATATATAGAAGATACAGATATATACAGAAGATCGGCTCATAATAGGTATACCTATATATGGAAGAGACGTACATTTATTTAGTCAACGCATACAAATAAAAAATGCTAGAATCATAACACATTGGATGGTTTGCAGGAAACAGTTAGTAAATGACCAAGGAAGGTATTTCCCATCACCTCAATAGGTATCATATCTCTTTTCGGTGCCCACGATGTTTTCTGAATACCTAATGCAATATATCCATTTCATTTGAAAACCAAGTTAAAAACATGGATTTGATTATTATTTCATCAGACTCTACAACCAGATGACTTCATTATTTTGTGATTTGTTTCGTTTTTCTGTCAGGTGAAGTAAGAAACACATGCGCAATAGAAAACAAATTCAATGCGCAACCCTGATGTAAATATATGGAGGACCTCTCATTGTGTTGTATAACCTATATTCCAAACAAGATTCCAGCCGACAATTACCCATACAACTCAAAAAACTTTCCTTTTTCATGTTCGTGTCAAGTCCACAGAATATAGACCTACTACATGTTATAATAAATGTTATGTCAAGAAGGCATTCAAAGATGCCCTGGATCACTATGGCAAAGGAATCCTCGACTGCCCCCAGAATTCAGGTATGGAATTTATTTCCACCTGTAGTCTTTGAAAATAACCCTTGCAAAGGACCCCTCAAACTCCTCATGGAATTTGGGTCCAGGAGGATTTTTTTGAATTTTTCTTTGATGTAGTCCACGTACCTAATTCTCAACCAATATTACTATTGCGCCAACCCAAAAAAATTAACAGTTTTGCTGCTAGGGGGCGTTGAAATCACCCCTTGCGCAGATTAGACTATTTATTTTTGAACCCGGTAACAATATTTTCACTTGTTTCATTGTTGCTAATGTTGCACAATAATGTGCTGTTTTATAAAAAAAATTCTTACCTCCTCTCCTTTTTCCCCCAACTCCTATTACGAAACGCAAAAAAAAAATTTCGAGTGCCTTCAAATGTATCGTCGAATGTTTAAATATGCCTGAATAAGGGAAATAACAGTTTTTTATGATTGTCTCCCTACCCCCCAAATGACAAAAAACGAAACAATTTTGGTGGATTTTTCTGAATTTTTGATATGATGCAGTTCAAGTTATTTTGAATATACAAAAATGAATAGTTTTGATTCTAGGGGGCGTCGAAATCATACCTTGCTCAGAATAGAGGCGGAAACAATATCTTTTTCTATTTCTATTTTTGTTTTATTTTATGCCGAACAATTGTGTAAATTTTTATAAATTGAAAATCTAAAACCTACCCCTTACCCCTATTTCAAAACACGAAAAATATTTATTCAGGCACCACCTCAAATTCAAATTGTGGATGTCTAATTTTTATTTATTTTCGAAATGTTCGCCCCATTAATTGATATTGAAAATTCATGAACTACGCCCTACTAAGAAGTCAGCGATCTCCACCAATATTTTTCTGAAGGGAGGGAAAGGTGAAATTAAACAACTGTACGATTTCCTCAATTTGAGCTGATTAAAACATTTATTTTGTTAAAGCATTTACAAGTAGTCGGGAATTAATTTTTTTCGTGTTTTAAAATCGGGGTATGGGGTGCGGGGGAGGTTTTGGATTTTCAATTCATAAAAAATTACACAGTTGATTAGTATAATCTAAACTAAAATACGTAGAGCTATTATTTCCGCCTATAATAATGAATAGTCTATTCTGAGCAAGGTATTATTTCAACGCGGACAGGTAGCCGAGTGACGGGCCCAGGTAGCCGAGTGACGGGGCCAGGTAGCCGAGTGGTTAAAGCGACATTGTTTCAATCACTTTTGGATGCCAGTCAAAGGTTCAAACCCTAGCGATTGCAAATCTTTTTCTGATGGCCCGAAAAAGTGCTAGGAATCGCACGTAAAAAGGTAAGACCTCGGTAATCCTTAGCTCGCACAAGTTTCGACTTCTGAGGGCTGCCGTTCGTAAGGGGACTACAGCTGGTTAACGGATTTTTTTTTTTTTAACGCCCCCTAGCATCAAAACTATTCATTTTTGGGGTATATATATATATATATATATATATATATATATAAATATAGGTACATGTGCACTCTGCACAATGGTCAGTTGAAAGTCAAATGTCCTTGCAGGAAATATCTGAATCCCTTTGTAATCTGGAAAGACCAGTGAACAATTGTTTTTTCATTTTCCTTAATTTTTCCGCAGTGAAAGATGAAAATGGTACCTTGATTTGAAGTAATACGATTATATTTTCATTTTCATGATACCTAGTGAATCTTGAAGTACGCCACTGGACTTTTGCAAGAAATTAGTTTCATGTAACGTTCGATACTTTACACCTGTTCATAACAAAAATATGATTGGGTTTCTTTTTTGTATAGTTGATATTTGAAAATCAACTGAATATTTATTTTTTGTCTTGCAATATTCAAAAATACAAAAAAGAAACATGTTCCTAATAATTTTTTGGGTAATTTAAGAGGTGGCGTCTAGAGATGGAAAAAAGAGTATCGCATAGGGCAAATCTTCCGTTACATCCGAATCGATCAATTGATGGAAATTTAATTTTTAGGTAATTGATCTCTGAATATGGAATATTTTAAAACACATCGATGGCTCAAACCATAAATTAGCTCGTTGATTGAGGTTTCTGAATAACCGTTAAAATATCTACGTGGCTGTATATGGCGTATATTCAAAATGGCGCTGGTTGTTCTCGAACTCATTGGAAAGGAACCCGCAAATTCCTTATGGAATTTGGGTTCTGGTGGATTTTTTGAATTTTTGGTCTATAAGTTCTCAACCGATGTTACCATTGCGCCAACCCAAAAAAATTAACAGTTTTGATGCTAGGGGGCGTTGAAATCACCCCTTGCGCACATTAGACTATTCATTTATGAACCCGGTAACAATATTTTTAATTGTTTCATTATTGCTAATGTTGCACAATATTGTGCAGTTTTATAAAAAAAATTCTCACTCCCTCCCCTTTTCCTCCCAACTCCTATTACGAAACGCAAAAAAAAATTTTCTCGAGTGCCTTTAAATGAATGTTTGACTATGCCTGAATGAGGGAAATAGCAATTTCTTATGATTATCCCCCCACCCCCCAAATGACACAAAACGAAATAAATTAGGTGGATTTTTCCGAATTTTTGATATGATGCAGTTCAAGTTATTTTGAATAGAAATAAATTGGATGACAAACCCCAAAAATGAATAGTTTTGATGCTAGGGGGCGTTAAAAAAAAAAAATTCCGTTAACCAGCTGTAGTCCCCTTACGAACGGCAGCCCTCAGAAGTCGAAACTTGTGCGAGCTAAGGATTACCGAGGTTTTACCTTTTTACGTGCGATTCCTAGCACTTTTTCGGGCCATCAGAAAAAGATTTGCAATCGCTAGGGTTTGAACCTTTGACTGGCATCCAAAAGTGATTGAAACAATGTCGCTTTAACCACTCGGCTACCTGGCCCCGTCACTCGGCTACCTGGGCCCGTCACTCGGCTACCTGTCCGCGTTGAAATCATACCTTGCTCAGAATAGACTATTCATTATTATAGGCGGAAATAATAGCTCTACGTATTTTAGTTTAGATTATGCTAATCAACTGTGTAATTTTTTATGAATTGAAAATCCAAAACCTCCCCCGCACCCCATACCCCGATTTTAAAACACGAAAAAAATTAATTCCCGACTACTTGTAAATGCTTTAACAAAATAAATGTTTTAATCAGCTCAAATTGAGGAAATCGTACAGTTGTTTAATTTCACCTTTCCCTCCCTTCAGAAAAATATTGGTGGAGATCGCTGACTTCTTAGTAGGGCGTAGTTCATGAATTTTCAATATCAATTAATGGGGCGAACATTTCGAAAATAAATAAAAATTAGACATCCACAATTTGAATTTGAGGTGGTGCCTGAATAAATATTTTTCGTGTTTTGAAATAGGGGTAAGGGGTAGGTTTTAGATTTTCAATTTATAAAAATTTACACAATTGTTCGGCATAAAATAAAACAAAAATAGAAATAGAAAAAGATATTGTTTCCGCCTCTATTCTGAGCAAGGTATGATTTCGACGCCCCCTAGAATCAAAACTATTCATTTTTGTATATTCAAAATAACTTGAACTGCATCATATCAAAAATTCAGAAAAATCCACCAAAATTGTTTCGTTTTTTGTCATTTGGGGGGTAGGGAGACAATCATAAAAAACTGTTATTTCCCTTATTCAGGCATATTTAAACATTCGACGATACATTTGAAGGCACTCGAAATTTTTTTTTTTGCGTTTCGTAATAGGAGTTGGGGGAAAAAGGAGAGGAGGTAAGAATTTTTTTTATAAAACAGCACATTATTGTGCAACATTAGCAACAATGAAACAAGTGAAAATATTGTTACCGGGTTCAAAAATAAATAGTCTAATCTGCGCAAGGGGTGATTTCAACGCCCCCTAGCAGCAAAACTGTTAATTTTTTTGGGTTGGCGCAATAGTAATATTGGTTGAGAATTAGGTACGTGGACTACATCATAAGAAAAATTCAAAAAAATCCTCCTGGACCCAAATTCCATGAGGAGTTTGAGGGGTCCTTTGCAAGGGTTATTTTCAAAGACTACAGGTGGAAATAAATTCCATACCTGAATTCTGGGGGCAGTCGAGGATTCCTTTGCCATAGTGATCCAGGGCATCTTTGAATGCCTTCTTGACATAACATTTATTATAACATGTAGTAGGTCTATATTCTGTGGACTTGACACGAACATGAAAAAGGAAAGTTTTTTGAGTTGTATGGGTAATTGTCGGCTGGAATCTTGTTTGGAATATAGGTTATACAACACAATGAGAGGTCCTCCATATATTTACATCAGGGTTGCGCATTGAATTTGTTTTCTATTGCGCATGTGTTTCTTACTTTACCTGACAGAAAAACGAAACAAATCACAAAATAATGAAGTCATCTGGTTGTAGAGTCTGATGAAATAATAATCAAATCCATGTTTTTAACTTGGTTTTCAAATGAAATGGATATATTGCATTAGGTATTCAGAAAACATCGTGGGCACCGAAAAGAGATATGATACCTATTGAGGTGATGGGAAATACCTTCCTTGGTCATTTACTAACTGTTTCCTGCAAACCATCCAATGTGTTATGATTCAAGCATTTTTTATTTGTATGCGTTGACTAAATAAATGTACGTCTCTTCCATATATAGGTATACCTATTATGAGCCGATCTTCTGTATATTGACATTCGACACTAAAAATGGGCTGGTATTCCATAAATATACAATTATTTGCGAACAACTAGTATTTTGCCTTTTACCACACAAGTATTTTCACTCCTAGATGCGCATTTCGATTACCAAGTCACCTTCCAGCAGTAGGAATACTGAATCTTATTAAATATCACCACGAGCGTTCAGTATCCCATTTTCGATACAATTATTTTACTTTATTTTTCTGAACCCAACTTTTTGTATATATTGTAAAAAAGTAGGTAGCCAGTGTCTTCTACACATTTTTGTGAATTCCCTGTAGGAATCAATAGTAGTTCTTATCAAAATTGCTAAATTTGCATCGTTCAGAGTGGTTTTTAGTTTTCAGCTTGTCCTCATATTATTCGGAGAGGAAGATTCCGAGGCTAACTTGAATAAACTTGTTTCCTTTCGCTTTTGATTGGCCTAATATTTGTTAGGCAATACCATCTTGAACTTGTAAAAGAAAATTTACTTTCAAACTTCGGAATAATATACGTTTTATTGCTTGGATAAGATAAAACCTTCGGTCTAGAGATTTTATACATTTTTTAGTTGTGCAAAACAAATGAGAACTATGCATTAAAAAATATTCAGCAATATGTGCTCGCTGGAAATTATTTCTTATACTTACAACATTATAGCAATCAAATTATTCTAATATTCATTGCTGCATATGGAAAACCCATTGTAATAGGTCCAATTTGTTGGTTTCGCAGAAGAACCAAATATCAATAATGGTAAGACTATAATGATTTTGAAAAGAGGACAAACGAAATTTTCATATTTGTGTCTATCTCTTTATTGTCTACTTTCACATTCTCAAAGTTCAATACTGTTCAATTATCTGGTAGCCTATACAGTGGATCCAAAATAAGGTTGTCGACCGTGGGGATTTCTGAAAGGGAAATATAAACAGTTTTGGATAGATGAACAAAAAGTTACTTAGCAAAGGGTCATCTATATGAAAGTGTGAAATTTCCAAAAAATATTTTTGATTTTAAAATTATGTTTTGCTAGTGTTATCGTCATAGCTGGAGCAAGATAAAGACTCCTCCTCAGAAACCTTTTATTAGCTTTCTTGTGATGAGATCGGTTTCACTGTCCGGCGTCTTGTAATCGAACAATCATCATCAACATAACTTTTTTGAATGCGACTCTGTTTTGAATACTACACTTTCTTTTTTTTTCTTTCTGAATTCAATGATGATAATAATAATGATATAATGATAATTCCTCATAACCACTCGAAGAGTGTACCCAAAGGCATAGCCTTTGCGGGTAGATGACAGATATTATTGTTATTTGCCGTGACGCTCCGGGGATGTATCACTTATGCATGTTTCAATACGATTCGGTTTTTTTGCCATCATCAAGGATTGTTAAAGAGATTCCCACTCAATTTTTGATTTTCTCGAAATATAGGATGTTTATTTGAACATTTTCTTCCTATTCAGGCCCGAACTCAAATTAATATTCAAAAATTGGAGATGATCTGATACATAATGGAACGGGCATGTCTGCTACATCATTGAATTGAAAATCTGTATTCATTTAACACATTCGTACGTAAAAAGAATAAGTTGATGGCGGTTGTTCGATAACGAAACGACGGGCAGTTGAACGAAATGTATGAGAAGAAAGCTCATATAAATGTTTGTGTAAGTATTTTTTATTTTGATCCAGCTCTGACGATAACACAAGAAAATTAAATTTACTATTTCCAAAATAATTTTAAAATCAAAAATATTTTTAAAAAATTTCATACTTCCATATAGATGGAAAATGTCGTATAAAGGTCGATTCTCATATAGCAGTGACGTGACAGTGCCGTTACCGGCACGTGATTTCACCGGCCGTAAAGTCACAGTGATTACTATTCATATTGGTCAGTGTTTCCAAAGGGCCGTGGCAGTGTAGTTTATGGCCAAATGGAAATATTTTCAGATGAGGAACTTTTGCAGATCGCACTGGTTTTGGACGAAGAAAAGGTAGAACAAGTAGGACAGGTAGAAAAACGACAGTGGGTCCATCCAGCATGGAAAAAGAGAGGAACAGAAGGGGAATTTATAACATTATACAAGGAACTGGTCGACGATGCAACAACATTTTTTTAATACTTCAGAATGTCAGAAAATTCGTTTAACTTATTATTGTGCAAGTTAGAAGTTCATTTGAAAAAGCATGACACACGCTGGAGAAAAGCTATCACAGCAAGGGAAAGGCTTGCTGTTTGTTTGAGGTAAGTGTTTGTTTCCAATCTGATGTAGACTATGTAGAAACCTAGACATCAATTGAAAGATTCACCATCACACTACACGAGATGTTATTAAAAATTGTCGAGATGACTTCGAGTTTTTCTATATTGTGAATCAATACCACTCCACTTCGAGATACAATGGACTTCTACCACAGGTTAATTAATTGAAAGCACTCCAAAAATTAAAACTGTTTTATTAGAAAACTGCTGTCAAACAAATGAAAAAAAGGAAATCGTGAATCTTAAACTCAGGTTTTTCCTTGATATTTTTAATGAAAGGTTTGGTAAAACTCCGTCATTGAGCTGGGTGCTGCAGTCGCCACAGATTGATCAGTAGATGAGGTTGATTGATCCCATGAAGCCTGGTAGCTTCCTGCAGGAGAACGTTGTCTAGTCGAACACATGACATTAGAACCCGTTGAGGCGGCAAACTGTTGTCGGTTCAGCATATTCAATTCAAATCTTTGGACAGTAGCAAAAATTTCACCTTTGGCGTAATGCCAATCTTGTGGGGATAATTTTTTAAAAGCTGGAGCTATTCCTGTTAAAAAAGCGTCAACAGGATGATGCGTTGGTGCTGGGCAGTTCATAGTTTTATTTTGTTTAACAATATACTCCATAACTGTAGCGGCAGCCGTTTTGGTGGGAGCAGTAGGCTTTGTGGCTGACAGCTTTCGAGTTTTTCGTGGAGTGGTATCTGCTGTTGTTGATTGCAATACATTTTTACTTTCTGATTTTTTAGTCATGGCATCGTTAACTGCTGATGCTGTAGAGTCCACCGCTTCCTTATTTTGGTCGTCAATTTCGGATACCTCTTCACGTTCTGTTTCACCTGTGAAATCTTCGATATTCACTTCGGACTCAATGTTTGTCGTGGTCTCCCTCTCATCAAAGAATTTCATCAAGAAGCTCAATTGCTCTGAATATTTATACGGCTTCACTTTTGTTGCTTTTTGACCACTCTTCGTTTTTTGTTTATTTAACGATTTTCTGAAGTTGTCCCTGATATTGGCCCACCGAGTTTTACATACCCCTAAAAGAAAAATAAAGCATGAGGCTTTATCTTATCATAAACAAAATATTAAACAAAAAAATCGCGTTTATCTCTACTGTATTTTTTTCAGATATTTGACCACTGGAGATGCACTGAACACAATTTCGTTTAGCTATCGTCTAGGACATAGTACAGTTCACAAAATTGTACGAGACACCTGCCAGATTATCACTACACATCTAATAAAAGAAATGATGCCTACTCCGACAGAGGAAATGTGGATGAAAATCGCTTCTGATTTTTATAAAATGTGGAATTTCCCTAATTGTATAGGAGCTATAGATGGCAAGCACATTGTTATTCAAGCTCCTCCTAACTCCGGTTCAAAGTTTTTTAATTACAAAAAACATTTTCTATAATTTTATTAGCCCTTGTAGATGCTCATTGTAATTTTATTGCTGTCGATGTAGGGGCATATGGAAAGGATAGTGATGGGGGAGTATTTGCCAAATCAAGGAAATTTGAATATACCAGCAAGATCTACCATTCCTAATACAGATATCCCGGTTCCCTTTGTTATTGTAGGTGACGAAGCTTTTCCTCTAAAAACGTTCTCAATGCGACCATATCCAGGGGATAATCTAAATGATCGAAAGCGTAACTTTAACTATCGTTTGTGTCGTGCCAGGAGGACATCAGAAAACACTTTTGGTATTTTGGTTCAAAAATTCAGAGTTTACAATAGACGAATTCAGGCCTCTCCAAAATACGTAGATAACCTAATTTTGAGCACTTGCTTGCTGCACAATTTCATGAAAAAATACGACTGACATACGTACAATTACGTTACATCACAGGTGGATTTGAGGGGCGAGAATCGCACAATACAAAATTTACAGTTTCAAGGAGGAAATGCAACGACAGCTGCATTTGGCGTACGCGAAACATTCACTGACTTTTTCAATTCTGCTGCTGGATCTCTCCCATGGTTACCAAATATCCAACAAAATAATTAAATAATATACGAAGGTTCTCAATATTATTATAACCTATTGTTATTGGTAATGAAAGTAAACTGAAATACAGATTTTTCTTCACAGAATGAACACGTGATATAAAAAAATTTTATTAACAAATATTTTTATATCTTTAACTTGCATCGTGGCGACTCGTGTTCATTCTGAGGGCAGATATTTATATTTTTTACTCATCTTCTAACCTTCTTATTGCATTTCTACTCCTATTTTTCTCCAGATAGCATTCTTGAAATCAGAGTCCATGTATTTTGGGTTGTACATGTCGTACAAGGCAGAATAACCGCGTACTAACTCAATAAGTTTCTCGTCATTCATAATTATATGCAAAATACACAACTTGTACGGCCGTTACAATGAAGAAATATCGGTACTGCGTCGAGCAGATATGAATAGGTACCATCAAATTCATACGAGAATAATTTTGATCTCGCCGGTGAAATCACGTGCCGGTCACGGCACTGTCACGTCACTGCTATATGAGAATCAACCTCAATTAATAATCTCAGTTTTTTGTATAGACATAATTTAGTAGACTCCGTCGAACTACTGCTATGCATTCATTTTACTATTCCGAGATTGAATACTAGATATAAGTCAACATTCGACCTGACTACTTCTAGAACAAATCCCCTAAAGTATCAAACAGTGACATTTTTAACATTTCCATCTCAGAATTCTTGATAATTAATCAAAAAATCTTGATAGACTTACTTAAAGATTTTTGACTTTTTCAATTTGAATTTTTTAGAACTAATATTTTTTTCAGGGCCATAGTGGATTACCAGTTGAATGTTGTTCAGATTGCGATTCCGAACACATCTTCGAAATTTATGTTTTCCGAAATACTCTGGATTTGTTTCTTCCTTCACAAACATCGTATTTCTGGTGATCTGAATTTTCTGAATCCGGGAAAGTTACTGAAAATCAACCAAACGATGATGCTGATATTGCTAATAGGCAAAAAAATAGGTAGGTGATACACCCTAGCTGTAACGCCTAAACTCATTTAATCATTCTCATTTCCAAACTGTTATTATTTTTTGCGTATTCTAGTTGAAATATATACATTTTTAGTCTACCAAAAGAAGAATGGAAGCAAACTACTTACCAACATACTTATATTCGGTCCACGTCAGTCAAGTTGTAAGAAGTTATTGCCAGGTTATATCCCAGGATAAGTGAGTTATATAGCTTCAAATATCAAACAACTGATCTATTCCGGGCCAAGGATCATTTTATTTGCGCCTTGCAAGTAACTACAGTAAGTTTCTTTATGAAGTGTTTTTTTAAAAGAAAATTCATTCATTGAAAAATGAAACGCTCAGGTTGCTAAATCTTTGCATAAGAACTTTGAATAAACTCATGGCCAGTTTTTATGTGAATGAGTTGAAGCAAATGAGTACCCAGAATAACCATTTTACTTCTGATCCACTTTGTTTTTGGAATTAATTCAGTTTTGAAAAAATTGAATTTGTCTTCTCATGGAAATATCTTTGTAACTTCCGTCATTCTTGACGTAGAACTATGGAATCTAATACTCGATAGATACAGCAAAAATGTACACTTCCACATCAAAAATTATGGTGTTTTCATGAGAAGTGAAACAAATACGATATTTTTGGAACTGATTTTGTTTTCTGGAACAAAGTGGATTAGTGGTAATTTGGTTGTTCTGTCTTAGTATGATTTTTCGAAAATAGTAGTGCTCCATTGCTGCTAGCTGTAGTGCAGTATTGTGACGAAGTAACCTGGGGTATGGTCACTACTCAGGGTGTTTGGCTCCATAACTTCCATCATCCAAAAGACTACGTATCTCTAGTTGTCGGGAATCCCCCCAGAAATAACTGAGGAATGAGCGTTTTAACTCCGGAAAATCTTTAAAATTATAAAGCATGGCATCAGCCCACAACTTTGCCTTTTTGCGGAAAAGTGCATGACACCAGTGCGGTACAACATGAAAAGGCATCCTTAGTTGCCTGATAGAATACTCTAATTTATCTATAAAGAGAACTGGATGGATCCCCTCATTATCAAAAAATGGAATGAGTTTTGCAGCCTCTATAGTATTAAAATTATTTTCGTTAAACGGCATGGGTTGGCAGTTCAAATTCCCCATCACATTACAACTGTTACAAATATTGGAATGGAGCGGTATATTTCCAGACATACCCTGAACATTAATATTATCAATATTTTTTACTGCGCCATAATTTGTCGTCCCACCCTGTATTGGGTATGGGTGGAAAAATAATTTTGTTCCCCCGGTATATGAGAACCAATATTAGTTATAGGGACTTTGAAAAATTGATTTGTCATTTCAGAATAGGTACTGTTCTTTGAAATAGGACGAGAAGTTGAAGAAAAATGTCATATGAGACTAGGTTGGCCACTTATACAGGGGCCACCCTTTACCTGATTTTCATTCTCCACAATACCTTTACCTGCAAGTAAAAACCGAACATTATTTCGAGGATCACCTTGTAAACAGTAATTATTTGCCAACATAGTTTCATCATAAGCAGGTTGGAAGTGGGAGCCCATACTGAGACCACCCCGTACTCTATTAGACTCTTCAGCACAATAATTATTACCCGAAACTTTGGTTTGGGCAGTTGTACGGGGGTCGCCCTGTAACAGATTTGTATTTGCAACATTAACCCTATTATAAGAAGGTTTAGGGTAGACACCCGTACAAAACCCACCCTGTACTGTATTAATGGATTCACGAGAAATTTCATTATCTAAAAATAATTGTGGAGGAACATTTGACATCGGTACACCCTGTAAATTGCACCCAAATAGCGAACTTGACACATAATTTGGATTTAATCGAAAATCCGAAAAAACAGTTTTTGTGAAAGACTTTCTAGCTAAAATACTATCAACTAGCCGCTCACTATCTAAAAAGGTAATATTTTTTTGATTGTTGAAATGTTTCTCAGATTGTACTGGTTTACAACTAAATTCACTTTCACATGCCCCCGATCCTAACGCTGTGCAAATTTACTTTTTTAGAGCCAGAAATTGTTTCTAGCATACTATTTAAGTTATTGTAGCCCTGTGGCTCAATAACATCTGCAAATAATTTTTCTGGTGCAGTCTTTTCACTAGTTATTGCTTGAGTTGGGTTTCCACTTGCATTTAATTGTGGACACAAAGCTGAGGCAGTCCCAGGGTCTACAAAAATAGGCCTACCTTGACTCTGCATAACCTGTAGCTCACCATCCTGAACTAATGTGCCCCCGTCAGGCCTTCTAGGGGTACCTGCCCCTGGGGACATGGCCCTACCTCGTCCTCTTGCTCTTGTTTCGTATTGATGCACTGGAGTATGGACCACCATCCTACCCTGGATTCAAAGCCAAGTTTTTGGGGTTGCGTATCTGGTTTCGACGAAGTGGCTGTTATGAAAAGCCAAAGGGAAACCAGGCCTTCTCGTTGGGCGACAAGATGTGACGAAGTAACCTGGGGTATGGTCACTACTCAGGGTGATTGGCTCTGGGTAAATGAATAGAGGTCGGTTCAATGCAAACAACTTTACTTGGACTTGGTGAGGATCGATTGTCTTGGTATACTTCGTGGTATATCAAGTTAGTACAATAATCTAAAAATAATAGTATAAATTTCAAATATAACAAACCGTGAAACGTACGAACAACTATTAAACATGACAAAAAATATTACAAGTGCGATAAGGAATTAGAAAAAACCCAGCACGGCGAGTAATGTTTAGGCTTTCGAGAGAATTTAGATAATGTGAGGTCAACAATTCACAAAATGACTTACCTAAAAGTGCAGGCCACATACACTATAACAATTAAGGCATTCAAAGCCAGGAAGCACTCGTAAGATTGCAGACTAAAATGACAGAGACACGTTACTCATACGTAAATCAGTATACTGGAATCGGTATCATTCCATGATTCGTATCGATAATTCGTGGAGTTGGCTGAGCCAGGTAGGGAGACACAAAAAACATCAAGTGAAATAAAACAGTGGCGGAGTTCGGAGGTCACGCTCCGCTACAGTATATATCACGTAAAATAGAGGATCATTTTACATCTTTTGTTTATCTGTCATTTCTCAAAAATTCAGAAATCTACGGCAAAAATTCCTGAAGTTACGGAGGTATTTCCATTAGACGAGATTAATTTGAATTTTTTGAAATTGAATATTTTTCAGGATCAATGTGGATTAGTAGTTGAATGGTTGTTCAGATTACGATTCTGAAAACAACATGGACAATTATGTCTGCCGAACTTCTGGTTTTGTTCCTTCATTCACAGACGTCGTATTTCTGGTGATCTGAATTCTTTGATAATTGAAAAAGCAGTCTCAAGTTACTGAACATCAACTAAACGATAATGCTGATATTGGTAATGGGCAAAAAATAGGTAGGTGATTCTCCCTGTAACACCTAAACTATTCAATCATTATCATTTCCAAACTGTTATTACTTTTTGCGTGTTTGAGTTGAAATATATATAGGTTGCTAAAACTAAATTAAGGAAGCACACTACAGTTGAATTATTTTATCTTTACCCATGCGTCATCAATTTATGATCTAAGAAATAACACACCCTCTATGTAATATCTCTGTCTATCATCCGTTATGAGCGAATCAAAATTCGTTGACATTTGTCTTCTAAGCAAAGAATTATGGTATTGTGATGATCCATTGAAACTCAAAACAGTGAAAAGAGATAGCCATAAAGCTGAGAGTGTTTTTACATTTCAACTAAATTTGCCAAATAGTGTATTGACTAGAGCAGTACCATCAATCACGTCATTATTTTCCGTCATTGGGGATTGTTTGTCACCACTTTTACTTCGTTTTGCAGTCAGACACATTATAAAAACAGTTTTTTTCAAAACTAAACGTCTCTTACAATCATTAATTTCAAAGTAGGTACAATACAATGTATTTTTTTCACAATAATCTTTTAAATTTCTAACCCCACAATTGATATATGTGACTGTAATTCCGTATTACCGGGATATTCACACAACAGTAATTCAGAGGGTGGAAACCCTATTGAGAAAAAAACCTAACCTAATTCTATAATTAAAGACCAATAACATTCACAATATATTTTACCTCTTTTTTAGATTATGCCTGGTTAATTTAGTTAATTTAATAATTCATTATCTTATCTCATTATCTACACGTTGTAATTTTTATCGGGAAATCAGCCACGTTGTTTTACATTTAGACTTTGTTTTGACTAAAATTTCTCGACTTATTTCATTTGCATTACAATGATGACGCACGGGTAAAGATAAAATAATTGAACTGTACTCATGTACCTACATCCACATACTTATATTCAGTCCACCCCAGTCGAGTTGTAAGAAGTTATTGCCAGTCTGTATCCCTGGGAAGGATAATAAGAGTTATATTTCAACTTCAAACATCAAACAAATGATCTGCCAAGGCAAATAGTAGGCCTACCCCTACTCTTTGGCCAAGGTTTATTTTATTTGCGCTTTGCAAGATACCACAGTAGGTTTCGTCATGTACTGATTCTTTATAAAAATTCAAATTCAAACGTTCAATTTGATAACGCTTTTCAGAAGAACTTTGAAGAAATTTTAGGAAGTTGATACAGTATAGTGAAAATATTTTTTGCTTCAACCATTTTCTACTCTCCATGAAAACTAACATTACTAAATTTAGGTAGTCTACAGACAGTGTCTACCATTCCTATCAAAATCATAATATGTTTCTTAAAATTCATATTTTCCATAACACTGAGGTGAAGACGATAAGATTTCCACAGATTCATTAACACTCGCGACATGATTCGCTAACACTGTAGCTTTATTGAGCGATTAGTGTTATATACAATGGATTTCCATCAAGTAACGGCCAAGTAAATCCAAAATATTCGTATATTATGTCAATAAGTTGAAACAAATAAGTATGAATTGAATGAAAGAAATTAGAGAACTTGCTGATATGGTAAAACCTCAAGATTCGGTTCTTTATTCTATTCAAGATGCGTTCTGAAAGCTTTCAAGAATGTTGCGAAATGAAAACCCACATGAATAAAATTTTATTTTTGTAAGCAATTACTAATGAGGATTTGACTGAAAATGACATACTCGTATAGTCTTTCCTATATCAATTGCAGACTTGTTTCAAAGCCTTACCGACAATTTCGTTTGATATGCCGACACCTGATTTATATGATGATTTATGACTCTCCAGCCAAATATTTTGCATTTTGCCGCACGTCAATTGAGGTCACGTGGACCGCGGCGTTTTCTTTGAACCTACACGAGTTGTTGCAATTGATATTGGAAAGACTATAAAATTTGAATTTGACTATTTCCTCATTGAAGCGATCACACATTATTCAATACCAAATCTATAGCCAGTTTATTGTCATCTAATTTCAGTAGTATCATATCAACCTACCTAATACTGAAATCCCTGAATCAGAAGAAGCCTTTTTTTTGATGTTTCAATGTTTAAATTATAATAATACCAACTGAACAAATATTGTGCCTATCACGAAAGAAAATGTTGCCAAGAATTTAACAGTTATAATTCAATGGCCGTGAGAGCTGTAGTTGTTTTCTGTTAGAGAATTGCTGAAGAAAATACCTATTGTATACGTTTTTGTGGAAGACTCGATTATTTAAATATTAAAAATTAGGTATTATATACTAAAACTCGAAGTATAAAAATGATGTAATGTCTGTCACTCCCATAAATTCAGTCGTAATTCAATTTCAGTCGATGGAAAGTGGAATTCTACGGTGGATAGAATGACACAGCTGGGATGATGGAAAAGTGCGCGTTGCAAACATAAATAACCGAGTTCCAACTGTTCCAATAAAATTAAATGAGCACTTGTACTTGCAATATCAGTATTTTATACTTTATATGAGAAGAAGGATGCTTATACAAGAGATATTAACACCAAATTATCAAAAATGAAGGGAGCTTTGATCAAAGCTTCTGCGGAAGTGATAAAGGAACTGTGGTCAGAAGATGCGTCGGATCGAGTTGTTAATACAGTCTCTTTGAAAAGTGAAATCCAAAGATTTGCACCACGTTTCTTCAGTTACGACCAACAAGATGCCCAGGAGTTTTTACCATATCTACTGGAGGGACTAAGCGAAGACGTGAATGCAATAACGGATAAGCCCAACTTCATTTCGGCCGACATTGTCCCTAAATTTAACACTTGTGATGAGTCCAGAGAGTCATGGTCTAGATAGTTGGGAATGGACAACTCCAAGATAGTAGATAACTTTGTTGGACAGCTGAAATCAACATTGAAATGTACACATTGCGGTCACTGTTCAGTCACTTTCAATACATTCTGGGACCTTTCTCTTCCGATATCAAAAAGAACAGGCCAACTTAAACTCTCGCAATGTTTAGATTCATTCACTAGGGAAGAAACTATGGATGGTGATGAGAAACCGACATGTTTGAACTGTAAAAGAAAGAGGAAATGCACAAAGAGTCAGAAATTACCCAAAATTTTAGTTATCCATTTAAAAAGATTCTCTCAAACACAAAGATTTAGAGGAAAATTTAATATAACCATTGATTTTCCTCTGGAAGGTTTAGATTTGAGCAACAACACTGCAGACAATGTAGCCCCTTGTCGCTATAACTTGTACGCAGTGACGAATCACAGCGGGACTACCAATAGCGGACACTACAGTGCTTACTGTAGGCATCCGTATACAGGCACATGGCACGAATACAACGATTCCGTAGTTTCAACAATTCATTCAAATTCCCTTGTCAGAGGCATATATACTCTTTTACGAGAAGGAAGACACTTCATCACATGTTCGAAATTATACTTAGTTTTATTTTATGAATATTATTATTGTATTTTTTTTATTATATTTTAATTTTGCATTCATATAAAAAACATACTGTATTGTTAACTTGTGTATATTATGAGAACTATTTTATATGCATAAATGATAGTAATCCCAATATAACATTTTTGTCAGAGTTATTTTTTTAAGTGAAATATGTATAAGTTTTATCAAAATATTGTGCACAAATGCATTTGGACCGTTCTTCTTGGTGTACCAGGCGTATCTGAATCTGTAACATTACGCACCCATCTTATTTTCGTTAGTAGATGTATCAAAATTAAATTGATAAAAGTCAAAACAATCATAAAGAGGTAACTTCGACGAATACTATTTCAATTTCCTGTTCAATTCAATTTGATATACAGAAACGGAAGAAATTCATTGGCATATGCGATTCTCAACCGTCTATACTTGGGCGATGTGAACACTAGGAGTATGGTAATCAAAATTTGAGTGAGCCTACTAAATAGCATACTTTATTTAGTAGGCTACTGCGCATCAAAGTTTTAACCAACAAGCTTGTCCAGGTTGAGCTGTACTCCGCTGCATATTAATGTGGTGGAAAAGACAAAATATTGTAGGTTTGTCATAATAAGTCATTTTGAATTGACCATGCGTACTATGCAAAATTTGAATCTTCAGTTGTGCAACTCCAGGGCATTCTGCATAGTACATGATCATGTTCTTTCCTTCACAAACATCCTGGTGATCAGAATTTTCTAAGTGTAGGGTATTGATCATACGAAAAGCTGTCTCATGTTACTGAAAATTATCTAAAACATAGTTCTGAGATCAGTGATTGGCAAAAATCGAAGATACCTTATTCTTCAATCTTCTCCACTGGCAAAAACTCAATAGAATGTTGCGAGGAGACAAACCACATTAATTAACTGTTATCAGCAATTACTGATGAGGATTTGACTGCTGACGAAATCGTGAGCAAAAACTTCTATTTATACATTCAAGCATGCAATCACATACGTTTCAATATCAAATCTGTGGCCAGTTTATCGGCATCTAATTCCGGTAGTATCTAACCAACCTAACTCATAATCAAATACCTGAATCAGGAGATGTCAAATCTTTTAAACCGTATTTTGATATGTCCTCAAAGTTTGAATTGTAATTATTCCAAGTCAACAAATATGTGTGAAATCAAGTTTTAGAGAACACTGTGAAATATTTCTTGTATATAAAACTTTGCCATTAATCTAACTGAACAGATATAGTTCAACAACCGAAGGGGCTGTAGCTTTTTTTTGTCAGATATTTGCACAAAAAAATCTATTGTACAGGTTTTTGCGGTGGATTGGATAATTAAAAATTTTTCATTGTTGAATATTCAAAAATTTATTTTAACTCATATCATCCCTACAGGGACCCCCTATTATGATATGTCGTCGTTGCATATCTTTTAACCACATAAGATTGATTGCTTTTGCACATTTACAAGACATCGATATTCAAGAATTTAAGTGAAATGGGTTGATGTACGCTTGAAGTGTCACAATGAGAATAAAATTAATTATATGTTTCACATTTACCACACAATATTCTTTAGCGCGTATTTCTACATTCACATTTCAATAACCAAGTTATCTTCATCAGAAGGATTTTAGTAAAAATATTACGCATGCACATCTAGTAGTATAATATTAAAAGTGTTTGGTGAACAAATAAATAATATTTGATATTATTGGAAAAAATCGAAACACTTTAATCTCAAATTCATTGTTAATTATTTGATAGATTATATTTTTGATCCTTCCTATATAGATGTTGAAATTTATCGTTTCTAGGTTAGATTTCTCCGCTAATTGAATTATGCAACAGATTAATGAAACAATAATGGATCTATTGTACTGGTAAGGAAAGTTATTGTCCAAAAATGAAATTGGGTAATCATATATAAATACATTTCCAACACTCGCCCTTCATCAAACAGATAAAATACATTCGAGTTCAGTCCAAATATCAAGTATAAAATAAAATTCAAAAAAATATATAATAAACCTAGTTACAGAATTAGCCTTATTTATACTTGCCTCTAACCAAAGCCTCGTTCTTGCATTAAAATTATAATATATCCTCAACTCTCAACTACATGCTATTTTTCTTTAATTCGTTAGTCTAGTCCTGTTACCAAATATTTAAATTGTTTAATTGAACCTGGAAAACTTAAAATCATCTCGAAAAACATTTCGATTATAATGATTCCCAATACCGGAACCTTTTGTCGATACGAAACCTTCATAATGGCCTTAATTTTCTAACCATAAGACATTTGAAACAGTATCATGAAGTTACTTTTTATAATTTTAAATAATGCAAGCTGTCTTCGAATTAGACAGAAAGATTACAGAACCAGAAAATTCGCCAATAGATGAAATTTCATAGGATTTTTCAATATTTCAGGGTATTTGCCAAAGCAGGGAGGCCACACGAAAAGACTACGAGGTGATATAGGTCGAGGGTTTTAAAGGAACAGGACTCAATTTTTCCCCAAATACAATTCCCTTGACTGGGGTAACTGCTTGCTCGCGCCATCATAGGTAAGACACATTATGACATAGGGTCCTGCATCCTTTTATCCAAGTTAGGAACAGTTGGAGTTTTGGACTCATTACTTTTGGATATGATATCATCCATCTCCTGTAGGTTTGCAAAACTCAACGTAAGGTTTTAACTTGGGTCATCTTGGGATCATTTCTAATATTCATCAGTGATCTTTCTGCTAACCTCAGAAGTATGCATTTGTTGTCGGCTAGATACCCACTATTTTTTGCACATATAGATAATATACTGTGCTAATGGTGTACTAATATTGAAATGAAGCTCCTTAAAGAAAGTGTTCTTCAGCTTGTACGATTATAAAATCAGTGATGGAAGTTTAGGGAGGTGTACAAAGTTTAATGATCTTGAAATACCATTCAATCAGCTGGCGTCAATAAGTATATAAATATCCTTTTTTCGAATGCCTCTCTTACAGTGGAGGTAAAGAAAATTATTGCTGATGTAGAATACTATGAAAATGTTTTTTTTCGCGCTTCTCTGAATTGGCACCAAAATTCTGTTTCAAAGATTGCTTGGATCCAAAGAAAAACCCTCAAGAACATATTCTACTGCAATGGTCGTTATCCTCCTAGAGACGTAAATTTTCGATATAGATTTCCATGTCGTTCAGACGTTAATTGCTCAGCTTCGAAATTATTGTACAGATTGGATCAACTCTCATATCCCTAAGCTATATACCGGTTTATTCTCTTTAGTTTTGGATGAATCAAAATTAAATTGATAGAAATCAAAATTACCATGAAACGACTTCTTTTCACAAATAAGAACCAATATTTTCAGTACCTTTTCAACTCGAAGTGATTTCAATTTTTAATCTTTTTTATGGAGGAAGATTGAACTGTCCAATCAGTTATTAGTTTTCTAGTATTGAAATGGAATGCTGGTAAAGATGAGTTTTGCCCAACTAGCAAAGACAAAATTATTGTGTTAATCAAAAATTGTGTTGAATGAACTCCATTTTTTATATCCACTGCAAGAAAATAAGTAATTGTGATAATGTGTTGCTGTTATCTGAACAAAATTAATACACTTATCATAAATTCTTTGTTATTTATTTAATGGAATGTGTTATTGATTTTCTATATGGTGTGAAAATCGATCATAAAAACATTTCTTCTTGCAGGGTCTAGTTTGCAGTCCCATCGTCCTCACGGTTTGTTGGCAATTCAACAGAATAATGAATATGAGGTCATCCTGAAACAATACCGGATCTATTGTACTGGTAAGGACAATTATTTTTGAAAAATTGAATTGGATAATCATACATAGAGAACTTTCCAACTCTCGTGTTACATTGAACACGTAAGACACATACTTATTACCAACCAGCAAGTACACAATAAAATCAAATGACAATAAACTAAACCTATACTTACAGAATTTGCCTCATTTATACTAGTGGGTAACGAAAGCCAGGTTCCTGCATCATAATTAAAGCGTATCATTGACTTCGAAAAACATGCAATTTTTCCTCAATTCAGTAGTCCAGTATAAGGCAATAACAAATATTCAAATTGCTCAATTACACCAATTGAATGTGTGGTATTAGATGACTATGATGATTATCTCAACAAACTTGTAAAGTTATTGGAAATGTCAGGTGGACAATAACTGGCGCTAGAACTATAACTGGCACACTTACCTCAAACGCTTACGAAGCAGAGTATATATGATACGGAATGATATTAACATTGAAGAATGCATTCACACTCTTTTCAATATCAAATAAGTGGCCAGTTTATCGGCATCTCAATGCCATAGTACCTATCTAACCAACCTACCTGATAATAAAATACTTGAATCAGGATATGTCAAATCTTTCGAACTGTTACTTGATGTTTCAGAGTTTAAATTATAATTGACTAACCTTACGTAGACAGAATAATCATTCAAAATTGTTAGCGATTTAACGACTATTCATCCAGTTTGTTAAGTAATAACCTAGCATTGGTCGGAGCGCTTATGCCGTGCATTTCATTATATACTGTTCTTCTGGGTACACAGCGTTATGATCACAGAGTACACTGTACTCTGTGGTTATTCGAGCGAATTTTTAATGTATTTTATGAAATTTGTTTTGAAGATCCAGGAGTAGGTAAAACTGTTGCAAATACTATTTTGCGGATTTAACAAACAACGGCCTGGGCGCCAAGATGTAACAGAGTCGATTTGGGTTCTCGCAAAGAGGGAAAATAAACTCGGGAACTTGCTTCACACTTGTATGTGAGTCTTTGCATTTCAGTTTTGAAAAAACTAAAAATAAAGATAATGCCGTTGATCTATCATGTTGAAATAATGTTAACACAAAGTTAAGAAAATAAACCTAACGATCACTTACCTAACACCAGGCAAAAGATTGATTTCATTAATTGTATTTCAATGATTACACTTAACCACAAGGATGTTAATTATTTTTACTGATTAGTTGTATCGAAATGTTCAACATTGCAAAAAAGCAAGTAGTGTACTAAAAACTAGTCTTGTGAAACTCGTGAATTTTAATTTAGGAAAGCGGATATAAACGCCCTCTCTGAAGAGGTAGCGTAAATTGCCGTTTGGGAGATAACAGGGTGATAACAAGCTCAAAAATACAGTACAAAAGATAAAAATACAATTCTTAAAGATGAAACCCTCAATGATAATTTGAATCAGACTTCTTCACTTCTTAGTGACACAGTGATACATAGTAATAATACCATTGATATAATTTTTAGTACTGATGTCACCAACACTAGTGTTAGTTCTGAAAATTTAATTAATATTAGTGAAACTGGAAATTGCGAAAGCATAGGATCTAACTCTGAATTGGAATTAGGGTTGGTAAGTCATTTAGGTAAGGCAAGTGACTCATATCAATTTGAAACCATTTGCCATAGGTGTTTTTTTTTGGAAATCCTAAACCCAGCACACTAGCTGATTATTTGAATGATTTCATTAATGATCTTGAGTTCCTACTGGAGAATGGTTTACCCTTCAAAGATAAAATTTATAATTTACATAGTTTTATTTGTGATGCCCCAGCTCGGGTCTTTATAAAATGTATAAAATCGCACAATGGTTATTCAGGGTGTGATCGATGTTCTAAAGAAGGAGACTTCTTCAAACACAGGATGATTTTTAATAACATATCGGCGCCAAGGAGATCGGATCAGATATTTTTGTTAAAATCCGATCAAAATCATCACACTGGAGTTTCACCGTTGGAATACTTGAATATTGGAATGGTTTCCAAATTTTCTATTGACTCTACTTCATTGCTTATACTTAGGTGTTATGAAGAAGCTTCTTCTCACATGGATAGGTGGTGACTTGCAAGTTCGATTATGTGGTGAAGAGGTTACAAAAATATCAGAAAACTTAATTTTCTATGAAAAATTTGTTGTCTCCGAGTTCAACAGAAAACCTCGTAGTCTTTCAGAGGTCGCTAGCTTTAAAGCAACGGAATTAAGAACTCTTTTAGTTCATTTAGGTGTATAAGGCTATGTATGAGCACTTTCTTTTATTGCATGCTACTGTTATCTAAAAGGCACTTTGCAAATTTTGGTGTTGATGTTCATAGAAAATAACTCGACTGCTTTATATCTTATTCCAAAAACCTATATGGATTAAAGTTTTTACTTTATAATGTTCATGTGTTGTGTCATCTCAGATAGCACCGGATATTTATGGGATGTTCTGTCAGTCTTCGATTTGGAAGATCTATATCCAAATATCAAATGGATATCCTGGGGATATCTAGAATATCTGCAGATATACCTGTATATGCCTATATCGAATATTCATTGAAGGTTCAGCCAGAATATCATTAGATTATTCGATTTAGAATATTCGAATTAGAATATTCTGAGGATTCATCAAAAATAAATTTTTAGAGAATCGTCTCATCAATTTTCTTTCAGACCCTGCATGGTTTTGACGAATTATTCAAGAAACTTTTCATATATTTTAGTTCAAACAACATCCAAAAGATGCGTTAGTAAATATTGTTATGTTTTAAAGACTCTTTGGAGAGTCTGGAGTGTATATCAAGGATTTAGCAATGGTATTATATGTAAAAAAAAAACATAAACAGAAAATTTATTAACATTCATTGCTGGGACATGATCGATTCCAACTTGATACTCGTTTAATATTGGTCTCATGTGGCGCCATCTGAAAGTCATGGATAAAACTGAAACTTTTAAATTTCCGTTTTGTCGCCGAGATATCAAATATTGACACAAATACCATTTAACATTATTCATTATCATTAATGAAATGGAATTAAATAACATTGGTCCTGCATTTATTTTTCGTAATAAAATGTTTCTGCTAAGTGTGTGTTTCATGATTTAAATGTTCTACGTGAAAGTGACACTGTTGAGTGTTGACACTTGACAGTTGCAATGCCAAAGCCCAAGAAGCAAGAAGGAAGAAGGCGCCAATGCACTCAATGCAGCTATGTGAATATGTGATAAGTCACGGTGTAACATTGTAGATATTCTTTGCTTCAACACAGGTATGTTTAAAGCATTCTTTCAATGTCTCTCAGTAGAGTGCATTTTTTAGAAAATTAACTTTTGATTATCGATTTGCTTCTGCATAGTTTAAAGAGAAATACGCTGTACAACTGTAGGTCTGAGGTTGAAAATATATCATTTTGTGAACATGTCGCATATGAAAAAATTTAAAAGAAATTCAACCTGGTACCGGCACTTGCATAAGGAAACAGATCAAGTTTTTAATTCTATCAATAATCCGAGTGTCAATTACAGTGTTCCTATAAGTGATCATTCTAAATATGTAAATGTAGCATCAGCCGGAGATGGCAATCTCGGAGGTAATGACCGATTTTTATTATGTGAAACATCAGACTCTACGATTTCAACTAGTGATTCAGAAAGTATATCAGTTATGGACATCAGTGAGGATGAAACTGATCAAATTCATACAAGTGTTAGAAATGAAACTGTTTCCTGTAATGAACTTTATGAAGCCCCATCAAAATCTGTATCAGAAAATTCTCATAGTGTTCAAAACAGGTTACGTAACTGGGCTGTTTCTTTCAAGATTCCTCAAAATGCCTTGAATCAGCTGTTAAATATTTTATCTGACTCGTCAGTAAATGATTTGAATAATTTGCCTAGAGATGCTAGAAAATTTTTGAAAACGCCTAGATCAGTTTCAATTCGAAATGTTGAGCCAGGTTCATATTCTCATATAGGAATTGAAAATGCACTTGTAGATTTATATCGGAATCATAAATCAATTCCAAAGGGGCATGTGAATATTGCAATCAATATTGATGGTCTTCCACTAGCTAAAAGTACATCCAGCCAAGTTTATCCTATTCTAGGTGTAACAGAGATTTTGGGTTCTGAAAGAGTTTTTCTAATTGGGCTTTATCATGGTTATTCCAAACCAAACAATTTTAATGAGTTTTTAGATGATTTTGTTGTTGAAGTCAAGAAGTTAACACATAGTGGAATAGTGTTGAATGGAAAAAAATGTACTTTCAAAATCAGAATGTTTCTTATGGATGCTGTAGCTAAAGCTTCAGTTTTGTTCATCAAAGGACATTCTGGTTACAGTTCATGTACAAAATGTACTCAAGAAGGAGAATATTTAAAAGACAGATTATGTTTTCCAAGTTTAACGTTTACTCGCAGAACACATGAGGAATTTGTTTCACAGGAAGACAAAGATCATCATAATGGTCACACTGTTCTATTAAACATACCAAACATTAATATAATCGAAGATGTGCCACTAGATTATATGCATTTAGTGGCTCTAGGAGTTGTAAAAAAACTTTTATGTGGTATATGGTGTTTTGGTCGACCACCAGATAAACTTTCAGCCAGAGACATAAATAAAATTTCAGAAAATCTCAAAATTCTTGTACCATTTGTCCCATCAGAATTTTCTAGGAAACCAAGATCATTAGCAGAAGTGAAGAGGTGGAAAGCTACTGAATTCCGCCAATTTCTGTTTTACACAGGCCCTATAGTGTTATTGGATATCCTTCCGAAACAAAAATATCAGCACTTTTTAGTTCTTTCAGTTGCAATGTCTTTACTGTCTGGTAAGGCAACTTGTGACACTTCTGTTGACTATGCAGAGTCTTTATTAAAACACTTTGTGAAATCTATGATGGATTTATATGGTGTACATTTTATTTCTCATAATTTCCATAATTTGTTGCATCTGCCAGATGATGTTCGTAAATTTGGATCAATAGAAAATTTTAGTAACTTCTCTAGTGAAAATTTTTTGCAAACTCTCTTGAAGCATGTACGAAAACATGATAATCCACTGTCTCAAATAGTAAGGCGAATGAAGGAAATTAATGTTAATCAAATAATCAATCTGTTTGAAAATCCTGCACAGTTTATCCTTGGTCAGGAGTATTCTGGTGGCTTACTAATTGATGGTTGCACTGGTCCTGAGTATAAAACTGTTATTTTTCCAAAATTTAAATTATCTATTTCTCGTGAAGACTGTTGCTGTATCTTGAAAGACAATTCTATCTTAGAAATAAAAAATATAGCCTATTCTACAGAACTCAAGGAATCTGTCATAATTTGCCAAAAATATGAATTGCAAAAAAATTTCTTTAAAACTCCATGCCCATCACAATTCTTGAATATTTTGTCTGTAAGCAGTTTAAGTGATCTATTTTATTTCCCAATATCAAACATAAAATCAAAATTGGTGAGGCTTCCTCATAAAAATATTCATGTCGTGTTTCCACTGCTTCACCTTCACTCTCTTTGAACTATCCTGATTAAAAAACTATCATAATAGGGACAGTAACATTGCCAATTTAAATTTTTATTCATTTTCATTTTATATTTTATTTAGTAGTATTTTTATTGGCATTGGATGAATGCAGTATCAGTTTCTGTAAATTTTTTTTGTATTTTAATTGTAGTTGTATTGTATAATTATTAAAGGGAATTTTTGTAGTAACTTTACGAGTTCATATTTACAGAGTGGAATAAACAATAACAATAGGTTATCAGAATATGTTTATTCTAAGTATTTTATTGCAGTAATCTTCCATTTTTTAGATGATGTCCTGGACAGTAGTTCGTTTTTGTGAAACAGATGAGGTTGAGGTCTTGCCATGCAACTGGCTGCAAGATGGAGGCTTTGCCTTATATCCTCCCTATGGAAGGAGCAAATTAGAGAAGGCCATTAAAACACAGGAGGATCCGAATACTTGCACCTGGAAAATGTATAAAGTGAAATTGATGACTAAAACTATGTACAATACGTTTGCACTAGCCTCTGCAAAAGCCAGTAAGGCCTGTCTAACTTCGGATATCAGCAATAAGGAGACTGACTTGCCTTCTAAAAGGCCTCACAAAAAAAGACGTATTTCTAGTGATGGTAATAATTCCGACTCTGATGATGGTAGCAGTGAATCGTTAAAAGACGTACCAGTGTGTCCATCAACTCAAAAACATTCTATGAAAGGTAACATAATTATTATTTTCTAAATAATTTCGGAGTTTCTTTTTGTTTTCATTTCTGTTTCATATTTTCTGTTCGCATTAGAAACATTTATTTCACCTATAAAATACAAAATTGCATGAAATGTAGTATGTTGCACTTTTTATATCAAATCACTAAGGAACTAAACCAATGTTTTTTTCATGATTTTGCCTATTGCAGTAATTTATTGAATCATTATTGCACTACATATTATATTCTGCTTTTCTAGATGGAACTGAACTTTCACGATCATCATTTTTTGCACCTCCATCATCAGCTGGGACATCTAATACTGTCTTTGTCGATTCATCAAGAATTGCATATGGAACACCCAAAACATCATTATTTCGTCCAGATACAATGAACAATAACAATGGCTCAGGTATGATTTATTCTGAGACCTCTTACCTGCATATTTGGTTCAATATATTTTTTTAGAGACATTTCAGAAACAAGTGATTTCTTATCTTGTAAAAATAAACAAGATAATGAAATATCATGCCACAGAATTATACAGTATTAAATCATCAATAGAAACAACTTCTAGTATTCTACAGAGTTTGCAGAAGGAAAGAGAGAAGACAGGCTTGGAAAATGAAGGCATTGATGAATGTGACATTTTCGAGAAACTTCCAATAAATGATGACAACAAGTTTGAAGAAGTTGAGTCAGCTTTACTAAACAAAGAATCCTATAACTATTTTGTAAGTTGAACATACATTTAAGAAATATACTCACTACAAGTTTATTGAATCCAAATCAAAATGAAATTGCATTGAAACACTGAAAATGTCGAATGCTCGAAGTGTGCACTGTACAGGCTATGTCTTTGGGTACACTCCATGAGTGTTTATGAGAAAATATATTATATTATATTTTTTTCATGTTAGGTTTTTTTTAGTTTGATATTATCAATTTCTACAATTTTTAGGTCGTTTCTCTGGCAAGATTGGGGGGTACTAATTTGCAGCAATATATTAAAAGATTCTTGCAAAAAATCCTGACGGAGCATATAATGGAGGGCTACCGTATGCATGGACATAAAGGAAAAAAATGCTTTGGAAAAACAAAGATTTTTGAAGCAGTAGTAGGTAATTAATTTTATTTTATTTTGGATTATACATGAAGGCTGAAGGATCTCAGTCGATAGCCTGTTGAATTGAATTTTGTCAGTTCAATAAAGTTCATTTATGATTATTATACATATGAATTGAAGGCATGTGCAAAAAAACAAATAACTTCTATTCACTATTTGTTTTGGTATAATTTGTTTTTTCTGTGTTCTATAAGACTTGCTTTTGGAATTAAATATGGTTGTTTAGTTTCATGTTTTAAGTTTCAGGTTCCAGTATCAGTATTATGAATAATAATGAATGTAAGGCTAATGACCCAAGCAGTCTCAGCCACAACAAAAAATAAATAAAAATAAATGTACTTCATTGGAGGGTTTCTTGGAGTAATCAAGACGAAACACTTCAAAATACAAAACATTTACACTAGAATATAATTTTTCATCAACAAAAAGTATCACAAGAATTATTGTTTCAGATGCCATCCAAAAGTTAGACAAAACCGCAACAAACAAAGAAATTGAAATAAAAACTGGAATTTTCTTGGCGAAATGTAAAGAACGGCAGAAATCGATGGCAAAGAATGCTGTAGAGGGAACCAGTGAATAGTATTTTTTTTTTTTTATGTTATTAACATATATTTTATTAACGGTTTTGTTTTGAGGTACCCCTGATACCTATGGTGTTTATACGTACACACATTTTTGTGAGAATAAATTATTGTTTTATTTACTGTACTTTCATTTTTTCAATTCAATATATTTTTTCCTGAATTACTAATTCGAAATTTAGAGATTCGTTGGGTATTTTTAGACTATATTATTGCACCATTGGGTCATTCATATTGGAATATTCTACCAATATTCTAAATTTTCGAACTATATATTCCATAGATATCCTCATAATATTCTGAATATTCCTTGGATGAATATAGAATATGCAAATGTCATCCTGTTATCCAAATTGAAATATTCTACGAACATTCTGGATACCAGTACTATATACATTCAATAGATATCCTTAGAATATTCTGGAATATTCCTCAGATATATGTATGGAATATTCATAGAATGTAAAAAAAATATTCGAGGAAGGACAAAGATATTTAATGTGGGTCCAGAGAATATTACAATATCCGAAAACGAATAATTTTAGAATGTCCATTGAATATCTAGTGCTATCTGGGATTTGAGTGAGGAAGCGCGATTGTGTGGTCCTTTGGACAATATCACTGCTTTTCCTTTTAAAAACTACTTAAGTGAAATGAAAAAAAGTCTTTGAAATCGCCTAATATACCTTAAGAACAACTGTTTTGTCGTCTGACAAAAGCTAATAATGTATCGCCCATTAGTGAGAGCATCACAAAGAAATGTGAAAGGCAACATTTTAATGGACCACTATTAGATGAATCTTCTAATTTCTATTAAACGAAATAATAAGGTTAAACATAATAATTTTGGTCATACTGTAGCAGCATATTTCTTCGTCTACTGTTATTGTGAATAATCAGTATTGCATACTAAAAATTAATAACATAGTTAATGCTGAAAATTTTGATATAAGGTCAAAAGTTTACTATTAATCTTTCTATACTTATCCTTTTGAATCAAAATCTGTTGTATTGTATTGTAAGCAAACTGCTACCAAATTTGAAACTTTCTAATATAAATGGTATAATTACAAAATGTATGTAATTGACCCAACCCAGAATAGTAATAAATGAATATCATTTCCTTTATTATGTGTTAAGTTGAGCAATCAAATCTAGTGCCAAAACTAGTAAGTTATTCTAGTGACACTTTATCATGGATCATAATACAGTTGGCAAATACGGCATTGTTCAATTTGATGGGAAGAACTTTGATAATTGGAAGTTCAACAAGAGGTGAAGGAATGCATTGAAGGTGAGGCTACCACATCCACTGATGCGTTCACAAAAAAGGACAAAAAGTGCTAATCTATAATTGTCCAGTGTGTATCGAATACCCAACTTGAGTACATTAAAGACAAGTCTACCGCTTTTCAAATGTGGGCTGCCTTGAATAAAGTTTTCCAAAGGAAAGGCGTAGCTGGCCAGTTGTGTCTACGCATGAAGCTCGACAGGGGCGAAACGCTTGAGAAAGTTTGAGGAGGCAATACGTGAGCTGAAGTCTGTAGGGGCTACCTTGGAAGAGCTCGATGTTGTGTGTCACATACTTCTTACTTTACCAAAACAGTATGATGCGATGGTGACAGCCCTGGAAACCTTAGAACCGGAAAAATTAACCCTTGAGTATGTAAAAGGCAAGCTGTTGGACCGGGAAATGAAGAAAAGCTCTACAGAAACTGATGTTTGTGGATCATCATCAGTAGCATTTAACAGTGGTTTTGGAGTACATAAACCTCACAAAAGTTTCAATAAGCCATTTAACGATACCAATAATGAATCCTCGACCAGGTAACCAAGTAGTGAAGTGTTATAACTGCAACAAATTACGTACCAACTGAACCGAAGTCCTACAGCTGCTCTGAAAGAAAACAGTCTGTATATCTTGATGATTATGTGGATGAGGCTGAAATGGAGCATCTCGCATTAAATGCTGCGTCTTTTGTTGATGAAGTACCTGGAACTCTCGAGGATGCAAAAACAAGACCTGATTTCAAAATGTGGAAAAATGCTGTGAAGGAGGAAATCAATTCACTAGAAAAGAATAATACTTAGACACTGGTAGAAAACCCACAGGTAGCTAATCCAGTAAGAACCAAATTGGTTTTTCGAGTAAAAGTGGGTGATTCAGGTGAAATTGTTAAATACAAAGCACGACTGGTGGCAAAAGGCTTCATGCAGAAAGAGGGACTGGATTTCGTAAGAATATATGCTCGTTTTGCAAGGCTAACGACCGTGAGAACCCTGTTAGCAGTTGCTAATTTACATAACCTAAAGTACAGCAAATGGACGTCAAGTCCGCATTCTTTCATGGAAAAATAGAAGAAAATATTTACATGGTAATACCAGACGGCCTTAAAGATGAAGGCAAAATCTGCAAACTAAACAAAGCGTTATATGGGCTCAAGCAAGCCCCTTACTGCTGGAATAAAAGATTTGACGAGTTTGCGCAGAAGGAAAACCTTAGAAAATCTCAATGTGACCCATGTTTGTACATGAAGTCAAACAAAAATAATGTAACGTACTTGTTACTTTATGTGGATGACATACTTTTAGTCAGTAGTCAAGACAGTGAAATTCAGAGTCAGAAGTTAAAACTAGGAAAATAGTTTGAGATGCAAGATCTTGAAACAATAAAACTTTTCTAGGTACTTATTCCTAGAAAAGTTTTTATTGTATAAGACTAACTGAAGATGGTATATATTTGAGCCGAAGAAATTACATTTTTGATTTGTTGCGTCGTTTTCAAATGAGTGATTGCAAGGAAATAAAAACTCCACTGGAAACTACACCAATAAACACATCAGATATAATAGTCACTGCAAAAACTGAAAACAAACCCATTCGTGAGTTAATAGGAAGTCTTATGTACCTTATGTTGGCAACTCGACCTGACTTAAGCACTTCATTTAATATTTGAAGTAGATACCAGAGCAAACCATCAGAAAATTTGTGGAAAACCTTAAACGCATATTGAGGTATCTCAAGGGAACTGCAAACTATGAACTTTTCTATCCCAAAAATTGTGATCTAAAACTGGTTGGATTTGCAGATGCAGATTGGGACCGAGAAGACAGAAAATCAACTACTGGCTACCTATTCAAAGTTTTTGGATGCACAATTTGTTGGAGGCTGAATATGTGGCTCTCGCAGAATCAGCTGAAGAAGGAATATGGTTGTCGAATGTATTGTATGATCTTGGTTTTGCAAAGACTTCGTTCACAATTTATGAGGACAACCTATATATACCTTCCGTAGATGATTTTGAACGTCCACAGTACGTCTATATCACGTTATCAGAAAGGTACAGTTCGTCGTCGATTAAACGTCACAGGTGTCGTCAAATTCACGTCGAATCGACCGTTGTTTTGACGTATTTCTACGTGGAGGGTGATGTACATTCGACTAATCTTTGCTGCTTGGGATCTGATGTAATTGTAATACTAGTTGAATGAATTACACCATTCAAAGAGAAATTATTATCAAACAACAATCCGATGAAAGAAATCAAAACCCCTCTCTGATGTTGACATTATTTCATAACCTCAGGTGTCACAAAAATGTGTGATTTGTAATATGCTTTATTTCTACTTTATTCTAAAATATGTGAATGTGAAATGCGGTAAATGAATGATATGATGAATAAATATTTATTCGTCCTTAAGTTTACTCATATACATTTAAAAACTTATCAGACTAGTCACTGGTCACTGTATCTAACACTGTCTTTTTCACAAAACTATTTCAGATTTCATCGACAACGATTATATACTTACAAGTCAGAACCGGTATATGTTTTTGAGGTTATTTATTTTCTGAATATCGGCAATTCATTCTGTACTTTGCAGTCCGTCATCAACTTAATTACTGAATATAATGTTGTGTCTTGACAAAACGTTTCACTTCACTCTAAAACGACTACTTTTACGAAAACCAAAATGGGGTAAATTAGTCAAAACTAGAAACGATACTCTCCGTCAACTCAAACATCACTGAGATCACATGATCACATTTGCGATTGCGCGAACGCTAGATATATTCTCGGCGAACATGTCAAAGGTGAACTATGTTACGCCAAGTGAAAACATCCACAAGATAACATTTTGTGCACATCTCCGATACATTCCTATAGGCATTTAAAAAACGCCACAGAAGAACAAAAACAGAACATTGAATATCCTTCAGGGACCTCTTTGATAAGTCGTTCCTCCAGTGACAAGATATTCGTGCACATTTTTCCAACGTGAACGTTATCTGAACTGTAAGTAGGTGTGGTCTTCATATTATGGGCTTGAATTTGAAAAATATTTTTTTTTGTATCTTCATTAAACGCAGTTGGATATTCTGACCTGCACACATTATATAGTCCACGTTTTATACAGAACTATCATTCAGTATTGTCATATTTTGTATTCATATAGGCTTTGTTGATGAAAATCCTAGCAAGATGGATCCTTTAGTACGATAACTAATTCGTGAACATTTTTTACAACGTGAATTATACCTTGACTGTCCTGTATACGAGTGAGTTTGATTTCGCTGCTGGTTTTTTCGCATAATGTCTTCAATATGTGCAAGTATACTTTCTGACATGCGCACATTACGTAGTGCTCCTTTTCTATGAAACCGTCAACGGCGACAACCAGTATTGTCCACTTCTTCATTCACGTAGGCTTGTTTGTCTATTTATTTGTGCTTGGTCGTTCGTTTGGTGAAATGATATTCGTGCACTTTTTTCGAACTGACCTTTATCTTAATTGTTCTGTATGTATAAATTCAATGGGTTTGGATTTGGAAGAAATGTTTTCCGCAGAATATCTTCATTATGCGCCGATGAGTTTGCTGATCTGCGCATAAAACATAGAGCTTGTTTTATATTGAAATCATCATACAGCAATATTGAATAAGGTATTGACAGGCTTATATTCTATTTATTTCTGCTTTATCGATCTTCTAGTAAAATCATATTCGTGCACATTTTTCCAACGTGAATGATATCTGAATTGTCCTGTATATGAGTAAGTTTGGTTTCATATAATAGGCTTGAAATAAATGTTTTTTGTCAATCTTTATTATGTGCAGATGGACCTACTGACCTGCTCACATTATATATAGTGCACATTTCATATAGAAATGTCATTAAGTATTGTCGAATTTTGTATACACATAGGTTTGGTGATAAAAATCCCCACGAAATTGGTCTCACCGTATATTATAAGTTTTTGACGACCTTAAAAAAAAGAAATTGGTTGGTGTAGCTTTTAGTTCATTCAATAATAAGAGTTATTTAAATAACATTCCATTCCATACAAAACCCAAAAGAGTTAAGTGTAAAAAATCAGGTATTATATTGAAATGCATGAACATTAAGAAAAAATCGATGACATTCTAAATAAGTCAACATGAAAATACTCCATACATGTAAAAGAAGGAAGAGAGACGAATTTGTTAAAAGCTTTGGCAAAAATTATAAAAATTAAAATTTTCAGTAATGGTGTGAGAGCCAAAACTAGAAGTAAAAAACCAAGACCCAGTGGAAAGAAACGTTGTTGTTTTCTTCATTCAAAGATTAAAATTAATCATAATAAATAAATCATTTATCAAACAAATTGTATGATAAATTATTCACTGAGTACATAGAGTTCAATGTCCAATTCTTATTAGGTTCATAGCTTTCATGACTAAGCAAATATCAATTGTGATTAAATTTCATTCAAATAAATGAATAAACAAACCAATAAAATATTACCTGTGAAAAAGCCATAAGCAGCTGGTGTCACAATATCATGTGTCATGTCCTCGAGTACTTCAGTGAGTTTTTTTGTGAAGGTTCTTCATAATGGGCTTTGAATCAGAAGAAGTATGATTCTAGTTATTATACGCAGTTGAGCATGCTGAACTGCTCGTGTTCGTTTTATACAGTGCGCATCATAAGTGTTACCCCCCCTATCTAACTCGTTACTGGACTCTTGTTAGGAAAATCGCCGAAACACGTCGATTTTTGATTTCTACAGTGTACATGTTCGTATGAATAGTGCACCCCTAATTTCATCCCTGACTGGAGGGGAGCAACCCTGTCAAAAAAATTAAATAGCATGGGGTGGTGAGTGATAGCTCATTTGAAAGGGCCTTTTATTCTCTATTCAACCGTGCAAAGAATTACACCACAAACAGGAAAGCAACTGAACTAACACTAACTTTTTCTGTTATTACAGTAAATGTTCAAAATGTTCCCCGTTGACCTCCTGGCAAAAATAGAGTCTATTTTGTGTTTCAGTCCTGACGCTTTGCAAGGTATCGCGAGTAATTGTTGCACACACTTCCGTAATCCGCGCACGCAACTCCTGAATAGAGTAAGACTGAGTCTCGTAGACTTTAGATTTTAGGTAACCTTATAGGAAAAAATCTAAAGGAGCTAGATCTGGTGATCTTGGAGGCCATTCCACAGATCCTCGACGCCCGATCCATCGTCCTGCATAAACAGTATTCAAATATGTCCTGACAGCAACTGAAAAATGAGGAGGAGCTCCATCTTGTTGCAGTATAATGTCCATGTCAAATTCGTCTGAATTATTTTCGACAGTTGTCACTATGAGTGGATCTATCACTGTTTCCAGCATTTCCAAATAGAGGGCACCCGTCAAATTTTCCTCAATGAATAGCGGACCGATAATATGGTCACCCAGTATCCCTGCCCACACATTAACTTTTTGGGGAAACTGGGTATGAGTTTCGCGAAAAAGTCGAGGATTTTCATCGGACCAGTACCTCACATTTTGTCTATGCACATGACCGTTTAAAAATGCATGAACATTAAGAAAAAATCGATGACATTCTAAATAAGTCAACATGAAAATACTCCATACATGTAAGAGAAGGAAGAGAGACGAATTTGTTAAAAGCTTTGGCAAAATTTATAAAAATTCAAATTTTCAGTAATGGTGTGAGAGCCAAAACTAGTCGTAAAAAAACAAGACCCAGTGGAAAGAAACGTTTTTGTTTTCTTCATTCTAAGATTAAAATTAATCATAATAAATAAATCATTCATCAAATAAATTGTATGATAAATTATTCACTGAGTACATAGAGTTCAATGTCCAATTCTTATTAGGTTCATAGCTTCCATGACTAAACAAATATCAATTGTGATTAAATTTCATTTGAATAAATGAATAAACAAACCAATAAAATATTACCTGTAGAAAAGCCATAAGCAGCTGGTGTCACAATATCATGTGTCATGTCCTCGAGTACTTCAGTGAGTTTTTTTGTGAAGGTTCTTCATAATGGGCTTTGAATCAGAAGAAGTATGATTCTAGTTATTATACGCAGTTGAGCATGCTGAACTGCTCGTGTTCGTTTTATATAGAACCATCATTCAGTATTGTAGAATTTTGTATCCACAGACGTGTCCATCTATTTCTACTTGGTCAGTCCTCCAGTGAAGAGATATTTATGCATGTTTTTCCATGTTTGATATCTGAATTGTCCTGTATATGAGTGTGTTTGGTCTTCAAATGATGGGCTTGAAACAAGTCTCTCGAAGACTTCTGAGGGTTTGCTCATAGGGGTGCAACAGGTTGACGGAAATAACAGAAACAAAATAAAATCAGGAGAAATATTTTTCGCATAATATCTTCATTCTGAATAGTTGTGTTCGCTTTCCTGTGCACATTATGAAGTGCTCGTTTTATTTGAAATAATCATTCAGTACTGTTAAATTCGGTATTGACATATAGGATTCTCTAGTGAGATGATATTCCTGCACATTTTTTCAATGTGAGTGATATCTAAATGGTCCTGTATATGAGTGTGTTTGGCCTCCATATAATGAGCTTGAAATTGAAACAAATGTTTTTCACATATTTTTTATTTATGCGTGGTTAACCCATTAACGCCCAAATTATTTTTTGTCTAAAAAACTGTGTTTTGAATGAAATTTTCCATTTAAACTAGTGTAAATGACCCCTTAAAAATGTTTACAAAATTTTTTTTTCTTTGGTTTTTTGTAAAAAATGCTGATCTATAAATAGATCGCTGGGTATTGGAATGATACATCTACAGTAAATGAAATAAAGTTTTATTCAGAAAAAATCTACATAGGTTCTAGTTTTTGCGATGAAACTTACTGAAACAAGTAACACATAAAGTGACATCACATTTTTTGCAAAAGGTAAGAGGTCGACTTTTGCACATTGGAAACTGACATCGACGTTGATTTGATCTCTTTTCAAGAAAATGCCCTTCTTCATCTAGTCTCACACTGTCCAAAACATTTGCTCTCGATGAACATGGGACGCTGAGTGACCTTCCTTTCAAAACACTTCTTCTATGACCGATTTTTAAATAGGTAACTGCAATCTGTCTCCTAAAATCTTTAATTGAAATCGACTTTTGTCCATGAACCCTTCTATATAGTAAAAAAGAGTTAACAACAGCCATATCAATATATCTTTTGAATAGACACCAGTACCATTTCTTGCCTCTTATAGCTATTGAATGCTTTTCCAAGAGCCAGTCGTGAAGATCCACTCCCCCCATATATTTATTATAATTGTGTATTACCCTTGGCTGAGCAACCTGCACTTGTGACTTTTGTTCTCTGTTCCATCTTTTCACGAACGCTTCTGGTTTTATGGTATCAAAATTTGTGGCCATAGAAACACATTTGTTGTCATTCCATTTTACCAGCAATATTTCATTTTCACTGTCAAATCTGTGATCATACGATCCACGAGGCAGCATTTGTAGTTCCTTGGTTGGTTGCACCGGACACTTTGCAGTTCTGTTTTCTCTAATAGTACCAGTCGCACGGATATCCATTTCTTTGAGTTTATGAAATAGAGCATGACTACTAAAAAAATTGTCAACATATAAGCAATAACTCTTCGGATTTTCCACGATAGTTAGCAATTTCAAAACTACTCTAGTACCGAGAGGTTCTGATTGTGCTTCGGTTTCCTTACCAGCATAAAGAGAAAAGGAATAGCAATATCCATCTTTACCACAAAGTGCCCACAGTTTGTAACCGAATCGAATTGGCTTACCTTTCATGAACTGTTTTAGTGAGTGGTGGCCATAATATCTTACAATCATCTCATCTATGGAAAGGTTTTCCTGAAAAATACCAAATTTTTGAAAGTTTTCATTCATTTCATCGAACAATGGTCTGAGTTTGAAGGATTTATCGGCCTTATTTTCATCAGCTTTGGTATTATCCTGAAAATGTATAATAGACTTTATTTCAAGATAGGCATTTCTGCTCATAGCATTTTTGACGATGGGTAGTCCCAAATCGTCATCGTCTGATCAATAATTGCGCTCAGATGGTAACGTGTGGTAGCCGCTGAATATGAGAAATCCAATAAAAATTCTGATCTCATCTTTTGTAATAAGGAAACCATGTTTATTTTTTTGTGCAGCATATCTCATAGTTTCTTCCACAATCATGTCATAAACACCATCATCAAAAAATTGTTCAAACATATCTACAACAGTCTTATGGCGTAAGGAAGTTTTCAAATTTTCATCTTTTTCTAGATATTCATGTTCTGGTTCAAATGGTTTATAATTTGGATCTATTTTGGACCACTTTGCAATCAACCTCTTAGGAGTTACCTTTTTAGGTTTTTTCAGTGCAGATACTAGACGTGCTAATGGCACATTATCTTCCTCACTACTTTCATCTGAATCTTGTGCTTGAAGCTCAACGAATCCAGGAATATCTACTGGCAACCCAGTATTCTTTTCGTCAAGTAGCTCCTCATCTGTTAGTTCATCTACTTCTGGTGGCAATGCTATCAAGTCCGCTTCTATCTGCTCAGAATACAAGTACTCTACTGCATCTTCCAGATTTTTGAAAACTTCTCTTCTACTCATGCAGGAAAAATATAAAAAAAATTTCAATACAACTGCCCAGCGATCTATACATAGACTGCAGTTTTTTTTCAACAAAAACAAAATAGTTATGAATAATCGAAATCAGCCACACTTATAATTTGGTGCATATACTAGTTTTACAATAAAAATTAAAATATGGCTTACCTGCTTGAATCTATTATCATGTGACATACAAAAAACGTCTTTCAGTGCACGCACCGTGAGATTCAACGAATTCAAAAGCAAGCGATGTACTCTGTCACGTCAACAAATCGGTACTGACAGAAAGTTTGCATTCCTCTGACCCATGAGCAATGAAATATGGTGGGAGTGAACACCCTAGACGTCTCAACTTGTTTTTACCACGTGTTTCTTGTGCTGATCTATAAATAGATCGCTGGATGCTAATGGGTTAAGCTTACTGATCTGTGCACATTATATAGTGCTTGTTTTAGGAGAAATATGGATAGTCTTGAGAATGCAGTCAAAAGTACTGGGCTGTTTTAAAGAATACTCTTTGTCATTTTGTCGAGAAATGTTTATTTCCTTTATCAAGACATCAACAAAAACTTTGGAATTGCCATATAAAAAACAATTAAGAGATAAGGCGCAGCACTTACTAAACTTGAGGTTTATAGTAAAAAGTCAACATTTATAAAGATCAAACGAAGGAATCTTCATCATGATGGAAAACATCCACTTTCAGTTTTGGAAATAATGAATATAATTTAAAAGTTTTTTAAAAAACATTTACGTTACAACAAACGCGAAAAGCATGCGTTTCTGTGAGAAGTTTGAACCAGAGAGAGAAAAGATAATTTAAATTTGAAAATTGACATATCCAAGACAATGTCGGTATTACCACGAATTCACACCACACTGCATGACCAACCCAAGGAAACAAATATTGGAAAACTTGACTCCCCACTTGCTGCCAACCTGGTTTTTAGGATGGTAATATCAAGAAGATCACACTCCGCCTTGACTCAAGTTATCCGTTATTTAGGGAAACTGGAGGAATTAACTCCAATTTCAAAATGTAATTATAAATATTACTTAAATTGTTTAAATCTGATTTTTTGTTCATACTGTTCGTATTACTCCTGATGAAAAACATTTCCTTGAAGAGTCTTTTCTGTAAACTATTTTCAGTGCATAGTACTTTTACTTGGAATTCATAAAATATAGAATCATCATTCATTATTGACATAAGATTATCTATCCATTGCTGCTTGATTCTCCAGCGATATTCGTGCTGACCGCAGCTGATCTTCAAAACCTGCGCATATTAGAGTGCTCATTTGATCAATAATCATTATTTAGTATGGTCAGATTTGGTATTAACATAGACTTGTCTATTCACGCATGCGGTCCATTGGTGAAGTTGTTATTATCACAGGCACATTTTACGAACGATATAATTTGCTTGAAATTGATTAAAAAGTTTTAGCATTGTGTGCAGTTGGACTATCTGACCTGCGTACAGTATATATAGTACTCGTTTTGTATCCCGCCCTCAGTGTTGCCAATCGGTGAGTACATACACGAATAGTGAGTTATTTGACAGGTCATATGTACTGAAGTGAGATTTTAGAAAAAGTGAGTACAAGATGAGTAATTCAAACCTTCATTGCTGAAGGTTGTAGAATATAGAGCTTTAAATATTATTCACGATTTTTCACGAAGGAAGTGACATGTAGTTAAAGTAAATGGGAAAAAGTTTCTGTCATACCTAGTTTAGTATTTAACTGTTCTGTGGAATGGTTCATGATTCATGGCAATGAAAATCAGGTGAAGTAAATGTCATTTTCAATTGTAGCTGTCTTGTCATTCAAACTCTTCGCCATTATAGTGACCAATCACAAGGCGCGTCCCCAGTCAACAATGATGGAAAAATTAAGAACTTTTTCTCCTTTCATTAGGGTGTCCGAAGAAATTAGAAATCTCTATTTGATGATTGAGGCTCGTTCATACCCTTGCGAAATTTCGCAATTTGTTTGCGATTCGACTCATACGGCGAAAAATTAAGGTGAAAATTCGGAAAAATTACATGATATGATTCATCATTCACTGCAATTTTTTCACCGTATTAGTCGAATCGAAAAAAAAATTGAGAATGTTCGTAAGAACATGAATAAGCCTTTAGTTACCCAGCAATCTCGATGACAAAAGTAAAATGTCACATCGAAGGTGAGTAATTAAGGAAACCGGATTAGCAACACTAATAGCACCATCATTCAGTATTTTCAAATTTTGAATTCACATAGGCTTGTCTTTCCCGTTCTGCTGGCTAGGTCCTCTAGTGAAATGATAGTTGTGCACGTTTTTTATTATAAGTGAGCTTTGTTTGCACATGATTAGCATGGAATTGAAAGAACCGCAGTACGCATAATATCTTCACTATGTGCAACTGAAATTTCTGAACTGCGCACAATATATAGTTCTCGTTTTTTATGAAACCATCATTCAAATTTTTAAAACAGAATTGAAACAATATCTATTGTCGAAGTCTTATTATTCTGTAGATGATTTTTTGTAATACCACATTTTGGTGGCACTTTTTTCTTGTTCCTGTTCTTGTTCTCATGCTATTCATGTCCTGACTGTGATATTGGATTGAGTTAGATTAGAGTTTTATAAGAGATAGATAGATAGATAGATATCCTTTATTAGTTCTTTCAAATGAAATACCTTTTCAGGTGTAGAACATGTCAACATTAAAAAATATTACAGAAACAATAACAAAATTACATGATTATCACAGTCGATGTGAGGAATACCATTTTATAAAAATAAAATCAGATGTGGAAGATAAAATGTCAAAAAATAAAATAACAGTTATCACAGTCAAATATTCAATATATACATAAATACTCTATTTTCACTTATATATACAAATATATAATATACACAGACACAGATATATACATATATATTTATATATATTCACATACAATACACACATACATACACACAAAAATATGAATAAAATCAAATTTATAAATAAAATCAAGTGTATAAATAAAATCAAATGTATAAACAAAATCGAATGTATAAATAAAATCAGATGTATAGATAAAATCAGAAAGATAAAACAGTTTGTCTTGAAAAAATGCAACATACCCCATAATAATAAAATCTATTATCTCTATTCTATTGTATCTATGAAATGCTTTTTTGATGAGTGAGTTTTTCAGTTCTGTTTTCAACTTACTCTTAATGGGCTGTGTCCTTAATGATTCGGGTAATTTGTTGTATATGTTTATGATCGAAAAGGGAATGTTTTTCTGTACATATGTGAAGTTGGGCCTAATATTTAGAAGATTGTTTTTTTTTTCGAGTATTGTGTCTATGATTTCTGTCGTAACCTGTGTATAGTTCCATATTTTCAGTTACAAATATAACTGCTTCATAGATCAATACACTGGTTAGACTAAGTATCTTCCTATCCCTGAATAATGACCTACAACTATCTCTCAATGGAATATTGAATATGTTTCTTAACCCATTAACGACTAGCGTTACGAAAACGCAACGCATAACTGTAATATTCCAAAGGAATATTGTAACCTAATATATCAATATTTTTTTGAAAAACATCAACAGTGTAGGTGGAAAATGCACCACTTGTAGGTTCGTGTAAATGTTCAGTTTAGAACTAACGCTTGTCGTAGACAGTTAATTGTTTTCTGTTAGTGTTTATAAATTTGTAATCTCGACATGGACTTCAAGTTAGTGTAAGTAGTATTTTTCCATTGTTTATAATGAAAATTTTTTATTTTTTATTTAAATTCAATAGTAAATTGAAGTAGTTAATTATTAGTGACCATTTAAAAACTTCAAAATAAATATAGTCATTTGATTTTGTTGCGTAATTTAGAGCGTTGCGAAAATGCAACGCCAGTCCTTATGATTACTGCTTTTTCAAATTTATTATATATTTTTTAGTGGTGGGTTTACACTCGAAGAGGCTCTGCAAGTAGCTTACGCAGATGATTTAGACGTTGGTGATATTTTTATAGAACCCCCAGAACCAGCCGAGCTGACGGATGAAGACTCTGCAGATGAAGACGGAGGTGGTCTTGTTAATAATTTGTCTGCAAATCAGTGGCGAGCTGCATCTGAGATATGCATTTATCAACAAGACAATAGAGATGATAATGAAATTATTTCCGAAGCTCTAGAGGAACCTGAGGAAGAACCACAGCCTGCTAACTCCCCACAGCCTGCTAACTACGTAGAAAAAATTGGTTACAGTAAAATTTCTTGGACAAATGGTGACATAGTTTGCAAAGAAAAACAATTTCCAGAAAAGAACTATGAAAACTTCAAATGCCTTACTCCTACTGAGATGTTTGAGTTATTTATTGACAATGATATTATATCATTATTAGTAACAGAAACTAGAAGGTATAGCCGACAGAAAAAATGAAGAAAATTTTCGATAGATTCAAATGAAATGAAATGTTTTCTTGGAATTCTCAGATTATCTGGCTTCAATATTTTGCCAGGAACTTTTATTTAAAAGTATAGTAGCGAAGATATGGGAAATGGAATGGTAAAGTCTGCTATTGTATAGTGATCGATTTTATTTCAATATGTCGTTATGTGCATTGTGTAAATAATGACAATCTTGATTTGTCCGATAAATATTGTAAAGTTCGTCCACTTATGAACATTTTGAAAAATAAATTCATGAGTCACTTCGTCCCAGAGCAAGATTTAAATTTTGACAAAACTATGGTAAAATATTATGGTAGACACTCATGCAAACAATTTATCAAAAGTAAGCCCATAAGATTTGGGTACAAGATTTGGAGTTTGACAACTAAAAATGTATATCTAATAAACTTTATTCCTCATCAAGGTACTGACAATAATATTCCAAATGATTACAAAAAAATATTTGGTAAATGTGCCGTGCCATTGGTAAAAATGATAGACCAATTAGGAATATGCAATAAAGGAGATCTGAGTTATAATTTTTCTTCGATAATTTATTTACAAGTTTGCACTTATTGCATCCTTTGAAAAGTCTTGGATATGGCGCAACAGGCACTATTCGAGAAAATCGTAAACCGTGAGGCTGTCCTCTTCCACAAAAGCAAACACTACAAAAGAAACCTAGAGGAGAATATGCAACAACAGTGGATAGGATTTACGGAACGATACTAATCAGATGGAATGATAATAGTATTGTTACACTTGCATCAACAGAGTATGGTGCAAATCCGTTGAACCATGTGAAAATGTTTTCTCAAGCTAAGAAAAGAAATATCCAAATACAACTACAGTTAGCTATTGCCAAATATAACTTATCAATGGGAGGTACAGATCTCATGAATGAAAATACCTCAAGGCATCGGATCACCATTAGAGGAAAAAAATGGTGGTGGAGAATCTATTCCCTTGGCTGCTAGATACTACAATACAAAATGCATGGATTTTACATAAACGGGCAGGTAACAAATTAACTTTATTGCAATTCAGAAGGGAAATTGTGAAAAGTTACCTAACCAAGTATCAAATAATTCCACGTCAAGGAGATCATCCATCATCGAGTGCGTCAAGTCGTTCCTCATCAAGAGTTAGTAACGATATTCGTTATGACAATGCAGGTCACATTTTAGACTCTATTGCAAATAACAAACGATGGCGTTGTGCTGGAGACATGTGTACATCTATTACACGAACATACTGTATAAAATGTAACGTTGGAATATGCAATAAATGTTGACACATACTAGATTTGGAACATTTTGCTTAGTTAAAATTAATTTGATACTCCTAAGGACTGGCGTTGCATTTTAGCAACACGTGGTTTCTTATAAAATAAAAGGAAATTAAATTTGTTTCTTGGAGATTCCTATTTTTTATTACCTACCAAATAAAGTAAACACGAAAAAAATTAGTTTGAAAAAAAAAATAAACTCCGTCCTTAATGGGTTAAGCAACGTTTTTGTAGTATGGATATCTTCTTAACATCCGTAGAAGTTCCCCAGAAAATTATACCATATTTAATCTGACATTGTACATAGGCATAATATGCTAACAATGCAGCGTCTGTGGATACATTTTGAGAGATAACTTTCAAAGCATAGCAGTACCTTGACAGCTTTTTCGATAGTTCACTAATATGACTCTTCCAATCTAGCTTCGAATCGATCGTGATACCAAGAAAAGAAAGTTTAGATACTGGATTTAAGGAAGTTGTGTCATGGTGGGAGCTAACAAAATTACTTTTTTGTGCAAAGGGAATAATTTGAGTTTTACTGTTATTCAGCTTCAGATTATGCATTGTAAAATATTCTTCCAGTGTATTCAAAGTGTTAGTTATTTTATATTGTGTTGTTTCAAGATCATTGGATTTGAATATAATCGAGCAGTCGTCAGCATATTGAACCATATACTCACTAATCACTTCAGAAACATTATTGGTATAGAGTATATACAACAGGGGGCCCAGCAATATGACGATTCCTATACAATGTATTTTGTCTTAAGGGAATAATAAAGTTTGATTGATTAATTCAGTATCAACAAATTTTGGATTCACGTAGGCTGGTCTATTCCATTCTGCTTGATCTTTAAATGACATTCGTACACGATTTTCCAACGTGACCATAATTTGAAATTTTTCTATTATTATTATTTATATTAGTGAGTTTGGTCTGCATATAATTGGCTTGGAATTGAAAATTGTTTTGCGCATAATCCTTTCATTATGCGCAGCTGACCTTTCTGACCTGCAATCATTATAAAATGCACATTTTATTCAGAAATATCAATCAATATCATCCAATTTTGTATTCACATAGGCTTGTCTTTCAATTTCTGCTTATTAGTTCACGTTTTTATGACGTGAGCGTTATCTGGATTGTTCTGCATTTGAGAGAGTTTGGTCTTGAAATGGAAATAAATGTTCATCGCATTTTTTCTTCTTTATGCTAGTGCTAGTACTTGTTTCATATATAATGAGCTTAAAATTGTTCACTTAATTTCTTCATTATGAGTTGCGCATAATTTCTGTATTATGCGCAGTTGAACTCTAGGACCAACGCACATGATTTAGCATTTTAACATTTCACCTAGAGTTCTTATGAAAGGAAGGGGTTATGGAATAAGTGAGCTTAGACAAGGGGAAGACTAAGGAAATGGAGAGAATACGTCATTGGAGGAAAATTGAGTTGGCTATCCTGAAATTGGTAACTTTGGTTATATATTCGTCAATTTTCTAATAACTAAAGTTACTTAAGCCCGTGGCTCATTTAAATAATGATGAATTCAAATGCCTACTTCTTGTATTTTGTATTTCCATTTGTTAATTACTTGTTTCATATTGTAAACATTCTCCTACATTATACCATGATGATACATTGAGTTTCCATAGATTCTCCAAGAATAATACAGTGAAGCAGGAATAGATCAATGATTTCTGTAGTAATTCCAATGACTTTTCCAGGATTTGTTCAGAACATTTTAATAAAAGTGATTTTGAAACCAATCTTGAAGAATCTCTCCTACATGTGAAGTCAAGATGAAGGCTTAGCATAAAAGCATACTGATCTTATGAGAAACAGAACTCAAGTTGGGTTTGGATAGAAATTGTTGGGATCCGATATTTTTGCTATGACATTACGTTATAAATGTAATAATAATAATGATAATAAAGGCTTTTATTGGTGGATAGTAAACCATACAGAAAAGATACAGTGTGTACTAGATAACTACCTACTAAATGGCAGAGTTAGCTCCGGTTCGCAACCAGTTTAGGTATGGAACAGGTGATTTCTTCCACTCAACCATCGAATACAAATGGACTAACGAACTAAAGGCAAAGTGTGTTGAAATCAAAAAGTTTCAAGTGTTATACAAAAGGAAAAAAAAAGAAAAACTCAAATTACTAAAGACATACAAAGTTGATTAGATTCAAATGCAGGGAATAAATAAATCCAACAAATAACTCACCAAAGCAAATTAAGGAGAAAATTCTTTTGAAAAAAGTATTTTTTTAAAATTTCTTTTGAAACTATAGATGGACAAATTCTTCAACTCATTCGGAATCCTGTTGTAAAGCCTGGCAATGTTATAAGAAAATGACGAACGGAACTGACTCGTTGTGTGCAGAGGGGGTGTAAGTCTAGACTTGAAACGAACATTCAAGTGGTGAACATCAGTTCTAAATGTAATTTTCTCATGAAGGTACGGTGGATTCTTGTTGTTTGTACCATTTGTAGGCGCCTCAAATCTCTTTTAGTTATGGCAGGACTATAGATTATATCTGCGTAGTTCAAGTGAGAGAGAACTAATGACTCGCACAAGGTGATTTTACTTCTTTTATCCAGTATTTTCCTATTTGAGTATATAAACTTCAAGTTGCAAAATGCGCGACGAATAACAAGATTAATGTGACCATGAAAGTTGAGTGAAGAGTCTAAAAAGCATCCAATATTTTTCGAACTATCCACTACCCCAACGGTGTCAGCTCCAATTTTAATAGGAGTCAAGGATGACTCCAAGGTACTTGACTGAGCTTTTATATTGCAGGGACCTTCCAGTGAGTTGAACATCTGGGAGGTCCCCTGGTTTGCGTTTTCTGGTAAAGAGAACCAGTTCAGCCTTTTCAGGGTTTACACTGAGTCCCACCGAACGGCATCATTCATCCACCCCGCTGAGAGCCCTTTGTTTCGTGCCCCTCACGAGGCCGGACCCCCGGTCATCGACCAGAATGACAATGTCGTCAGCATAGGCCTGAGTGTAGTAACCCAGATCTTTCATTTTTACTAGGAGGCCATCCACCACGAGGCACCAAAGTAGAGGGGACCAGACTCCTCCCTGTGGACAGCCCCTCATGGGTATGGCCTCGCTGGAGCTACTTCTAAGAGTTGCTCTGGCTAGTCTTTGGGACAGCATGGCGTGAATCCATGCTATTACGGTTGGGTTCACGCCCCTTTCCCCTGTTGCTTGACATATGGATTCAAATGACGTGTTGTCAAATGCCCCTTCAACGTCGATAAATATATCTAAGATGGCGCCGCCACGTTCTAACCTTCCCTCAACTCTATGAACAAGTCGATGGAGGGCAGTCTCCGAGCCCTTGCCAGTCTGGTACTCGTGCTGGAGGTCGCTAAGCGGGTTCAGCTTCAGCACCTCCTCTCTTGTGTATCTGTCCACCAGTATTTCAGTTGTCTTCAGGAGAAACGACGTGAGGCTGAACGATTTTGCCTGAGTGTAATCACTTTTACCAGGCTTGGGGATGAAAATAACTTTGGCTGTTCTCCATACCTTGGGAACGTATCCGTATGCGAGGCAACTGCGGAATATCTTCAAAAGATGGGGGATTAGGGTTCCTTTGCTCTTTCGTAGTAGGGCTGGAAAAATACCATCTTCCCCCGGAGATTTGAAAGGTGAAAAAGACTCAATGGCCCAGTCCACTCTTTCATAACTTACAATCCCAGCAGCCATCTTGTAGTCGACCTTTGTTTTGGACGGTGCAGTTGGCTTTGGCATGGGTGTCGCAGTGTCACTGCCCGGAAAATGGACTGAGAGCATGTGTTGGAGTGTTTCCCCGTTCGAGGCAGTGTATTTGCCTCCGGGCAGGGCCAGCACTTCCAGCCTCGCTCCCGGATCTTTGGAAAGGACCTTGTTGAGTCTCGCTGCCTCTGGTAAGGTGCTCATACCTTGGCAGTAGTTTCTCCAAGTATCCCTCTGTGCTACTCGAATACTTCTTTTGTATTCCCTTTGTGCTGACTTATAGTCTTCCCAGTGTGCGGGTTGCTTGGTCCGTTTGGCTTTATTAAGACGCTTTTGGACTTCCTTGCGGTGGGTCTCTATTGATGAGTTTCACCATGGGGTCTTGCCTGCCTTGTCTACCTTTTTCAAGGGACAGCTGGCTTCGTATGATGATAGGATAGCGGAATTGAGACAGTCTGCAAATGTCTCGATTTCCGCCTCCGATCCGTAGCGTGTAGGCATGATCCCGAGCCTTTCCTTCAGTTCCTCCTCATAGAGGTTCCAGCGGGTGGCCCTGGGATTCCTATACCTGCTGTTGTCTGCAAGGCTGTTGCCTGCTAGTGAGAAAAGTATGTGTCGATGATCTGCTAAAGTTTCTTCCACCGGCACATGCCAGTTGCTGATGCTCCCTGTCAGTTCCGAGGAACATAACGTGAGATCGACGATTGTTTGAGCCGAAGGCGTGAAATAAGTGGGCACTGATCCTCTATTGAGAATTTCCAGATTACTGGAGATCAGGAATTCGAGGAGTGCCCTGCCTCTTGGGTTCACGTCTCGATTCCCCCACAATGTATGGTGAGAGTTTGCATCGCAACCCAAAAGGAGGGGCAGTCCCCGCTCCTCGCAGTGCCCAATCAATGATACTACCTCTCGTGGAAGGTTCTCTGTCTCCTATGGGAAGTACGCAGAGCCTACTATGACTTCGCGTACGTTCCCCTTTGTATCGTCGGCCACTTTAATCTTTATGGCTACCAGGTCCCTGTGGCAGAATCCTGGCAGCGGAGTGGTGTCGACATTTTTTGCATGAATGCATACCCTGGGCCTTGCTTCGGCTGCTGCAGCTGTTATTCCAAATGCTATAATTGTGTTTTTCCTTAGTTTTCTCTCAATAGACAGGACCCGTTGGGATAATTTTGTGTTTTTTTCTTCCAATTGGGAAATCCTATTGGTTACGTGTTTCATATTATTCTTTATTTCCCGTAGAGTCTCGTTAGTTACTTCCGCTTCTGCATCTAAACTTTTGAGGTATTTGAATATCTCACTCTCCGAAGCTGCTTGATTTTCATTAGATTGCATGCTCGGAAAAATGTATCCGTGGAGAAATTTTTTACAATATTTCCCGGACTATGGGTCACAAATGAACACCTCGATTCTGTGAGGTTTTTATGAGAAGGTTTTATATGTTGGCGAACTTTTTGTTGGGCACTCCCCAGTAAAGTGAGTGTAGAAGTCAGGTTTATGCAATTTTAGGTAACAGTTACAGCTCACCCGGTCTGTGAAGAGATAGATTGCTCTGGGTGGAACAGTATGTGAAAGGCACAAATTTCTAGCACTTATAGAACCCCCAAAACTTCCGACAAACACTTTTTCACTTTCCGACAAACACTTTTTAAGACAGGACACACACGTTGCCACGTAGGTGTTCCTTTTTAGTTATTCCTACCAAGACGTGTTGGCAAAAATCTGCTGCAGGACTGTCCACTGGGAATTGGAATATCGCATCAATCTATCATCGTCATATCATCGATAATTCACCTATGACATTTCAAGAAGCGCCTGCTATTCCATCAAATAATGGTTTGTACAATATTCTATTCCTGGTGCTATGATATGATTGATATTGTTGTTTTTCTGCCATTTCAGATGAGAATTGACAGTCTCCTTCCACCTCTTGTTTACAACAACATTGCAAAGAACGAAAAAAACTCATTGGGCAGTTCTGTGCAATAACACTATTACAACAATTATAAAAAGGAAGAAACAAAATTGAACACTTGAGAAAATCAATATTGAAAAACAAAACCAACAGAGAGCCTTTTGTAGACTGACTTCGATCATAAAATTAATTAGGTTTTGTCTGGGATTTTATCACCAGCCAAGCTTGACTTGGTTTTGAAAGTGGCAAGATTGATTTGAACTCGAGAATTTTGAAGGATGTACTTGAATTCATGATGGAATCATTACGGAACGTTGCAAAAACAAATGATATGTTCAGATTTAATTGAGATATTAGATATTCACAATTTTAATACTCGCCATTTAATTAGAATTTCAGGTAGATATATAGAATTGTTTTTTCTCTACATAAAAAATTTTGTAAATTAATATATTTCAAACATTGTTTAAATGATACCGAAATGTATAATATATAACTTTCACTCATATCATAAATGACAGTATTCGACTACTTATGAATTACTTCTGTAAGTATATAAACGTTGTCGATGAAATCTGAGATAGTTTTGTGATAAAGGCAGTGTTAGATTCAGTGACCTGTGACTAGTCTGATAAGTTTTTATATGTATATGAGTAAACTTAAGGACGAATAAATATTTATTCATCATATCATTCATTTACCGCATTTCACATCCACACATTTTAGAATAAAGTAGAAATAAAGCATATTACAAATCACACATTTTTGTGGCACCTGAGGTTATGGAATAATGTCAACATCAGAGAGGGGTTTTGATTTCTTTCATCAGATTGTTGTTTGATAATAATTTCTCTTTGAAGGGTGTAATTCATTCAACTAGTATTACAACAGATCCCAAGCAGCAAAGATTAGTCGAATGTACATCACCACTCCACGTAGAAAATACGTCGGAACAACGGTCGATTCGACGTGAATTTGACGACACAATGTCATAGTGGAAAAGACGTCGACCTGTGACGTTTAATCGACGACGAAATGTACCTTTCTGATAACGTGATATAGACGTACTGTGGACGTTCAAAATCATCTACGGAAGGTATATATAGGTTCGTTCGAGCAGCAGTTTGCAATCGTTGTCTACTGAACGGCGCATATGCAGTTATTGTAAGCGTTCTCAAAAATTAACTTCGCACATGTCATCCAGTTGGCAACGGTTGCAAACTGCTGCTCGAACGAACACTTTTAAATAGGGAAATCACAATAACCATGTCAAATCTGTTATTTTATTATACATAAATACAAAACACATATTCATCCAGGTAACACAGATGGTAGGTAGGGTGGCTAAGATATAGATAGCTGCTAAAATATTTTTTTTGATTGTTTACTAGGAGAAGACCAAACTCTAGTAGATTTTCACAAACAAAATTGTAATAATGTAATATTAATATGACATGTTTCGAATTACACATTATCCTCGAGATCACATTTGAAGAAGTTGAAATTCGAAACTAATGTTAATCTTAGGTTTTTAAAATTTGGTTTGTGAAAGTATACCAGTTTGAATTTTCTTATACTAATGCTGAAATATTTACTTCATAACGTTGAGATTACTTCTGTACGAAGATGGAGTTTGATTTAAAATAAAGTTCAAATTCTTGTACAGATGAATGTTTTTATTATAATCAATTTCTTGAAGGATTGACAGACATGAATATTCACGAAAACTTGAAAGAGAGAGAGAGTCACTAGAATAACTAACTAGTTTGGCGCTAGATTTGATTGTTCAACTTAACACTCCCTCTCAATCAAAACACTAAATTCAAATGAATTAACAAAATAACAAAACACTAATTATTAATTAGTGAACTTAAATTGATTCTGTATTTGATGAATAATTCACCTGCAAGATTCTTGGTTAAAATATCTGCAAGTTGTTCGGTTGTAGGAATATACTTGACTAAAACTTGATTGTTCTTAACTAAATCTTTAATAAAATAAAATTTCACATCAATATGCTTTAGCCTTTTATGTTCCCACTTTTGGGTAAGTTTGATACAGGACTGATTGTCCTCATAAATTGCAAACGAAGTCTTTGCAAAACCAAGATCATACAATAAATTCGACAATCATATCCCTTCTTCAGCTGATTCGGGGAGAGCCACATATTCAGCCTCCATTGACGATATGGCTACTGTACTTTGCTTTTTAGTGCTCCAACAAATTGTGCATCCAAAAACTTTGAATAGGTAGCCAGTAGTTGATTTTCTGTCTTCTCGGTCCCAATCTGCATCTGCAAATCCAACCAGTTTTAGATCACAATTTTTGGGATAGAACAGTTCATAGTTTGCAGTTCCCTTGAGATACCTCAATATGCGTTTGAGGTTTTTCCACAAATTTTCTGATGGTTTGCTCTGGTATCTACTTCAAATATTAACTGAAGTGCTTAAGTCAGGTCGAATTGCCAACATAAGGTACATAAGACTTCCTATTAACTCACGAATGGGTTTGTTTTCAGTTTTTGCAGTGACTATTATATCTGATGTGTTTATTGGTGTAGTTTCCAGTGGAGTTTTTATTTCCTTGCAATCACTCATTTGAAAACGACGCAACAAATCAAAAATGTAATTTCTTCGGCTCAAATATATACCATCTTCAGTTAGTCTTATACAATAAAAACTTTTCTAGGAATAAGTACCTAGAAAAGTTTTATTGTTTCAAGATCTTGCATCTCAAACTATTTTCCTAGTTTTAACTTCTGACTCTGAATTTCACTGTCTTGACTACTGACTAAAAGTATGTCATCCACATAAAGTAACAAGTACGTTACATTATTTTTGTTTGACTTCATGTACAAACATGGGTCACATTGAGATTTTCTAAGGTTTTCCTTCTGCGCAAACTCGTCAAATCTTTTATTCCAGCAGTAGGGGGCTTACTTGAGCCCATATAATGCTTTGTTCAGTTTGCAGATTTTGCCTTCATCTTTAAGGCCTTCTGGTATTACCATGTAAATATTTTCTTCTAATTTTCCATGAAAGAATGCGGACTGGACACCCATTTGCTGTACTTTAGGTTATGTAAATTAGCAACTGCTAACAGGGTTCTCACGGTCGTTAGCCTTGCAAAACGAGCATATATTCCTACGAAATCCAGTCCCTCTTTCTGCATGAAGCCTTTTGCCACCAGTCGTGCTTTGTATTTAACAATTTCACCTGAAACACCAACTTTTACTCGAAAAACCAATTTGCTTCTCATTGGATTAGCTACCTGTGGGTTTTCTACCAGTGTCCAAGTATTATCCTTTTCTAGTGAATTGATTTCCTCCTTCACAGCTTTTTTCCACATTTCGAAATCAGGTCTTGTTTTTGCATCCTCGAGAGTTCCAGGTACTTCATTCACAAAAGACGCAGCATTTAATGAGAGATGCTCCATTTCAGCCTCATCCACATAATCATCAAGATATACAGGCTGTTTTCTTGTTCTAGTGCTTCGTCTTATGTTTAAGTCTTGTTCATTTTCGCTTTCTGCATCCGATGTTTCATTATTCTTCTCATATTGATTTTCCTCTTCAATTTCGTGATATTCCAGGATATTTTTTCCACCTGGGTTCTCATTGTTAACAATAAGAGATTTAATATCGTTTTCAGTCTCTCTAACTTCAATCACGGTAACATTTGTGTGTAAATTACTGATACTTTTAGTTTCATCAAAAATTACATTCCTTGCTATTACTAATTTTTCTTTAAAAGGATACCACAGCCTGTATCCATCATTTGTGTAACCAACCATGATGTTTATTTTTCCTTTAGAATCAAACTTTCCTTTTTGCTTTTCCTTTGGTATGTGGCTGTGAACAATACTCCCAAAAACTTTTATATTTTTCAAGTTTGGTTTCTTCTTATAAAACATTTCGGCTGGGGTAAGATCAACTTTCAGAGCAGCTGTAGGACTTCGGTTCAGATGGTACGTAGCACAGAGTACGGCCTCGCCCTACAAAAATTTTGGCAACTTTGAATGCAACAACATAGCTCGTCCTTTTTCAATCATGGTTCTGTTTAATCGTTCGGCAGACCCATTCATTTCAGGATTATAGGCAACAGTATATCGAATCTGTATTCCCTTGGCTTTGCAAAAACTGTTTAAATTATTTGAATAATACTCACTTCCATTATCACAACGAAGAGAACCAATCCTGTAACCAAACTGATTAGAAACAAAGGCTTCATAATTTTTAAAACTTTCGAAGACTTCACTTTTATTTTCTAGCTAGTAAACAACTGAAAAGTAAGTATAGTCATCAAGAAAGGTTTGAAAGTATTTTTTGTTATCATATGTTGAGGGTGTAATTGGCCTACAGATGTCACTGTGAACCAGTTCCAGCGGTCTTTTGGCTGTATTTTTCCTAACTTTAGCAAATGGTAGGCAAGTAATCTTTGACTGTGCACAAATTGAAAAAACTTCAGTACTTTTAGCATCTGCATCATTAATATTGAGACCGTCTACCATTTTTGACAATTTTGACAAATTTTGATGACCTAAATGACCTAATCTATTGTGCCATACCCTTTGACTTGACTTTTCACACAAATTTACTTGAGATTTTTTAACCAAGTCGAATTCAATCACAAAAAGATTATTTACTCTTTTTCCTTGAGCTATTATTTTGCTATTTTTGGAAATAAACACAGAACCAGAACAAAAACTAGTTTTTAAAGCAGCCTTCTTTAGCTTTTGTACACATAACAAATTATGCCTTAAATTTCTAACAAACAATACATCTTTAATCTCTTTTGGGCAAGTGCCGCCACCTACATTACGCATAACATCAATATTACCTATTTTTGTGGCTTTTAATGATTCTTTATCCTTGGCAACAGCAACAGTTATTAGATAATCAAGATTACTTACAGTACTAAAATACAGTTCGTTATTCACCATGTGATCCGTTGCTCCGGAGTCGACCAACCACGTTACAACATTCTCCTTGTTCCCAATTCCACATTCCATAGCTATGGCTACAAAAGCGAGTGGGCTTGATTTTTGAGATTGCTCTTCTGCTTAAGCTTGCTGCGCATGCCTTTTATTAAACCAGCAGTTCTTCCGCATGTGTTACAGTTATAACACTTCACTACTTGGTTACCTGGTCGACGATTCGACTGAGTTGCTGCCCCATTATTGGTATCGTTAAATGGCTTATTGAACCTTTTGCGAGGTTTATGTACTCCAAAACCACTGCTAAATGCTAGTGATGATGATCCACAAACATCAGTTTCTGTAGAGCTTTTCTTCATTTCCCGGTCCAACAGCTTGCCTTTTACAAACTCAAGGGTTAATTTTTCCGGTTCTAAGGTTTCCAGGGCTGTCACCATCGCATCATACTGTTTTGGTAAAGTAAGAAGTATGTGACACACAACATCGAGCTCTTCCAAGGTAGCCCTTACAGACTTCAGCTAACGTATTGCCTCCTCAAACTTTCTAAAGCGTTTCGCCCCTGTTGAGCTTCATGACTAACAGCTTCTTGCGTAGATACAACTGGCCAGCTACGCCTTTCCTTTGGAAAACTTTATTCATGGCAGCCCACATTTGAAAAGCGGTAGACTTGTCTTTAATGTACTCAAGAAGGGTATTCGATACACACTGGACAATTATAGATTAGCACTTTTAGTCCTTTTTTGTGAACGCATCTGTGGGTGTGGTAGCCTCACCTTCAATGCATTACTTCACCTCTTGTTGATCAAGAATTATCTCTATTCGGAACAATTGAACAATGCCGTATTTGCCAACTGTGTTATGATCCATGTTCAAGTGTATATTTAACAAATACATATATTACCAAAACTCCACCATCACCAGAAACGGGGTGCTGGGCCCATAACCTGTTGAGATTACTTTAGTACGAAGATGGAGTTTGATTTAAAATGAAGTTCAAATTGTTGTACAGAGACTACAGGCGAATTTTTTTATTATAATCAACTTGAAGGATTGACAGACATGAATATTCACGAAAACGTGAAAGAGAGAAAGTCACTAGGATAAAAAGTCACTAGAATAACCTACTAGTTTTGGCACTAGATATGATTACTCAACTTAACACATAATGAAGGAAATGATATCCATTTATTACTGTTCTGGGTTGGGTCAATTACATACATTTTGTAATTATACCATTTATATTAAAAAGTTCCAAATTTGGTAGCAGTTTGCTTACAATACAATACAACAGATTTTGATTCAAAAGGGTAAGTATAGAAAGATTAATAGTAAACTTTTGACCTTATAACAAAATTTTCAGCATTAACTATAATGTTATTAATTTTAAGTATGCAATACTGATTATTCACAATAACAGTAGACGAAAGAATATGCTGCTACAGTATGACCAAAATTATTATGTTTAACCTTCTTATTTCGTTTAATAGAATTAGAAGATTCATCTAATAGTGGTCCATTAAAATGTTGCCTTTCACATTTCTTTGTGATGCTCTCACTACTGGGCGATACATTATTAGCTTCTGTCAGACGACAAAACAGTTGTTCTTAAGGTTTATTAGGCGATTTCAAAGACTTTTTTTTATTTCATTTAAGTAGTTTTAAAAGGAAAAGCAGTGATATTGTCCAAAGGACCACACAATCGCGCTTCCTCACTCAAATGATACAACACATGTGAACATTATAAACTAAAAACTTTAATCCATATAGGTTTTTGGAATGAGATATAAAGCTGTCGAGTTATTTTCTATGAATATCAAAACCAAAATTTGCAAAGTGCCTTTTAGATAACAGTAGCACGCAATAAAATAAAGTGCTCATACATAGCCTTATCAATATCTTTCAAAACTAGAACACCTAAATAAACTAAAAGAGTTCTCAATTCCGTTGCTTTGAAGCTAGCGACCTCTGAAAGACTTCGAGGTTTTCTGTTGAACTCTGAGACAACAAATTTTTCATAGAAAATTAAGTTTTCTGATATTTTTGTAACCTCTTCACCACTTAATCGAACTTGCAAGTCACCACCTATCCATGTGAGAAGAAGCTTCTTCATAACACCTAAGTATAAGCAATGAAGTAGAGTCAATAGAAAATTTGGAAGCCATTCCAAGATTCAAGTCTTCCAACTCCAGTGTGATGATTTCGATCAGATTTTAACAAAAATCGGATAACGATATGTTATTAAAAATCATCCAGTGTTTGAAGAAGTCTCCTTCATTAGAACATCGATCACACCCTGAATAACCATTGTGCGATTTTATACATTTTATAAAGACCCGAGCTGGGGCATCACAAATAAAACTATGTGAATTATAAATTTTATCTTCGAAGGGTAAACCATTCTCCAGTAGAAACTCAAGATCATTAATGAAATCATTCAAATATTCAGCTAGTGGGCTGGGTTTAGGATTTCCAAAAAAAAAACACCTATGGCGAATGGTTTCACTTTCATACTGCTATTTACAATTAAACCCAAGATAGTCCAAAACTGCACTGAAGAGCTTCTAAATAGAGGTAAACCATCAATATCAAATGATTATAAAATATCATTTGAAACTATAGAAAAGTTTCGGAACTCAGGGGTAATTCTGGATGAACTGGAACTAACATATGAAGTAGATCAGTTTCTGAACTTTGAGTTACTTTATTACGAATTGCCCATTTCTTTATTTCACTGTGTGAGTCATAAGAGTTTTTTCATATTGATATGAGTCACCCCAAGTAGCATTTTGGCGACGACAACCACATAATACACCAATATTAACGTTGTACTTGTTGTAGAAATTGGTCATTTATGAAACGACACTTTCTAAACCACCAGACAACGTTGTCTCAACGTTGAGCACGACATCAGTTAAACTACGACGTTGCCATAACGTTTACCCAACTGACTACAAGTAGTCAATATTTTGGGAACGGGAATAACGTTCTAAAAACGTTTACGTGACAACTTTAGTTATGTTAAACGTTTTCCCGACGTAGAGTCGACCTTTTATGATTCAACTAAGCAGTTGGCAATATTTCAGTTGAGTGTAAAACGTTTTCATGGAGTCATCTTTACAACTAACCTTTTTTCAAGAAGTTGTGCCGGCGATATTTAGATGATAATAATTTACCCAATTTATGATTTTTTTTATCCAAGTGACGAGGGCTTATTGTTGGCTAAATTACGTGATAAAAATATATAGTTAAAGGAAAGAAACTGGAATTGAAATTATCCTAACCTTACTTTAAAATCGGAAATGAAAAGAGCTTTCAAATACACTGTCTCCTATTACAGGCAAAAAAAAAGATTATGTCGTGAAGAAACTCCACAGTCACAAGCTCACATGAACACAGACACTTTGGAGAGCTCAAGTTTAAAAATTTCAGGAACAGGTGCCAGCCTGAATACAGATATTTCAAGGAAAGCAACTGATTTTTCAGTTCAGTTCAGTTTCAGACACAGACAGTACTGACTGACAGCTGCAAGACACGGAACGGCGAGTCACAAGAACATGTGTTTTGTAAGGCGCGCTACAGAAATGTGGAGCTGGGTGTGTTCGTTAGTTAACCTTGGAGGTTTTTGGTCGGATAAGCAACTCGAGTCGCCCTTCGGTATAAAGTTAGTTGTCTGGTAGACTAACGTTAAAAGTTAGTATATTTTCAGTTATCTGATACCTAGAGTCGCGTTGACGACTTTTATACTCCTACGCCATGTTGGAAGTGTAATTCTATTCGGAAACATGAGCGACCATTAAAATTTTGGACGTAAACAAGCATAAACAAAGGATTATAAAAAGCCTTTTTTTAGTTTTCTAAGAATAATTTATATGTATTCCGTTTAGTTCGAGCTCGAATCAATCTCAAGATTAAATATTGTTTATCAATTTTTTTTTTTTATCTTGAGTTTCGAAAAATACGCATTAGTTTGAAAGCCCGCGTGTTTTTTGGCATAAAATGAAATGCGTTGCCAATTTCTGTTTCGAAATCATTATTTTTCAGGTATTTTGACCATAAAAATATAATATTTTGATATTAACATGTGATAGGAGTTGCCAAAAAGTTTTCTTTAAGTGTCCATTTTTGCCATCAGTAATTATTTGGTTGAAGAATTAACTATTTTCTGAACAGCATGGAAAGTGAACTGTCGTCGCCGCGCGAGAGAGCGCTGGTGTGTAGTTGTTTTTAAGTAAATTCAGCAACGTTTAGAAAACGACAACAGCTACCTACAGTTGAAGCTGAAACGTTGTAAAAACCCAAGAATGATCGACCAACTTGGTGCAAAATAGGGTTGTGACAACGTTGTGTTGAGGTCGGCAACGCAACTTGTGTTTGGTTGCGCAACTTTGTTAAACACGTCGTCGCAACGTTAAATTGCTACTTGGGACTTGCCTTACCTAAATGACTTACCAACCCTAATTCCAATTCAGAGTTAGATCCTATGCTTTCGCAATTTTCAGATTCACTAATATTAATTAAATTTTCAGAACTAACACTAGTGTTGGTGACATCAGTACTAAAAATTATATCAATGGTATTATTACTATGTATCACTGTGTCACTAAGAAGTGAAGAAGTCTGATTCAAATTATCATTGAGGGTTTCATCTTTAAGAATTGTATTTTTATCTTTTGTACTGTATTTTTGAGCTTGTTATCACCCTGTTATCTCCCAAACGGCAATTTACGCTACCTCTTCAGAGAGGGCGTTCATATCCGCTTTCCTAAATTAAAATTCACGAGTTTCACAAGACCAGTTTTTAGTACACTGCTTGCTTTTTTGCAATGTTGAACATTTCGATACAACTAATCAGTAACAATAATAAACATCCTTGTGGTTAAGTGTAATCATTGAAATACAATTAATGAAATTAATCTTTTGCCTGGTGTTAGGTAAGTGATCGTTAGGTTTATTTGCTTAACTTTGTGTTAACATTATTTCAACATGATAGATCAACGGCATTATCTTTATTTTTAGTTTTTTCAATACTGAAATGCAAAAACTCAACTACAAGTGTGAAGCAAGTTCCCGAGTTTATTTTCCCTCTTTGCGAGAACCCAAATGGACTCTGTTACATCTTGGCGTCCAGGCCGTTGTTTGTTAAATCCGCAAAAAGGTATATACAAATTTCATAAAATACATTGAAAATTCGCTCGAATAACCACAGAGTACAGTGTGTTAGGGGCGAAATTTAGGAAAGGAGAGCTGTGAATGTGCAATGATGTGTCACGCCTCCAACACACCCAGCAGCTCAGTAGGCGTGGATTCGACAATAAAAATTGATTTCGATAAGATTGAAATATGGGGTTAATTTTCCGGAGCGCCACGGATTTATCGCTAGTGAAAAATCCGAAACCATCCTGATGGAATGGGACAACCCACTGCACTAATATTACTAAAATATTAAACAATAGATACCTGTGAATGGTATAATAATAATATATAAATATGTAGAGGTTTTGTCTTCCCTTACGCTTAGATAACTTGGACCAGAATAAAGGAAATAGTCATGTCCCTTACTAATAAAATATATTGATAGTTACACACCCTGTATGTGCACAGTTCAGCTCAAAATATAAAAGAAAATGAAATTAATGTAAAATCAACCACCAAGATGAATTATTCAAGTGAATGCTGTGATTGAGAGTATGGTATTGTTTGAATATATGAATATGAAACCTCCAGCCTGTGACGTCACGATGATAGCTTACAGTTATGGATACTTACGCCTTAGAGGCAGTCTTATTCTAAACTTATCTGATACTACGTAGATATTCTCAAGCATGCCAGTTCACCAATTATTGTGGTTGCAGTTCATCAGTGCCTTGGTGTATACAGGTGCACAGTGGGTACGACACAATCAATCAACGTACATGTACAGCTGGGACGAATAGCGAAGGAATGTTGAACAACAGATATACAGCGGGACAACCACAATTGAGCAGGAACAATCACAGTAGTGGAACAGTGGAAAGACAATCGTATAGCAAAGAAACAGTGGAACAATCTCATTAGTGGGACTCCAATAATCGGTAGCAGAATAGTAGCAATAGACCGTAGTGGAGCACTACCAGCGGCGAAGAGGTAACAGTAGCAAAGTAGTAGCAGAGTGGTAGTCGCAGAGGAGCAGTAGCAGAGTGGTAACAAGCACTATCCACAGCGGAGCAAAGTAGTAGCAGAGTGGTAGCCGCAGCAGAGAACCCTAGAATATACAATACCAGTCTGACTTCTGATTACACTTGTATGGGGCCATAAGTAGAGCCAAATGCAAATACTAACCTCTATTAAGTGGGAGGGTTCTGATAACAGCTTTGATGGTCTGTTTGCTGTCTGATAGCGAGTTTCTTGTTCCAGTGGTTTCACACAATGATGAAGTGACTTCTAACCTCAAAAATCCGCAATGCGAACGGAGATTTCTCAAAAATATAGAGCGTCAAAAATCGCAAACAATATGAGAAACTCTCCTGATATGAATTTTCCAAAGATCCATCAACGATGATCAAACTTTGATTGGAAATCTTCAAAGTAGGTCAGTCACTCATCAAGATCAAATAAGGAAGAAGAGAGTCTCTCTCAGACGTCAAAGTCAAAACTGTCAATATCTGACAAGGCGCTTTCTTGTTCGTTAGTGTTCGGTGGGAACAGTCCAGGAACTAACTCGAGCTAATAGGAGCTATGAAAAGAACACCTTAAGATTCAGTGTTGCCAACTGAAACAACACGAAAGCGCCAGCCTCTCAATCTCAGAACCAAACAAACAAAAGGTCAAGTATTCGAATGTGAATTAGGTACCTCAATGACACAAGATAGAGATAGAGTAGGAATGTTACGGTTTTGTGTTCTAAGTACAAAACAATAGACTAACCAAAAGTACGTTTACAAAATAACGCTGTCATACCGCAAAATAGAACAACTGATAACTGTCATTAGCTTAAGGCCGGTTATGTCCGCTCGAACTAGTACAGCAAAGGTAAGTACTAACATTCGGAACAAGCTATACATGACAACGATCAAGTTGTCATTTTGAGGAATCTGAAGAAGAAGAAGAATACAGTGGCGTACAGAGTGGAAAGTGTATATCAATGACAGAGAATTTCTGATGTTATTGTATTAAAACAGAAAGGGTTTTCTAGTGCAAAATAAACCCGTAACAAGTGTACTCTGTGATCATAACGCTGTGTACCCAGAAGAAGTTAAAATTGCCATTGGTAGTACAGAGAGAAGAATGATTTATCTTTCTACTGATTTTGATCATATCCATAGATCATATCTGATGTACTTACCTACATTACCCACTCGAGACAACACTACTACTTGGATGGTTAGGTTTGCAATGCCAATGCCAAAAAGTAATAGGTATTATATTATAACGGGTTTGGTCTTTATTTGAGATGTTGAGAGTACACATAAAGGCAATATGCAATTACTAATCTGAAGGTCACTGATGATGACGTCATATTGAATTAGTCTTCCGTGGGTTTTTTATGTACTGTTTCACATACTTTTACTGTTATTAAGAGTACACTTAGACGAAAATAATCACACCTGTAGGTTACTTATGATGACGTCAAGGTGGATGAATTAGTCTTCACTAGGTTTTTATGTACCGTTGTACATACTTGATCAACTGTTTGTTGAGAGACAGAAAAAGGTCGACGAAGTCGAAACCTCTCAGTGGCGCTTGATCAAGTGTGACGTCACATTCGACCCCACCAGCACTCGCTACGTTAGAAGAGGGGCGCCAAGCCAAAGAGGGAACAGAACAGGAACACAGCTACAGGAATAGGAACTGAGTCGTACATTCATCGCTGGAGTTTCATGTAGTGGAGACGTGTGTGCCCTTTCTGCAAATATGGCACGTGAATGTACTATTCATTAGTTTACAATGATTTATCATTTGTTCTGTTTCACAAAAGAAATTGTTGAGAGTACACATAATTCTAAGGATAGTGCCAATGATTTCTGTACATACTCTCTAGAAACTAGACAGTTTGTTGTGAGTACATATGGAAGTCAAACATGAAGGTCACTCATGAATACTGATGAAAAAACAAAAACACTTTACCTTCATCAAGGTCAAACAAAATGAAAATTTTCCGAAACCGACAAAGACATTTCGAGGTCATTGATTGACACACAGTGGCACCTATGCAATAGACATAAAGCTGAAGGTCACTGATGATGACGTCAAAGTTAATTTGTCCTGAATGTTTTTTATGTACTGTTTTAATATTTTGTTGAGAGTATACACATAAAGTTCATACAAAAAAGTCTTCGAGCTTGAAGAACAAGTGAAGTTAACACATGTTGATTATTATTCTCCAGTAGACACAAACCCCCCACCCACCAGCAACGCCAGAAGAGTGATCCTAAGCCAGAGGCAAATGCGAGCTTATATATTCATCAATGGATTTCTGTGGTGTACAGACGTGTGTTGTCTCTACAAATCTTGTATCGAGTTGTTTGTAATGAGTAGGTACACATGAATGTTACACTAGTCTTCAATGAATGTTGTATGTACTTTTCACAAACTTGATTGTTTGTAGGGATGAGTATACGTGAAAGTCATACGACAAACACTGGAAAAAACAGTACCCAACAAAGAACTTTACTACCGTGTGTACAATCTCCCCCAAATATTATCAATGTCATCTCAAGGTCAAACACGTACCCTGAGTTCAAACGCAACGTCAGACGACAAGAAAAATTTCACCAAGGACATCTGGAGGAAGATCTTCATTACCGTGTATGAAATCTCTCCCAACTATTACCAAAATTTCATCTCAAGGTCGAACACCTACGTCACTAAGCCCCCACCATGCGCAAGTTTGCACCAACACCGCATCGATACAGTGAGGGCTGAGACTGAACAGATCAGAGTTCATATATCTGACTGGAGCTCCGTGGTGTACGGACGTGTGCATTCTCGGACTCGCTACTTCAGATTTTTATGTGTACTTGTATGTACACATGAAGGTCATACACAGTAGCAAGTCTGGAGTACATATGGTCGTACACAGTTGCAAGACATGAAGGTAATAAGTACTCAAGTACTCGATCACAATAACAGTACACAGGTCATACGCAGTAGCAACACTTGGAGGTACTTGAAACATGCCTCGTCATCATTACCGTGTATGAACAAAATCCCAATGTCACGCCAAGGTCAAACTCAAACCCTGAACACTACAAAAAATCTACATCAGGTCAAACAACTATCAAATTACAAAGTAATCTCAAGGACATCTCGAAGTCATTGCCACACAGTAGCGCCCATCTCCACCACCACTCGAAACGTTAAAAGAGTGGTAAAATAAAAGCCTACACGTTTTGATAATCAATCTTCAATAGTTTCAATAGTAAGGGAAACTTTGATCAGTACACCCAGTAGACACCCTCACACCACCCACCCACATGGTCAGAAGATAGATCTCAAGCCAGACATGAATAAGAGTTTAAATTCGTCGCTGGTTTTCTGCGGTGTACAGACGTAAATTCTCTCTTCAAATATCGGTAAAAAACACATGATTTTCCTATGCACTCTTACAAACTAGACATTTTATAGTGACTACACACGGTAGTCACACATGAAAATGAAGTATAGGCACGGATTAACTTCTCTTCTCTTGCTGACTGCTCGACTGCTAGGTATACAACATCTGATTTCATATCACCATACACACTCCTTTTATAAAAGATACTGATCCATCATCAGCACAGACTCATGCACCGTGTGAGAGGCAAAGCCCCCTCCATGCGTGAGTTTGCACTGCATCGATAGAGGTCAGAGAGTGAATAGTAGTCGCTACATCACCACAGCGTATGGGTGTGTGACGTCAGCGGACCCACTCCATGCGTGAGTTTGCACTGAATCGATAGAGGACAGAGAGTGAATAGTAGTCGCTACATCACCACAGCGTATGGGTGTGTGACGTCAGCGGACCTACTCCATCGTGTCGAGATCGAGAGCTTGACACACATCAGTGGATCGTCGTGCGCATACCACCATCGCAGGGTGTACATCACGGGAGAGGAATCAGAGCTAACATATCTGGCCTGATCTCTGTGGTGTGCAGACGTTTACCTTCTCCACACTCCCGTAAAGATTTTCATGTGTACTCCACAAATGAGAATCATACACACGAGCTGAGTAGGTATACATCCAGGTCATGCAAGACATGGAGGTAAAAAAAATATGTGTACTTACAAACAGTACTTGTCCGTGTATGAAAAAAAAAAAATCCAAGTCATCTCAAGGTCAAAACACAAACCCTGAAAATATGTAACAAGGTAAAGGCCAAAGTCAAGGCCAAGGTCAAGGTCACTGCTGAAGTCATAGTGGTGGGGGAAGGCCCAGAATCTCCTACTCTTATTCTTCACATTTTCATTTAGCTGTTTGCCCATCCTTCTATCGTGTAACAAATGTCATACCCTTATTTGTAAAGAGAATACCATTATCGGTCTCATTTCGATAATCATTGAGGCATTTCGAAAATTGACATTTCTTTTGTTAAGAAGTTTATCTTGAATAATACAAGCGTTCTTCGAATTTACCAAAAAAATAAGAATCTGAGAATTCGCCAATATATGAAATTTCAGAAGATTCTTCAATATTTCAGGGCATCTGCCTTGGTTCAGGGAGACCCCATGAAAGGTAGATTTTAGGAGGATACAATTCTGCCCCAGACACCATTCCCTTGACGAGGGTATTGCCCACTCGCGCCATCATAGGTGAAGGGGATCAAGTGAAACACATTATGACAGGGTCCGATATTCTTTTATTCTAGTTTGGAAAAGATTTTCGGACTCCTTACTTTTTGATTTGATATCATACACAAGTGGAGTGGTCGTAGTGCTATAGCGTTTGCCTATCACCCAGATGGTCCGTTTTCGAATTCCACCGTTGACCACGGAGCTAAATTGGTTCGGAATCCACTTTCACGGAAGCTGTAGGTCCCGGATATCTTCCTTGCATGTTTTGCAGCCTGAACAAAAATCAGTTTAGGAGACTTGACGAGATGCAGAACAAAGTACTCCGTATCATCACCAAGAGTAATACATACAGTCCCTTGGATGCGCGGCGAGAGCTTGCGGGCGTCGACTCCATCCCGATATGTACAAAATGTATTTTGTGTAAGTTCCACAAATACTTCCTCCGCGGGAGCCCTTTTACCAGATACCTTACCAGGCTCAGGGAGAACGACAATGATCCTCGCAAATACGACGGGTTCATTTATCATGCACTGGACTTCTTCCAGGAACGACGTGAAAAACCGATACCATAGGAAACCTAGTCGAATATACTAAATCGCCCAGTACCTCTACCTGGTTTTTTGCTCATAGCCTTCTCCGGGACAACTCCAAATAAGAAACCACATAACAATATCTAACGCAATATCAGTGAAATGACTTTAACTAACACGCATAAGCTATGCAGGAGGCGTGCATTCTGTCAACCACCCTCATTATCATTTTGAATTTTTGTTCAATATTGGCAATGGCCAGGTGCGAGAGACGAGATATAGCCGTCCATTTCCTTGTCATGTCCTTATTCCCTGCTGGAAGAAGACACAACCAAATGAAATGTTAGCTTGGATTCAAAATGAAATGAAATGGTAAGATTTTAATTTTAGAATAAAGACATATCTGATTTGCTCACATAAGCTCTGCTTTTGAGAGATTTTTTCGAAAGTCTGGGAGATTCGTATGAATGTATATTTTTTGATCCTTGATAGGTTTGCAAAACGTAACCTATGGACGCTATACTTTATCACAATATACTGCTACTTTCCGGGTTTGGTCCTTTACAATTTCTAATATGTATCAGTAATCTTTTGGCTAACCTCAGAAATATGCATTTGGTAAAATAGTTAAGGCTTTCGCGGCCGAAGTTTTCAGTGTCACAATTTTCACTCGTGTTTGAAGGTCGTCGTTTTTTGGAATTTCTTCCTAACGTTTCGCTAGCGCGAGTGGCTAGCTTCTTCAGAGGCTTATACATCATGAAAAATCTCATCAAAAAACGACGGCCTTCAAACCCGAGTGACAATTGTGACACTAGTATGCATTTGGTGTTTGCTGATGTCTTGATTTTTTCTGCACATATAGATTATGTAATCAGTGATGAAAGTTTAGGAAAGTGTATAAAATGTAATGATCTTCACATAATATTCAACTATCAGCTCTGCTTAGTATCTGAATCTGAAATATATTGCATCATCTTATTTTCGTTGGTTTTACATGTATCACAATCAAATTGATAGATATAAAAAATCATGAAAAGATTATTTTTGACTTATAAGACCCAATATTTTAATTTCTTGTAATTTCTATTTGACATTTTCATTGTGGAGAAAGATTGAACTGTTTAATCTCCGATAAATTGTGAAAGGCTTTCGCGGCCATCGTAACTTACATGGTGGTTCTTCGGGTTGTAAGGCCGACGTGTGTTCAGAGAAGAACTCGACGTTTCGCCAACACGAGTGGTTAGCATTTTCAAGAGTTATTTTAAAAATTTTCGCTTTCTGTAGTCGCTGTCATTTGACATTTCAGTAATTTGTTTTGAGTTGTTTGTGAGCGATTAATAGCGTGATTTAATGCACATTTCTATAAAACAATACAATATCTGAGTATTGATTCTGCCAAAGACTCAGTAACACTTTTAACGAGAGAGTATATCCTTAACGGTGTAAAATTTTAACATGAAACGTCTTATCCTTTTCATATCTTGAGAAATGTAATCGTTCCACATCAGAAGTTGGTAAATAACTACTGCCAGATAATGGACGTCGTTATTTCTATTGTTGGGCAGGTGCATTTTTAGTCTTAGTGCAGAGGGGCATGTGTGCTCTGATAGTGTGTCGGTCGTAACAGTTTAGTGAGGAGCACATAAATTTATTCATGCCAACTGTTGTTTCTGATTATCACGTTAAAAACAATGTTGTTAATGAAATCACTTTCTCTTTATTATGAGTTTATTGTCGAATGAAAAAAATGCCTGCAACTGCAGAAAAATCAAGCTGGAGTAGACTAGCGGTATTTATTGAACGAACAAAATATTTTACTCAAATATTTTGTCATTATGAGAAAATAAATTCTTTGGTCGAATACTTTTTTGTGTATCGGACATTTGTATCAGAATTAGTTCGACATTTTATGTTAATTGTAATGACTCTCAAAAATATTTCGTTCGAAATGTATTATGTTGAACGAACTAACTAGTATAATGCTAACTAGTATGCTTCGGTTGAACAAAACAAATTGTGTCAGTACTTTGTGAATTCGTTCCGAAAATGCACTGAATGAGTTAACAAAATATTTAGTTGGTTGGAATCAAACTCAAATCAAAATACTGAAAGGTAATGTTGGAATAGCAAATCATCTGATCTATCGAAACATCTCAAGTTTTCACGAAGAAAAAATGAGATTTTTTATGAACAAAACATATAATTAATTGAAAACAAATGGCATTCAATCTGAAAGGATTGCTGAGAAGCAAATCAATGACAATATATGTTTCATTCGATTTAAACTTTTATTGTGGAATACTGATATTCTTATTTGTTAGATTTGAATGATGTTTTGTTGATTCAACCATGTTTTTTTCTGCTCATAGAGTTGCGTAAAAAGTAACACGGATATTGAATTTATGGATATGAGTTAGACCGTTATTGTATACATGGAATGGAATTGGAGTCAAAACTGTTTTCTGTTGTACACCAACAGATATATAAAATTTAATTATCTTGAAATAATATTCGACAATCAGCTCAGCTTCAATAAGCATATAAATACTATTGAGTAAGGTTATTCTGGACTTTCATTGTCTAAAAAAGAACAAAGAAAAATTCAATTCTTCTTGTTCTTATCCCCCTGCGGGCTAGAACCTCTTCTTTATGTTTTTTGGGGTACCCATTTCGTCGCAGAACTTTCTTGATATTGTCCAATTCGATGGTAAGACTTTTATCTGTGTTACATAGGTAGTAGGCACGGTCCACCAGCGATCGAACAACCCCTCTCTTTGTAGCACCATGATGGTTCGATTCGAAGTTCAGGTATTGTCCGGTATGAGTCGGCTTTCTCTATACTGATGTTTGGCACTTATCATTGTTCTTTTGAACTTTCACGTCTAGAAAAGGTAAACCGTCTTGGGGACTTTCTGATGTTATTCAGATGTTCCAAAAAGACGTCAAGGTCCTCGTCTCCGTGGATCCATATGACAAACGTGTCGTCAACATATCTCAACCACATCTGAAGTTCCTTATGGGCTGTCTCTGTAGCAAAAGTTTCAAACCATTCCATATAGCTGTTTGCTACCAATGGCGATAATGGGGATCCCATCGGTAGTCCGTCTTCCTGGGTGAAAAAACGGTCTTTTTCTTGAAAGTAACACTTTCGCAGGTCCATAATGCCACGTACTGGTAGGTTCGTCCTGTTCTTCAGCTCTGTATCTTCATGCAGATTTTTCCGAATAATATGCAAGGCCTCTTCTACCGGGACATTGGTGTAGAGACTTTCCACGTCAAAACTGACTAATTGGTCTCCTGGTACTACTCTGACCCCTTCCATGATCTCTACAAAGTGCCTGCAGTTCTTCACGAACGTCGAGGTATCGGCAGTTCCTACTATCCAACCACTGCAAGGCAATACTTCGACGTTCGTGAAGAACTCCAGGCACTTTGTAGAGATCCTGGAAGGGGTCAGAGTAGTACCAGAAGACCAATTCGTCAGTTTTGACGTGAAAAGTCTCTACACCAACGTCCCGGTAGAAGAGGCCTTGCAAATTATTCGGAAAAATCTGCAAGAAGATACAGAGCTGAGAACAGGATGAACCTACCAGTACGTGGCACTATGGACCTGCTAGAATGTTGCCTGCGAAATTGTTACTTTCGAGAAAAAGACCGCTTTTTCTCCCAGGAAGACGGACTACCGATGGGATCCCCATTATCGCCCTTGGTAGCAAACATCTATATGGAATGGTTTGAAACTTTTGCTACAGATGTGGTTGAGATATGTTGATGACACGTATGTCATATGGAACCACGGAGACGAGGACCTTGACGTCTTTTCGGAACATCTGAATAACATCAGAGAGTCCATAAACTTCACGATGGAAAAGGAGACCCAAGACGGTTTACCTTTTCTAGATGTGAAAGTTCATAAGAACAATGATAAGTGCCAAACATCAGTATACAGAAAGCCGACTCATACCGGACAATACCTGAACTTTGAATCGAACCATTATGGTGCTACAAAGAGAGGGGTTGTTCGATCGCTGGTGGACCGTGCCTACAACCTATGTTACACAGATGAAAGTCTTACCATCGAATTGGACAATATCAAGAAAGATCTGCGACGAAATGGGTACCCCAAAAAAAACATATAGAAGAGGTTCTAGCCCGCAGGGGGGATAAGAACAAGAAACCAGATGAGCCGACACAAGCCACCCTGTGCGTTCCGTATATTAGAGGTCTATCGGAAAGAATAAACCGAATTGGGTCGAAATACAAAATACGGACATGCTTCAAGTCAGGTAACACTATTCGCAGTCATCTCACGAAGACCAGACCACGTAACGCTGACATTGACTCCAAAAACTGCATCTACCGCATCCCTTGTGAATGCGGCGAAGCTTATCTTGGAGAAACTAAGAGACCAATTAGCGTTAGACTCGCTGAACACAAGAGAAACACTCAACGAGGAGAAACATCATAGTCAGGGATAGCGGATCATGTCTGGACGACCCAACACAACATAAAATGGACTGAAGCCGAAGTCGTCCATAAAGAAGAGGGCTGGTATAGAAGGAAGTTTAAAGAGAGTGCATATATTATGAACAACAAAGTCTTCAGTCAAGCTAGCATAGAAATCCGTAATGTGTGAAAACCCTTAATTAGTGGCATGGATCAATTGAAATTGCGATAAGAATTAACAATGCTGTACTGGAGGGGCCTGGCACTGTCATTAACAAGCTTTCCTGAATACCGCCAAATCACCCCTAGGCTAATGACACAAAATTATCCACAGCATATATAAGAAGTATCCTTGAGATTGTCGCATTATACACTTGATAACGATTGTAGATTTTAACAGTTGAAACGTCGTGATTAAAAATTGCAGAGAATTGAATTTTTCTTTGTTCTCTTTAGACAATGAAAGTCCAGAATAACCTTACTCAAAGTGAAACATTGTCAACCACTTTCAAACAAACATAAATACTATTGTTACGTACATTGGGCTTTCGTTCGAGGAATTTGGTGTTGTTTTTCACTCCTGTTTGATATGGTCACTAATGTACCGAAATTCTGTTTCTAGGATTGAATCAGTCCAAAGAAAAAAATAAGTATTTGTAATGTGTTGCTATTATTTGAAAAAAATCGAAACGCTTTCATGTTCAATTCATTGTTATTTATTTGATGGATTATATTTTTGGTCCGTTCTACGATGTGAAAATCGATGTTGAAATTAATAAATTTTTGAAACATATCTTCTTGCAGATTATAGTTTGCAGCCCAGTCCCATCGCCCTTACTGTTCCTTGGTTATATTGCACCGCTAATCGAATGATGTGCCAGATTAATGAATATGAGGTCAGCATGGAACAATAGTGGATTATTTTGTACTGGTAAGGAGAATTATTTTGCAAAAATGAAAATGATTAATTATTCATAGAGACATTTCCAACACTCGACCTCCATCAAACAGATTAAACATATTTGAGATCAGTCCAACTAGCAAGTACACAATATAATTGAATAACAGTAAACTGATCCTAGTTACAGAATTAGCCTTATTTATACTAGTTGGTAACCAAAGCCAGGTCCTGCATCCTGATTCCACATAGCAATCAAAAGCATATTCATAACTCTAGCACATGCTGAGGATATGTTTCAACTCATATTCCCCAAATAATATCCCTAGTATATTCCCAGCATAAGTACTTTACTGCTATGGATGTTCTTTTCATCATATCTGTCTAGGAATATTGTAGCATATCCTAGGGATCTTGGGACATATTCCCGTAAATACTTCAAAGAATACTTGTTTCAGAAAATACGTACATAAAATTCAACGATTTCATAGTTCCTGATTTTGAACCATTTTTGTGAACTAACCACTCAAATCAACCCCGTAACCTTACTTTTTAGAATCTATTACATTTTCAACTTGACATGTAGTACAAACTGGCTAGGTAAAAATACCAACACTGTTGGTACATTCGTTAAAATCTTCCTGGCAACACTGCGTGGCAAGCTTCCAACTTCCAAGAGTTCCAAGGCCAAGCCCCAAGCTTCTTGTTTTTGTTGAATGTTATCTATAATCAGTTTCTTTGTTTACTAGTTAAATTGTTTATTTTTAAAGAATACTTTTTATTAGTGTGTGTTCAGTGTTCTCTATTATTGTGGTTTGTGCATTCGATACCGATAGTGAAATGTGGTGAAGTTATCGAAAAAAAAGTAAGGTTAGGGTAAGCTTTCTTCACGGCTCTCTTTTAAGAGTGTTTTTAGAAAATAATATGTCAGCAAAAAGCCTGAAAAGTGACAGAACTTTTATACGCTTTATTTCTAAAAAGACCCGCGATGAAGAGATGTTAATCAATTCAGTAATATTTGATAACAGTCCACATTCTGATGACTGTCCTACTTTTACAAGTGCACATTTTTCCGGAAATGAATCAACATCTGATAGTGATGGCCCTGTAGAAATAATACCGGAAATAAAACCAAGTTTGTCTGCAAATGGTGTAGATCCAATTTGCACAGGCAATCCTCTAGATATAAGAGAGACCTATTCTGCTCACTGCTTACCATTCAAGGACAACCAAAAATTAATTTGTGAAGGTGCACACCTAGATTTGAGGAAATGGGCGGTTGAAAACAAAATTTCTCATTTGGCCCTTAATGATTTACTCAAAAATGTATTGCGTAAAAATTTCCCAGATGCAAGATTTCCTTTGGATGCCAGAACATTATTGAAAACATGTGAAAATTTGTTCATAGAAAAGAGATCTCAGAATTATTGTTATTTTGGTATTGAGAAGTCCATAAATGTTTTATTTCGAACCTGTAATAGTATTAAGGTAACAGATAGAGATGTTATAAACCTTGCTATCAATGTTGATGGCCTACCTTTAAGCAAAAGTACTGATAGTTGTTTTTGGCCTGTTCTGGGTTGTGTTAAATCTTTCCGAAAGTTGAAAAATACTGTTTTTTTAATTGGTATATATCATGGTAAAAATAAACCTGAGCATCCAGACATTCTTTTATCTGACTTTGTACTAGAATGTGAGAAACTGAATGGCAAAATTTTAGTGGGTGATTCAGTTCTAAATTTTAACATCACAATGGTAATTTGTGATATGCCAGCAAAGGCATTTTTGTTACAAATTAAAGGACCAACAGGATACTTTTCTTGTACAAACTGTGTAGTGGAAGGGGAAAGTGATAGAAATGTCTACTTTCTTGAGGTAAATTGCCAAAAAAGGACTGATAGATCTTTTCGACAGAGGTTAAATGAAGAGCATCACATTGGGACATCTTTAATAGAACATATTCCAAATTTTGATTCAATAAACAATGTCCCTTTGGATTATATGCACTTGGTGTGTTTAGGGATAGTAAAGAGACTTATTACCCACAAAAAATATGGTTTTATTTTTGGAAAACCCCCACACAAAATTCGCGCATCTGATGTTGTAAAAATTAATCAAAGATTAAAGAAGATGTCTCGTTTCATACCATTTGAATTTGCGAGAAAAACACGACCTATAACGGAGAGTAAAAGATATAAAGCAAGCGAATTAAGAACATTTTTGCTTTATACTGGACCAGTTGTTCTGAAAAATATTTTGCCAAAAAATAGGTATACTAATTTTTTAGTGCTTTCCATTGGCATATCTATTTTAGTTAGTGATTTGGTATATGACCAATCATGGCTTAACTATGCAGAAGATCTTATCAATTGTTTCATTAATAAATCTAAGATTATATATGATTTTGGATTCTTGTCTTTAAATGTTCATTCAGTTATCCATTTAGCAGATTGCTGTAGAAAGTTTGGTCCACTTGACAATTTCAGTGCTTTCCCCTTCGAACATTATATGCAAAAGATATTAAAATATGTGAGAAAAGCTCATCAACCTTTATCACAAGTAACCCGAATGCTATCTGAGGAAAATAACTTATTTAGTAGTTTGCCATCACATGACACTTCAGCTAGTAGCAATATTGTACCAAGTTGTTCTCAAATGCATTCAGGTGGTCCTTTAGGATTGGGTTCTAAAAACCCCCTAAGTTAAGAAAGTTATTTTTAATAATTTTACAATTTCTTGCAATACTTTTGGCAACAGATTTGTTAAGCTATCAAATAGTAGTATTTTCGAAGTAAAAAATATTTGTTATAATATAAATAATGAGCTGTGTGTTCTTGGAGTTAGACATGAAATAGTAGGAGACTTGTTTGATGAGCCATGCAAATCTTCTTTCTTAGATATCCACATAATTATTACATTGAGGCCATCTGAGTTGTTATCTTTTCCAGTTACAGACATTACTACAAAATTTATAATTTTACCTTTAAATGAGAATGCAGATAATTCCTTTGTAATATTTCCAATCATCCACTGCACCCAGTAATAATTTGTACATTAGTTTTTGATTATTCAAGAAAGAAGTTTCTCAATTGGTATTATACCTCCTATTATATCAAATGCTCTAGTAGGTATAGAAATTGACTTGGTTTATTCAGCATGATTGTATTATTTTTAATTTCCTGTAAATAATGTAAGTATTATTTGTTGATATTTGGTTTTATTGTGCATAATAGGTGCCGTTTGACACACAACACTTTCGAGGACTGTGGTAGAGTGTAGGTACTTGAGTTTCAGTATCCATTTGAAAATTTTTCGTGGAAAGATGCATCTTTGGGCAGTAATTGCTTTCGATGATGAAAATTCTGTAGCAACCATACCCAGCACATGGCTTTGGAAAGCAAATGATGGCAAAGATATGTGTTATTGGCCTTCAAAAACTAAAAATGTCACTGGATATGTAAAAAGAAGGGAAGAACCAGCTGTTGATTGGGAACAATATGCAGTTACTATCTTAGGAAATAATTATGGTATGAAATATTTATTTCAAATATTTGGTTTAATTTATTCAATAATTTTATGTTGAGTACACTTAATAAGGAGGTAGTATATGTTCATTTTGTGAAGTCTGAAAATAATGATATGTTAGCTGTATTTTTTAATTTATGGTTACCTTGTATTCAAATTTTAGCTTCATACGAAATGGCTGTGAAAAAGGCATTAAAGGCAGAGGAAACATCAGAGCTTTCATCAACAAGTGAGACAGCAAAAAGAAAGAGAATCCAAAATAGACTTTACTTACCAACTCCAATCACTAATACAGATATGAGTGATAAGTCAAGTGATTCAGAAAGAGAGGAATGTACTGATGATGATTATCCAAAATTGCCCAAGCAGGTACCACCATAATACAGTCACTGACAATGAAAACTTATTATGGAAACATGATAGGCACATAATAAATGTATGATTTTATTTTTTCAGGAAAGAAAAATGATTTTCGATTCTAGAAGTTACAAAGAGAACAAATCAATAAATGTAAGTTTACATAAAGAGCAGTTAAAAAATGCTTTTTTTGAGTTCTCATCACAATTGGATAACCAATGCTTCTTCCAGATTTGTTGCTTTATTGCTCTGAAACGTCTTATATAAAGGAATTAATCTCTGTAAAAATAACTAGAAAAATTTGTTATGTTATAAAAAGATGGGTTTTTAACCCCAGCATCAAACGCAAAATTTTAATAATTTATTATGATACATTTTGGAGTGATAAAGCAAAAAAACATTGCCATATTGAAATATGTAACACTTTTATAACACAAAAATGAAGCATTTGCCAACAAAGGTAAATTTATAAAAAAAATCGATAAAGGATTTGCCCCCTGAATTTATATTATTTTTTAGATGGTGAAAAAGCACACTGAAGTTACTCCAAAACCAAACAGTTGTTATAGGGTAAGCTAAAGTTAACTCTAAATTAAATTCAGGAATATGGAATGTATAATAGGTACTTGGCTTGGATGTTGTATGCAATATTTTTTTTTAATTAGGATCTGGATGACAGCATCAATGACAGCACTCCTCTGCCCAAATGTAGTAATGCTGATACTTTCACCAAATCCAGATGTGATACCCCTGCCATAATTAGTCCTGATGGATACAGTACTCCTACATCCATGAAAAGTATAGGTGGACCCCAAGATTTGTCACCTCTAATTTGAACAAAAATAACTCTGTTAATGATAAAGGTAATAATGTAGAAAAAACTTGCATTTATTGTTGTATATTAGTTTATTTCTTGTTGAGACAGTAAAACAAAGAATTTTAGTAATAGTATTTTATTGTGACACATAAATTTTAATTTTGTTTCCAGAATTCAAACGACAAGTTTTAACAAAATTAAAAATTATTATTGCCAAGTTAAGTGGCCATGATGAACAATTTGAAGCCATAAATAATCTTTTGGAAAACTTTACACCAAAAAATGGCGAGGAAGAGATACCTGCGACTGGACTGGAGTTGCTTCCAGTCAATAATGATAGCTTGGCTGTATGTGAGCAATTTTTAAGTGAGAGAATAATATACATGATGACGCAAGAGTAGTAGCAAGGGTGACCGGAAATAAGCGCAAAAGAAAAAAGCTTACAGGAAATATGCGCACGGAAAAAAGCGCACAGACATATAAGCGCACATGAAATAACCGCACATGAAATAACCGCACTCGGAAAAATGCGCACATCGTAAAAAGCGCACTTGGAAAAAACCGCACGTAGATTAATGCGCACATTGAAAAATGCGCACATGCAAGGGCGATATAAGCAAAGTTGAAAAGGTATTATATAATATATGAAAATAAATTAATTTATATAATTTTTCGGTATTTCTATAAGTTGCGAGCTAGGTTAGTTCGTTCAGGTTAGACCAGACTAATAAAATACTACCCTCAAAATGAATTTTTCTTCAACTTCCAAGCTCCCAACTTTCGAGCTAGGTTAGTTTGTTTAGGTTAGATTAGACTAATAATTGGACGGGATAATTTTGCATATAATCCAGGACCTGGACTAGGATGCTGTGGGACAATTTGAGTATGGAGAGTTTTCCTTCAGAAATGCTTAGTAGGAGTCCTAGCAAGTGGCTTGGAAGTGGGTGGACATCCGCAACCTGGTACGTTTTCGAGCTATGACATCATTAAAGTCTATTTTGTTTATTTGTTTAAATTCTACACAAACAACTGCAGTTTTTTATATACACAGGGACAGGGTGTCCGAAAAGTCTTAGTACGGGCTTATTTCTCCGAAGTTAGGTAGAGAAACTATTGCGTGTGCGCATTTTTCAATGTGCGCATTAATGTACGTGCGGTTTTTTCCAAGTGCGCTTTTTACGATGTGCGCATTTTTCCGAGTGCGGTTATTTCATGTGCGCTTATATGTCTGTGCGCTTTTTTCCGTGCGCTTATTTCCCGTGCGCTCCTTTCCTGTGCGCTTTTTTCCGGGATTCAGTAGCAAGACAGCAACCCTCACCAAAATGTATATTCATCTTGGACATCCAGTCTGCACATATATAGGGTATATTGAGCATATATATAGCATATGCTATATTGGTGATATAAGTATATTCTGGAAATATTTGAATATATTCAGAGTATATATTTCAATCAATTGTGGCCAAAAAAATATACCTAGCATATTCTCAGCATATCGTAACCATATTCTGTGTATATGCTAGGGATATAATCTCAATATTCTTATGCGTTTAGGAATGTGCTTAGCACATACTTGGTATATTATTTTGCTATGTGGTCATAATAAATCATTGACTTTAAATTAAATACAAATTTGCCTTAATTTACTAGTCCGGTACTAATACATGTTTACCAATTAAATTGCTCAATTATACCAATTTGAATGTGTGGTATTAGAGGACTATGATGATTATTTCAACATATTTGAAGTCATTAGGAATGTCAGGTTGACAATAACTGGAGGTAGGACTATATAACTGGCACACTTACCTTGAGTACTATGGAACACAGTATATCACGAGCTAAAACTATTTTCACCCGACTGTACTTTGTCGACGTGAACACTGGGAGTAGAGTAATTACTCTAACTGAGCTCCAGAGCTGTAAGCTACTGCGCATCCAAATCTTGAACGACAAGCTTGTCCCGTGTGAGCTGACTGCGCTAAATAATCATGGAATGGTATTTTTGATGGAGTTTGGTAACATAGTGAAAAGATAAGTTTAAATAAGAGTATGTAGTCGAACATACTATATTTCGTTTGCTAACACTTTCCTGTTGTACTGTTAACTGTATGTCATAATAAATGTTCTGAAATTGACAATGCATATTACCCACCTGCAGTTCTGCAACTTCAGGGCATTTTTCATAAAACATTTCCATTATGTAAAATATAAACTCCGATAATTTTTCTATTTTATACGAATGATCCGGATAGATATTGAACGTTTAAGTAGTGCTGCAGAAACAATGTTCAGTGAAAAACTTCCAACACTGCAGAAAGTAGTCTCATAGTTTAACCAACATGTTATACATACTGCTCTTGACGTTCACGTTTTCCGAACTGCTGGCGTTGTTCCTTCTTTCACAAACATTGTATTTCTGATAATCTGAATTCTCTGAATAAGGGTTATTGATCATCCAAAAAGTAGTCTCAAGATATTGAAAAATATCTAAAAGATAACGCTGAGATTCAATCTTCAATCTCCTTCACTGATCTATTAGTGGAATAGTTAATAATCATATTCGAAGGATGATCCACCCTGTAACAATTTTCATTTCTGAAATATCATCTCTTTTCGCGTTTCAGTATTAAAATATATACTTACATTTTTAGGTCGCTAAAACTAAAGCGAGGAAGCACACTAATACTTATATACAGTCTAAATTAATCAAGTTGTTAGCAGTAGTTGTCATCATCATCAGCGCCATCATAGATAAGAGGGTCATAGAGTCCGGCATCATTTTATCCGAGCTAAGAACAGTTGGAGTATCGGACTCCTTACTCTTTGATATAATATCATCCATCTCCTGTAGGTTTGAAAAACTCAGCTTATGGAGGCTATACTTCATTACAATATACTGATGCTTACGGGGTTCTGTAAGGTACTGACTTTGGTTCTTTATTATTTCTCATATTCACCAGTGATCTTTCTGCTAACCTCAGAAGTATGCATTTGGTGTTCGCAATATACTTACTTTTTTGTTTTACTTATAGATAATATACTGTGCTAATGCTATATTAATATTAAAATGAGGGGAAAAAAGTGTTCTTCAGCTTATACGATTGTAAAATCAGTGTTGAAAGTTCAGGACTGTGTACAAAGTTGGATGATCTTGAAATACTATTCCACAATCAGCTTAGCTTCGTTAGGCAAATATCCTTGTTTCGAATGCCCCTCGTACATTGGAGGAATTGAAGATTTTTGCTCATGTAGATACCATAAAAACTCCTCAAAAACATGTCATTTCACCGCAATGGAAGTTATCCTCCTAGTGACATAAATTTTCAATATAGATTTCCTTTCATTTAGACGTCAATTGCTCAACTGCGAAATTCTTTCACAGATTGATTAACAGTGATAAAGACTGTTCAATTTTCATAATTGAACTATCATTTCCCCAGGCTACTTACCGGTTCATTCTCTTTAGTTTTGGATTCATCAAAATTAAATCGATGGAAATCAAAATAATCATAAAAAGACTTTAACAAATAAAAACCAATTTTTTGATTTCTTTTTCAACTGGAAGCGATTTCATTTTTTTATTTTTCTTGTGGAGGAAGATCAAACTGTTCAATCAGTTATTAGTTTTTTATTATTAGGAAGGAATGCTAGTAAAGCTGGGTTTTACCCAACTAGCAAAGACAAAATTATTGTGTTAATCTGAAATTGTGTTGACTGAACTGTTCCATTTCTTATATCCACTGCAGAACAACAAGTAATTGTGGTAATGTGTCGCTGTTATCTGAAAAAAAAAGAATCAAACATCACAAACTCATTGTTATTTATTTAATGTAATATGTTTCTGATTCTCTCTATGATGTGAAAATCTACATTAAAACATTTCTTCTTTCAGGTTCTTGTTTGCAGCCCCATCGTCCTTGAGGTTTCATGGCTATATTATACCGCATATTGATTATTCAACAGATTAATGAATTTTAGGTCATCCTGAAACAATAGTGGATCTATTGCACTGGTAAGGACAATTATTTGTGAAAAATCAAAATGAATAATCATACATAGAGAAATTTCCAACTAGGAGGTACACAATGAAATTAAATCACAATTAACAGTATTTGCCTTTTTTAAACTAGTCGGTAACCAAAACTACTGCATCCTTAAATATTTCATTAACTTTGAATCACAAACAATTTTGGGTTTATTTAGTAGTCCGGTACTAGGCAATACTTGTTTATCAAATATTCCAATTGCTCAACTATACTTATTGAATGTGCGGCATTAGATGACTTTGATGATCATTTCGAAAAGCTGTAAAACTATTTGAAATTTCAGGTGGAAATAGCTGGGAGATGGGACTATAAATGGCACACTTATGAAACACATGGATAACACGAACTAAAACTCCTCTCACCTGACTGTACTTTGGCGATGTGAACACTAGGAGTAATGTAATATATGCGCTAACACTGATTTAACTTTTCCAAAAAAACTGTTGTATGTCATAAAAACTCGTTTCAAACGGATCATGCATACTACCCAAAAATCTTGTGAACATGCAGTTGTGCAAGTCCAGGGCATACTGCATATGCCATAATCTGAAACACAAATATCAAAATCAATAGTTTCCATTGTCAGCAGGGTTAAATGATGGAATCTTGCTTTGGGGATCCAATACCAAACTATATGTTTTCATGAATGTTACTCAACACAATATTATTTCTAATGCACGTGCTATATCTAATGAGAAGTTACGAAGGTTTCAGATAGATATTGAACGTTCAAGTGATACTGCAGAAACAATGTTGAAAGCGGACTCATAGTTGAACCATGAACATGCTCTTGACATTCAGGTTTGTCGAACTAATGGTTTTTTATTTTTGTAAACATCGTATTTCTGGTATTATACAATTTCTGGATACGTAATGGTTGAAATCTATTGGATGAGTCGAGAAGTTTGAAATTGAGCATGATGAAAGTTTTGATTGATTTTTTGAATCATGAGATTGGAAATGCTTTTTATACTTGCTGGCAGCAGATTGAATAATTTTGGACCACGATAGAAAACACATATCTGTGTGTGACTTTCTGTGAATGCTGGTGAGTTTTAAGATGAATTTTTTATTTTTCTTTTTCAATCGATAGGAGTTTTGACTTGTTTGTGAACATTCATGTTGAACATTGGTCTCTTGTTTTCAGTAATTTGAGTTTTCTGAGCAATATTTTTTCGAAATTATATTATGAGTAGGGCTTCGCGAGACCAAGAGATTAGTCTTGATCTTGTCTTGGTCTTAATACAAGGAAGCACATCTGTCTGATTTAATGTAACCTGTCTTCCAATTTTCTGTTTAATTTTTTACGAATAGTGGACACTCTTAACAAAACATGATTAATTATTCATTATTGTCAAATTTTGTATTCACATAGGCTTGTTGACAAAAGTCATTGCGGGATTGATCTTCTGATTTGATAACTTATGCGTGCACATTTTTTACAACGTGAATTTTACCTGAACCCAGCGAGCACAAAAACATCTCAGAGATGTTAAAAGTAAGAGTTTTTGAGACATCGAACCTCCACTGCGATGTTCTGTTCATACATGAATAGAACGTGTATGTAGGTGCAAATGTCCGCCGCACGCGGCTATTTTTAGGATGTTCCTGGGACATCACAAAAAGCATTTCTTTCACATTTATTTCGAAGCCTTTTTTAAGACACAACATAACATTTTCAAAGCTTTTCGCCTACATTAAATCACTGAATATAAAACATTGTTTGAGATGTTTCTGAGACATCACAAAATGCACTTATCTCGTTTTTTGTCATTGATTGTACAAATCGACAATAGTCAAAATATGAAGAGAACTATGGGGGGATTTAAAAAAAATTATCGATATAACTTATTTTAATAGGATCAAAAGAACATATACAAATTTAAACCTAAAATATTTTCTGTTCATACAAAATGAACAACTTTTCAAAAATGTAAATATCACTCTAGCAGTGGTTGTTGTCTAGTTCAACTGAATTTAAACAAAACTGTGAATACAGTCTCAATAATACAGTGTCCTTGACTAATAACTTTACATAGATAAAGTACATAATGATTATGATGATGATGATTTAAGTCAGAACCGGTATATGTTTTTGAGGTTATTTATTTTCTGAATATCGACAATTCATTCCGTACTTTGCAGTCCGTCATCAACTTAATTACTAAATATAATGTTTTGTCTTGACAAAACGTTTCACTTCACTCTAAAACGTCTACTTTTACGAAAAACAAAATGGGGTAAATTAAAGTCAAAACTAGAAACGATACTCTCCGTCAACTCAAACATCACTGAGATCACATGATCACATTTGCGATTGCGCGAACGCTAGATATATTCTCGGTGAACATGTCAAAGGTGAACTATGTTAAGCCAAGTGAAAACATCCACAAGATAACATTTTGTGCACATCTCCGATACATTCCTATAGGCATATAAAAAACGCCACAGAAGAACAAAAACAGAACATTGAATATCCTTCAGGCACCTCTTTGATAAGTACATATTACGTCTCAAAGAATCATCGGCGTGACTACATTTTTTAAACATCTCAAAACATATCAGAGATGTTTGTGCTTGTTGGGAATTGTCCTGTACATTGGTGACTTCGATTACGCAACCGTTTTGTTTGCAGTGGGTCCTCACAATGGTCTGGAAATTATATAAGAATTATTTTTTTGAATAATATCTTCATCACGCGCGGTTGAGCTTGCTGACCTGCGCTCTTTATATAGTATGATCGTTTCATATAAAATCATCATTGAGTTTTCACTAATTAAATATTGACATCTGTATCTATTTCCGTTTGGTCGTTCCTCCAGTGACATGATATTCGTGCACATTTTTCCAACCTGAACGTTATCTGAACTGTAAGTAGGAGTGGTCTTCATATTATGGGCTTGAATTTGAAAAATATTTTTTTTTGTATCTTCATTAAACGCAGTTGAATTTTCTGACCTGCACACAATATATAGTCCTCGTTTTATACAGAACTATCATTCAGTATTGTCATGTTTTGTATTCATATATATATATATATATATATATATATATTGTGTTACAATTTGAAATTGTACTAAGCCTATTTACAACTTCCAGAGACAATTGATTAAAGTTTCAGACTTGAGACTCACCCTGTACATGGTTCAGCCAATATCGATAATCTTCAAGATTCAATACAGCTCACAAATAATTAAGATTGTGTAGTGTAGGCAACCAACATTTCTAACATCGAGGAATGGACTGTCATAGGCGTAGCGATTTTATATTATTGCTTTTCAATAATTGCTAGGTTCAGCTTATTGAAACACAAACTGTAGGGGTAATGAATTCATAGGAATTGTAGGTTTCTCAGGAAGACTTTCTGATATATTTGAGGTATTTTTCAACATGTCATATCGTTGGGCAATGTGAGATTTTTCCTATACCTACGACTGTGGTGAGCTTGGTGGTGGCGAGAGAAAGCAATCTTATGTCAGATCGAAATTGACACTTCGAATAAGAAATTACTTCCTGTGGAAGAGAGTTCCATTTTGAGCTAGAGAGAAGTCCTTCATTGTCGGTAGCTAGTGCATGTGGCATATTTTAGTGGAATTGAGTGTATATTCCATATCTGCATAGCAGGATTAGGCCATTTTTGCACAACAGACATTTCCTTGTGTGTGTACGAGTTACACGATTGAGGTTGGGAAAATTGTCATTCATTTGATTGGATTTGAGACTACCACGTGTAAGTACTTTATTCTCCAAGACTCTCAGTCTACCCAGCTTATTCAGAGACTTGGTTCATAACATTCTCTGAACTTTTGTAGGAAGGACTTTTTATACTTTGGAATTAAAAATCCATAACAAAGTCCAGGAAGGACTTTTTGGTCTACTTATGAATACCTCTGGAATCTAAGTTCCCACCGAATCTAAAGAGTCGTTGAGTCACAAGTCTAGACCTTTCATGTTGCTGTAAAGCCCACTGACCTAGTATAGTCATTAGAGCCGATATCGTGTCCTACTGGAGACCCATTTCCAACTGTAGGAGATCATATGCAGTGTTGAAGTAAGCAGAGTATAATAGCAGTGTTTGTAAGCAGAGTATGAACTTATGCAGAGTCCCAGAACTTTGAGTGAAGCGTAGCGAAAGGCTCTGGCACAACCACGGAGTCATCGTAGAACTGACCTCTTGGAAACAGATAAGCTATTTACATTTCATACATATTTTTGGTAAATTATTCTGATTCGTTAACTGAATTTACCTACTCTCTTCATCCACTTGTGATGCTAATTAATATCCAAATAGAATCTCTTGGGTTAGAACCTAAGTCATATCTACGCTGTGTACAATGGATATAATGTTATTTCTATACTACTGTTAAGAATAAGGGTTGTACTCCTTCAGAGTCATAACAGAGACACGATCGTGCACTAATAGGTTAATTTTAATTACTTCTTTATATTGATTTATGTATTATTGGTCATATAATCTTTGAAATCAATATAAGTCCTTTAGAAAACCTTTTGTGGTTTCATTGCAAGCATTGAGTATCTACAAGAATCCAATATTATAATTGTGAACATTTCAAAAGTATATGCCTCCCCTAGGTAGCCTCATGCTGGAAATTTTGGAGCTAGCCGGGCAATATTTATGTTGATGGTTCTTTGTTAGAGGGGTAGCTGGTGATTGAATTTGAGCACCTCTAAGCTTTACCGTAACATTAATTTGGCGCCCAACGTGGGGCCACGCTTTTGACGTTTTCGAAAGTGATTTTGAGTTTGGATTTTTGGTATTCTTGTATATACAGAGTGTTTGCAGTGGAACAATATTCCATCGAGAGTCAAGAGTAAATTTAGATAACTATTTGGTAATTTTCTTGTGTTGCATAATACTGTAAAATGGCTTTTAAATTAGATATTGATCGCTTAGCCAAAGATGAACTTGAATATGAGTTAAGAGTCAGGGGAATAGAACATGAGGGTAACGTTGACTCTTTAAGGAAGTGCTTACGTGGTTGTTTTGCTTTGGAAAAAGTTGGTAAGAGTATTCACTCTGTTGAAATATTAGATTTCCAGTCAGAAATTGAAATTTGTGAAAAAAAAGTTACGGAACTGAAAGGAACACTCAATTCTTTCACTGGTTCTACAACTCAGGTTCGTAAAATTGAAATAAAATTTGCACATCTTTCTGGTAGATTGGATAGAGTTCAAAGTCAAGAACAGGAAATTCTTGTTGTTCGTTCAAATCTATTAAAAAATTTTATGGAATTGGTAACTGACTATACATTGAAGTTACAAGATTTTCAACGACTTCCTGATCCAGCAGATAGACCTGCTCATCCTTTATGTTATGATAATACAGGGAGAGCCAATACTTCTCATAACCAAAGTACGCCTCTTAATAGTCCAGTACAAAACATACAAACTCAGACCGGGGTTAATCAGACAGTACCGGGTAATCAAACTTTAGGGACCAATCCTGTACAGGGTGTCACAACAAAAAGTGAACCTATTTATAAGTGGCAGATTAAATTTTCTGGAACTCCTTTAGAAAGTTTCAATGCATTTTCAGAGGAAGTAGAGGAACATTGTCATAGTAGGAATGTGGACAAATTACAGCTTTTTGCCTCTGCTAGGGATCTATTTACAGGAGATGCTTTGACGGTATACAACTTGGTAAAAAACTATGTTTCGGATTGGGATGGTTTAGTCCAGTTGATGAAGGAAGAATATGTACCTTCAGCTGATAAATTGTGGGAACAAATTTTATCACGTTGAGTTCTTTGGATATCCGAAGTGCTTATTGGCAAGTCGAGTCGGAACCAATGTCCAGGCAATATACAGCGTTCACGATACCATCTCGTGGATTGTATCAGTTTGTGCGTATGCCTTTTGGGAGCCACAGAGTCTATTGGATTATATGTAGCTGTGATGACAGGTTTATTCGATAGAATGCCTACTCCTGTACCCGATAACCTCAGAATGCATGTCTTGCGCAAAAATATTTTGCCATTCTTTCAAGAAAAGTTGGTGTTGATGGATGTAAATAATCCTTTTGAACTAATTTCTGTATTTCGCCGTATTGAGGAAACAAGGGCCTCTGTGGAGAGTTTCAAACCTCCAAATTCATCGCCTTTAACCTTAGAAGCAGACTTGGCATATAAGGGGTCATCTAAAGCTAGGATTACACCAACAGTTCATGAAGTAACGACTAAGGAATCAACCTGTTGGAGGTGTCATAGTTCAGAACATCTGGTTAAATAGTGTCTCACAAGAAAACATGATTTCCATTGTTTTGGATGTGGTCGGGTAGGGTTCACAAAAAGCTCTTGTCCCACCTGTAATAAAAATCCGAACAAGTCCAGCAATAATAAAAGGAGGAACGACAGAGGTTTTAGAAAGGATAACTCAAGGGACCGTAAGTCGGGAAATGCCTCGCAGAGACGGTGACTGATCGAGGTACTGACTCTGCTAACACACTCTCGGTCAAAAATTTTGAATCAAAAGTTGTTCTTGATTATATTTTAGCTCAGGTTGGTGAAGGGGAATGTCCCTATGTCAAAGTTGATATTTTAGGTCGCGAATTTCTAGGTTTGCTCGACAGCGGAGCGAACAAAGTTTTTATGAACGCTTCAGGTTGGAATATTTTGAAAGGTTTGGGTCTTACTGTAAATACGAATAGTAGTATTGTATGTTCGGTTGCGAATAATGATACGTGTGCTTGTTTGGGCACGGTGATTGTACTTTTTCGTTTGAAAGAGGTAGTCAAACTTATTGAGGTTTATATTATCCCTGAATTAAGACATACCTTGGTGTTAGATATAGCTTTTTGGGTAAGGATGGGAATAGTCCCAAATGTTCGTAAAGAAGAATGGCATTTTTCACCAGAAGTTCTCGAGGGCCCATCTACAATAGATTCCATAGTGTCAGAAGTTCACCTGACCTTGGAACAACGAACTTTGTTAGATACAGTTGTTGAAGAGTATTTTTGCAGTGTAGATGACAGTACTTTAGGAGTTACTACTGCCGTACAACATAAGATCAAGGTGCTTCAAGAGGAACCGATTAAACAGCGGTATTACCCTGTGTCTCCTTTTAAGCAAGCCTTGATAGACCAGGAACTTGATAAAATGTTGAAGTTGGGAGTTGTTGAGAAATCGGGCAGCGGTTGGTCGTCACCTGCGCTGTTAGTTCCGAAAGCAGATAAATCATGGAGGTTTTTCGTGGATTTTCGGAAACTGAATAGAGTTACACAACGTGATGCTTACCCCCTGCCATACATTTCAGACATTCTCAGTAAAGTCGGAGGAGCAAAATACTTGAGTTCTTTGGATATCCGAAGTGCTTATTGGCAAGTCGAGTCGGAACCAATGTCCAGGCAATATACAGCGTTCACGATACCATCTCGTGGATTGTATCAGTTTGTGCGTATGCCTTTTGGGCTCCACAACGCTCCAGCAACATTCCAGAGACTAGTGGATAACATCCTTGGTCCTGACCTTGAACCTTTTTGTTTCAAATATTTGGACGATATTATTGTCACAACTCCAACATTTGAAAAACATCTATACACCTCACTGTAACCCAACTGAAAGGGTTAATAGGGTGATTAAAACTATGATAACAGCATATGTAGAGGAAAACCACCGCAAGTGGGATGAAAACTTAGCGGAGTTTGGTTGTGCAATAAGAAGTGCTAAACATGAAAGCACAGGACAAAGTCCATATTTTAATAGCTTTGGACAGGAAATGATAACTCACGCTGATGAGTTCTCAGTTAAAGTATCATATTCGGGAGATGAGATTCCAAATGAGGTAAGATCAACCGGCCTTGCCAAGTTGAGATTGATGGTGCAAGAACGGTTGGGTAAAGCCTATAAGAAGGCGAAAGTCGTATATAATTTGCGTCGACGTCTCGTTGAATATGAAGTCGGGGACGAGGTTTGGAAAAAACAGTATGTTTTATCCGATGGAGCTAACTATTTTAGCAACAAGTTAGCTGGGAAATTTTGCGGACCATTCAGGGTTCGCAGAAAAATTGGTTATTGTGTGTATGAGTTGGAAAATGATCGGGGTATATCAATTGGAAATTGGCATACTAAGGATCTGAAGCCGCATCCTGGTTCGGAGGAGCCATGGGATGGAGGTTAGAATATTTCTAACTTTATTTCTGTGTTTGTGTTGTTTAGTGTTAGATCAAAAATAAATTTCATTTCTTTTTGAAACTGGGAAGAGGTGGAGTTGTTACAATTTGAAATTGTACTAAGCCTATTTACAACTTCCAGAGACAATTGATTAAAGTTTCAGACTTGAGACACCCTGTACATGGTTCAGCCAATATCGATAATCTTCAAGATTCAATACAGCTCACAAATAATTAAGATTGTGTAGTGTAGGCAACCAATATTTCTAACATCGAGGAATGGACTGTCATAGGCGTAGCGATTTTATATTATTGCTTTTCAATAATTGCTAGGTTCAGCTTATTGAAACACAAACTGTAGGGGTAATGAATTCATAAGAATTGTAGGTTTCTCAGGAAGACTTTCTGATATATCTGAGGTATTTTTCAACATGTCATATCGTTGGGCAATGTGAGATTTTTCCTATACCTACGACTGTGGTGAGCTTGGTGGTGGCGAGAGAAAGCAATCTTATGTCAGATCGAAATTGACACTTCGAATAAGAAATTACTTCCTGTGGAAGAGAGTTCCATTTTGAGCTAGAGAGAAGTCCTTCATTGTCGGTAGCAAGTGCATGTGGCATATTTTAGTGGAATTGAGTGTATATTCCATATCTGCATAGCAGGATTAGGCCATTTTTGCACAACAGACATTTCCTTGTGTGTGTGTACGAGTTACACGATTGAGGTTGAGAAAATTGTCATTCCTTTGATGGGATTTAAGACTACCACGTGTGAGTACTTTAAAAGGGCCCACTGGGGCCTAGTCGCTGACGCTTGCGTCCCCCACCCATTACCATTACCATTCAAGTACTTTATTCTCCAAGACTCTCAGTCTACCCAGCTTATTTAGAGACTTGATTTATAACATTCTCTGAACTTTTGTGGGAAGGACTTTTTATACTTTGGAATTAAAAATCCATAACAAAGTCCAGGAAGGACTTTTTGGTCTACTTATGAATACCTTTGGAATCTAAGTTCCCACCGAATCTAAAGAGTCGTTGAGTCACAAGTCTAGACCTTTCATGTTGCTGTAAAGCCCACTGACCTAGTATAGTCATTAGAGCCGATATCGTGTCCTACTGGAGACCCATTTCCAACTGTAGGAGATCATATGCAGTGTTGAAGTAAGCAGAGTATAGTAGCCGTGTTTGTAAGCAGAGTATGAACTTATGCAGAGTCCCAGAACTTTGAGTGAAGCGTAGCGAAAGGCACTGGCACAACCACGGAGTCATCGTAGAACTGACCTCTTGGAAACAGATAAGCTATTTACATTTCATACATATTTTTGGTAAATTATTCTGATTCGTTAACTGAATTTACCTACTCTCTTCATCCACTTGAGATGCTAATTAATATCCAAATAGAATCTCTTGGGTTAGAACCTAAGTCATATCTACGCTGTGTACATATGGATATAATGTTATTTCTATACTACTGTTAAGAATAAGGGTTGTACTCCTTCAGAGTCATAACAGAGACACGATCGTGCACTTATAGGTTAATTTTAATTACTTCTTTATATTGATTTATGTATTGTTGGTCATATAATCTTTGAAATCAATATAAGTCCTTTAGAAAACCTTTTGTGGTTTCATTGCAAGCATTGAGTATCTACAAGAATCCAATATTATAATTGTGAACATTTCAAAAGTATATGCCTCCCCTAGGTAGCCTCATGCTGGAAATTTTGGAGCTAGCCGAGCAATATTTATGTTGATGGTTCTTTGTTAGAGGGGTAACTGGTGATTGAATTTGAGCACCTCTAAGCTTTACCGTAACATTTGTTGATGAAAATCCTAGCAAGATGGATCCTTTAGTACGATAACTCATTCGTGAACATTTTTTAAACGTGAATTATACCTTGACTGTCCTGTATACGAGTGAGTTTGATTTCGCTGCTGGTTTTTTCGCATAATGTCTTCAATATACGCAAGTATACTTTCTGACATGCGCACATTACATAGTGCTCGTTTTCTATGAAACCGTCAACGGCGACAACCAGTATTGTCCACTTCTTCATTCACGTAGGCTTGTTTGTCTATTTATTTGTGCTTGGTCGTTCGTTTGGTGAAATGATATTCGTGCACTTTTTTCGAACTGACCTTTATCTTAATTGTTCTCTATGTATAAATTCAATGGGTTTGGATTTGGAAGAAATATTTTCCGCAGAATATCTTATGCGCCGATGAGTTTGCTGATCTGCGCATAAAACATAGAGCTTGTTTTATATTGAAATCATCATACAGTAATATTGAATAAGGTATTGACAGGCTTATTCTATTTATTCTATTTGTTTCTGCTTCATCGATCTTCTAGTGAAATCATATTCGTGCACATATTTCCAGCGTGAATGATATCTGAATTGTCCTGTATATGAGTAAGTACGGTTCCATATAATAGGATTGAAATAAATGTTTCTTGTCAATCTTTATTATGTGCAGATGGACCTACTGACCTGCTCACATTATATACAGGGTGATTCATAAGTACTTTGCCAAACTTCAGTAGGGGATTCCTCACAATATTCTAATATGAATTGCCCGAATAAATATATGTCCGGAAACGCTTCGTTTCCAAGATACAGGGTGTTGAAGTTTTATTTTTATTTTGGTTTTTTCAAATAATTCTTGAAATACTGAACATAATTAAACGAAACTGGGTAATAAGAGGTTTTTGAGGTGTCGAATTCGAACCTGATGTTATCATTTCTCTTACTCGTAGGGGGCGCCACCTACACGTCTTTTTCTTTTTTGAAGATTCATAACTTTGTTGAGCGTACTTCTAGCACATTTTTCAGTAAAAAAATCGATTCTTCTATCATATCTACGTAAAAAATCTACCTTTGTTAAAAGTCGCTGTAAGCAACCGTTTTCTAAATATTTGGACTTGAAAATTTCAAGTAAATTATTTGATAATCGATGCATGTTGAAGTTATTACCAATATTTTGCATTTTTCACAAGAATGCTTTGGAAAAGAATTTGACGTTTAAGTAAGTAGTTTTGGTAATTACATATTTTGTGACAGTTAAACGTTTTACAAATTGTGAATGGCTTTCGCGGCCATCGTTGAATCAATGATGGTTTTTCGGGTTTTGAGGCCGACGTTTATTTAGAGAAAAACTCGACGTTTCGCCAACACGAGTGGTTGGCATTTTCAAGAGAAATGTTTACAGTTTCGATCACTGAACACTACTTGTTTGGTATGCCACCATGCACCCCCTAAGGTTGAGGCCCGGAAGGATGAACGCCCCAGCACTCGTACGTACTCGAAAGCTCACCCTCCCTATCCACCACCCCCGCTCGTTAAAGCGGTTCCTCATCCTGATGATTGGCGATCAGCAGAAAAAAATCTGATCGTTTGATATGTAGTGCTCGGCCAATTCTCGGCCTGAAACTCTCTTATATCTGACATGAGTTTAATTTGATTTAACAATGACTTTACTTAATGTGCATGGTGACCCCCTGAAACTGGCTGAAGGTCTGAAAAACACTTGGCTGAGGGCCAAGTGTTGTGTATTGAATTTACTGAGTTTACCACTTGGTCGGTTCTTCTTGTAATCTGAAACATAAAAGCATGATTATCGAAATTTTAAGCCTGTTGAAGTAGACGTTGGCGTCGCCGAAGGTTTCGCTTCCGTCTTACTTCTTCAGGGGTGTCGTTGTCTCCCTGGTTCACTGGTCGTCTGTATTTGTCTCTGTCTCTATCGTCTTGCTTACGTCTGTTCTCGAGGAGCTCCGTTAGCAACGGGTTCGTGTGGGTCTCTACTCTGTCTAGAGTAGTCCCCACGTGATTCCTGATCAGTCTGTCAATGTAGTCTGGATGGATGTCTAAGTCTCGATATATAAACCTGCTTGGCATATATCGTGGTGCGTCTGTTGCCATTCTCAGGCAGACATTGAAGAAGGCCTGCATCCTCTGCCTGTAACTGTTCGCGCATTGCCCCCAAGCAGTAGACGCGTACATCATGATTGGCAGAAGGATTGTCCTGATGAGGCGTAGTTTCAACTCGAGTGCCATGTTGCTCCTACGCCCGATGAGTGGATACAGCTTATGCCTCGCGGCTTTCGCTATAGCCAATCTGTGGGAGACGTGCTTCTGAAACGTGAGTTTCTTATCCAGGGTTACTCCTAGGTATACGGCTTCGTCTACCCATGGAATTCTCTCATCGTTCATAGTAACATGGCCCTCGGGTGTCGCCTCGTGAACAGTATGGCCTTGCTTTTGTCTGCATTGATTCCGATCTTCCAACGATTGAACCACGGTTCCAGCTTGTCTGATGTTGCAGCTTCGATGTTACTCCTCTCTCATGAGATGACTCAGCAAAGATTGCCGTGTCATCTGCATATAGAGCAAGTTTGGTCATGGGGTTGTCCGACATAGGCATGTCTGCAGTGTAGATCGAAAACAGGTGTGGCGACAGTACTGCTCCCTGTGGTACTCCTGCTTCTAGCCTCCTTCGTGAAGAGAGAGCATTTCCGACTTTGCATCGGTAACGTCGACCTCTTAGGAAGGAGTCTATCAGCTTGACCATTGGTGTGGAGTCTCCGGCATCAACCAGTTTTGCGATCAGCCTATCGTGCCCAACTCTATCGAAGGCCTTGGAGACGTCAAGGAATACTGCTCCTGAAAGATGTCCTTTTCTCGTGCGGTTCCAGCTCTGGATGGTGGCGTCCACTATCCGGGTGACCTGGAGTTCTGTTGAGTGTTCCTGTCTGAAGCCGAATTGCTCATCTGGTAGGATGTTCAATTCTTCAGACATTGTCTCAAGTCGAGTCCTGATCACCATTTCTGCGACCTTACTCATGGCAGGTGTTAGGCTGATGGGGCGGTGGTTTTGCGGGAACGTGTGGTTCTTGTTGGGCTTCGGAATCATGATGACCGTTGCTTCTTTCCAGCTGGAAGGAAAGTGTCTAAGTCTGAGTACAGCGTTTATGATGTTAGTCAGGGCTGCTAGTCCTTTCCTAGGTAAGGCTTTTAGTGCCCTGACTGGGATGTTGTCTGGGCCCGGTGCTTTCCTGGTCTTTGCGTGTCTAAGTATGTCCTTGATTTCCTCTGGAGATGTCGGCTCTAGAAGAATGACTGAGTCGTCAGTTCTTCTAAGCTGTCTGATCGTCTGGTCTACGTGCGTTTCCGTGTCCTCGACTTCGTCGGTGTAATCGACCTCGTTTTCACGGCACTGACGTTCGAAGGAGTCCGCAAAAGCTTCTGCCTTGTCCATCTCCGTGAAAACGATGTCCATCTCACCATGAAGGGGAGGGCACGGTTTCCTCCGACCGTGTCTGAGGACTTTCTGCATTCTCCATAAGGAGTTGTCTTCGGCGTCGAGTTCGTCCAAACGTTCAGACCACTGTCGCTCTCTGAGTAGCTTCAGCCCTTCTCTCAGCCGTCGAGACGCAAAGTTGAGCTGCCGCTTATCATCGGGCGCCAGTGTTCTCTGATAACGTTTTTTCAGACGTCGTCTCAGCCTGACCATCTCCTTGGAAATCGAAGTTTGTGACCTGTATGTCTTTAGAGCACCGTTCCATTGATGTCAGTACTGATTGTCTCAGTTCGGTCACCGCCTCCTCTAGCTGGCGTGTCGTGTCGTGTCTATCCTGGGGATGTTTATTTCGTTATGGACTACCCTTTGAAATCGTGACCAGTCCACTATCCGCTTTGTCGTGTTAACGATATCAGCTTCTTCCTCCCCTATTGTTAATAGGATTGGATTGTGGTCTGATGATCCTTCGTCTAGTACAGAGATGTCCACCAAGCCTGGAATACTCTGTATGAGGGCTATGTCCAAAATGTCTGGGTGTTGGTCTTCCCTCCCAGGATAGTGTGTGGGTTCGTATGTCGCTGTCACTGCTACGTCGTCGAAGTCTGGCAGTAGGTTGTCTGCTAGGTCTCTGCCTCGAGGGTTGGTGTTGCGGCAGTTCCAGTCTCTTGATTTCGCGTTGAAATCTCCTATAGCCACCGTTGGGTGATGGTCGGGAAAGAGTTTCTCCAAGTCCGTTTTCCTGAGGTTGGGGCCTGGAGGAATGTAGACTGAGGAAATTCTTAGGAGATTTATTCCGTCTACTTCCACTCTGATCGCTACCGATTCACCGAGTGAGAGTTCCGGAAGTGCGTCCTCATTGTGTTCTAGGTCTGATTTCACCAGCAAGAGCGAGCCACCTGCTCGAGCACGGGGTCCTGGCCTGTCATTCCTGTAACTTATAAAACCTGGAATATTAAATACTTTACCTTGGTTCAGCCTGGTCTCTTGTAGTGCCACCACGTCTACCGAGATTCTGGAGATAAGTTCCAGTAGTTCATCTTTTCGCTGAATTCCGCCATTTATGTTCCATGAACAAATCTGCAGGATCCTCGGTATTCGTGCTGGCATTACTGGCTCGACGGTTTCACTAAGGCGTTTATTATGGCCACGATTTTGTCGAGTACCTCTGGAGTAACCTGCGACAAGGTCTGCAACAGTTGCTCCTGCTTGCTTGTGCCCTGAGCACTAGAGGATTTGTTCGAAGGATCCCATTTTGGTGGTGCGGTTTTTGGCTGTGGTTGTGGACCAGTTCGAGGGTCTGGTCTCCGCCTTGGGGTTGTTGACTCCTGCCGTGGGGGTGGAGGTCCCTGCTTGGTAGGTTGTCTTGCCACCAACCTTGGTTTGGGGAATTTTGGGCATCCCCTGTAATTTGCTGTGTGGTTTCCACCACAGTTAGCGCATTTGGAGGGTTCTTCCCTTGCCTTCTTACACTCATGTGTAGCATGGCTACCGCCGCACTTGACACAACGTGCTGTGGAGTGGCAGCACTTCTGTGCATGTCCGAACCACTGGCAGTTATGACATTGAGACACTCTGCCTCTTTGGGGTCGCTGTCCTTCCACGGTGACTTTCAAGTCAACCACTTCGGTTAGTTTGAAGATGTCTCTGTATTCTCTCGGAACTTTTACCAGGAACAGTGGTAGGGGCGCTCTTGTCCTTCTCGATGTCATCCTATGACATTCTAGGACCTTGAAGTTTTTCTCGACGAGGTCCTGTTGGACGTCCGCCGCCGAGATTGATTCTGGGATACCCCTGATGACCACAGGCAGGGGTATGTTTTGTTTGAGTTGATAGGTGAAAAACTCCACCTTATCAGACTCAAAGAATCTGGTAGCGTTCCTCCAATCCGCTTCCGTGATCGTATGGAGATAAATCCCATTTTGTCGTGATTGTGCTTTCGAGAATCCAATTCTCTTATCTTGTAGGGCTGTCGAAATCGACAGCCACTTGCTCTTCTCTCGGATTATTATCACGGGAGGTTTTTTAGGGTCCTTCGTTTCATCCTCAGTGCTGCTGGGCACAAACACTCCTGTGCTTGATGAGGACGATTCTGCTGTTGGCGTAACAGTAATCTTGGGGGTGTTCTCGTCTGATGTTGATGGTAGTGCAGTCGATGACTCGTTCGTGCAAACGGCCTTCTTAATGCGTCTGCCCACCACTCGGAATCCGTCCAAGTCTTCTTCGGGTTCGGAAGAGTCTCCGTGTTGTCTCTTCTTTGCATTCGCTTTTTCGGTGCCTTCGGGGTCGGGTTGGGGGGTGATCTCCATCTCCACATCCGTCGGTTTTGGGGGGGTAGAGGCCACGTGCACTGGTAGCGTGCTCTCATTTGTCTCCTTCTTTTCAGAAAAGGCAAGTTTCGTCAAAAGGATGCTCAACTGCTTTTCCATGGCAGTGAGCCTTTCTTCTGTCTTCTTCCTCTCGGTCTCGGCCTTGGTTGCCCGATCAGTGCATCGCGGAGTTGCTGCTTCAGCTGTCTCCTCGATTCTTCCTTCTTGTTTATATCCTCGTCGTCGTCGTTCGTCGTCGAAGATTTCCGAAAATTCTCTCTGTCGAGAGAGCTCGAGCTTCTTGACGATTCGTTGCCTGACTTCTTGGATTTGCCCATTTTCTACTTTGCTCCACGCTTTTTTCAAAAATGAATTCTTTTAAAAACGAAGACGGCTCTGAAAAGAGCCCCTTGCCGAAGCCAGAGCTGTGGTTTACAAGTAAAATGGAAAAAATCTCTCTGAATCACTGTGGTTTGGCAAGTGTTCCTAAAAAAAAGGTTAATGATTAATCATTACCACTTACCTTATCACAGCCCTTCAAGTCTAGCCCTGACTAGTTCAGGTATAACCCTTCCTTGCCGTAGCTATATCGCTTTGTCTCGCTTAATGAATTTGCACTCACTATCACAAAAGTAATTTAAACAGGTAGCCTAGGGAGCTTCTGAAAGTACGTCTGCTCTCTGATCAAACTATGTTTGGTATGCGTTGTCTCAGCCAGTATTTATGGGTCGACTTACTCGTACCTGCGTCCGGTGCCATCGTCCCTGCGTCGTGTACCCCCTCGGATTCATTAATTTCCCGGTATGGTGTTATTACCGTTTTCTTGAGAACAGGTAGCCATGCTTTATTCAATTGTAACCCTTCTTCAATTCTGTTGAAATTGTTGGGATGTTTTTTGATTTCGATTGCTTCTCGGAAGAGTCTTGGATAATATGCATGTGTTGTGGCAATTACTTGGGTTTCTTCGAACTTCACTCTGTGATTGTTAAAAACCCGAAAACCATCATTCAGTTAAACGTTTTGTTGAAGTTTCCGTGAGTAGTGGATTATTTAAACAATAATGCTCATTTAGCCGATATGCATTTCGTTTATGGCCTTGCGGATGGCAATGCGCGCGAAGCAAGACGTATTTACCAGGAGCGATTTCCTAATCGAGTACTGCCTTCAGCTCCAATATTTGCTAGTCTCCACCGTCGTTTGGCAGAAACAGGTAGCTTTAAGAGGGCAGCTGGTATTATTGGAAGACCACGAGCAGTCCGAACCCCAGAATTGGAAGAAGCTGTTTTGAACGCTCTCGAGGAGAATCCAGAAACAAGTGCAAGAATAATTGCTGAAGCTGTCAATTCTACTCAGTCCACAGTTTGGAGGATTATCTACGATCAACAGTTTTATCCATACCATATTCAAAGGGTACAAGCTCTTTTGCCACGAGACTTTCCCCAACGCATTACTATGTGTCAGTGGTTTTTGAGGAAATTGGCTGAAAATCCTCAATTTTTAAGATATGTACTCTTCACGGACGAGTCAAACTTCTCCCGAAATGCTATCAGAAACTTTCATAACAACCATGTTTGTGCTCTCGAAAATCCGCATGCAGTTAGTGAAAGGCATTATCAGTATCAATTTTCTGTAAATGTATGGGCGGCAATAATTGATAATTACTTGATAGGTCCTTTCTTTCTTCCGCTCCGACTGAATGGCGCAACTTACAGACACTTTTTAGAAAATGAATTGCCGGGACTACTTGAGAATGTAACAGTGGAAATTCGTATCCGCATGTGGTTTATACATGATGGGGCTCCGGCCCATTTTAGCGTTGTAGCCAGGGAATTCCTTAATACAGTCTATCCAAATCGATGGATCGGTAGGGGTGTAGAAGAACCTAACCAGCCGTGGGCACCAAGGTCCCCAGATCTAAACCCGATAGATTTTTATTTCTGGGGACATTTGAAGTCACTAGTTTATAAAACTCCAGTAGTGAACGAGGAAGATCTTAGAAACCGAATAGTAGACGCATGTGAAACAATAAGGAACACACCAATAAATTTTGAGCGGGTACGAGATTCAATGACTAGACTACTGACTGCCTGTATCTTCGCTGAAGGTGGACACTTTCAACCATTTATTTGAATACAATTTAGTTTCGTTTATTTTAGTTTATTCTACATATTCAAAATTTCCTGAAATAAAATCTTGACATTTCTTGCAAATTTTATTACTATTGATTATTACTATTGAATTATTATTATTAAATTACTATTTCGCTTGAGGATGTCATAAAGGAACGTACCCAACTGTAATGACCTCTTCAAGCGAGTAAAAAGTAATAGAATAGGTGGCGCCCCCTACAAAAAAAACCAAAACTGCTTACCTGAACGTCAGATTAATGCAAATGCAATATAAAGGTAATAATTATTACATGCATAGATTATCAAATAATCCACTTGAAATTTTCAAGTCCTAATATCTAGAAAACGGTTGCTTACAGCGACTTGTAACAAGGGTAGCTTTTTTACGTAAATATGATAGAGGAATCGATTTTTTTACTGAAAAATGTGCTAAAAGAACACTCAAAAAAGTTATGAATCTTCAAAAAAGAAAAAGACGTGTTGGTGGCGCCCCTACGAGTACGAGTAATAATAACATCAGGTTCGAATTTGACACCTCAAAAACCTCTTATTACCAAGTTTCGTTTAAATAAGTTCAGTATTTCAAAAGTTATTTGAAACAAACGAAAACACCCTATATCTTGGAAACGAAGCGTTTCCGGACATATATTTATTTGGATAATTCATATTAGAATTTTGTGAGGAATCACCTCTTGAAGTTTGTCAAAGTACTTTTGAATCACCCTGTATAGTGCACATTTCATATTTATAGAAATGTCATTTAGTATTGTTGTATTTTGTTTGGTGATAAAAATCCCCACGAAATTGGTCTCACCGTATATTATAAGTTTTTGACGACCTTAAAAAAAAGTAATTGGTTGGTGTAGCTTTTAGTTCATTCAATAATAAGAGTTATTTAAATAACATTCTATTCCATACAAAACCCAAAAGAGTTAAGTGTAAAAATCAGGTATTATATTGAAATGCATGAACATTAAGAAAAAATCGATGACATTCTAAATAAGTCAACATGAAAATACTCCATACATGTAAAAGAAGGAAGAGAGACGAATTTGTTAAAAGCTTTGGCAAAAATTATAAAAATTAAAATTTTCAGTAATGGTGTGAGAGCCAAAACTAGAAGTAAAAAACCAAGACCCAGTGGAAAGAAACGTTGTTGTTTTCTTCATTCAAAGATTAAAATTAATCATAATAAATAAATCATTTATCAAACAAATTGTATGATAAATTATTCACTGAGTACATAGAGTTCAATGTCCAATTCTTATTAGGTTCATAGCTTTCATGACTAAGCAAATATCAATTGTGATTAAATTTCATTCAAATAAATGAATAAACAAACCAATAAAATATTACCTGTGAAAAAGCCATAAGCAGCTGGTGTCACAATATCATGTGTCATGTCCTCGAGTACTTCAGTGAGTTTTTTTGTGAAGGTTCTTCATAATGGGCTTTGAATCAGAAGAAGTATGATTCTAGTTATTATACGCAGTTGAGCATGCTGAACTGCTCGTGTTCGTTTTATACAGTGCGCATCATAAGTGTTACCCCCCCTATCTAACTCGTTACTGGACTCTTGTTAGGAAAATCGCCGAAACACGTCGATTTTTGATTTCTACAGTGTACATGTTCGTATGAATAGTGCACCCCTAATTTCATCCCTGACTGGAGGGGAGCAACCCTGTCAAAAAAATTAAATAGCATGGGGTGGTGAGTGATAGCTCATTTGAAAGGGCCTTTTATTCTCTATTCAACCGTGCAAAGAATTACACCACAAACAGGAAAGCAACTGAACTAACACTAACTTTTTCTGTTATTACAGTAAATGTTCAAAATGTTCCCCGTTGACCTCCTGGCAAAAATAGAGTCTATTTTGTGTTTCAGTCCTGACGCTTTGCAAGGTATCGCGAGTAATTGTTGCACACACTTCCGTAATCCGCGCACGCAACTCCTGAATAGAGTAAGACTGAGTCTCGTAGACTTTAGATTTTAGGTAACCTTATAGGAAAAAATCTAAAGGAGCTAGATCTGGTGATCTTGGAGGCCATTCCACAGATCCTCGACGCCCGATCCATCGTCCTGCATAAACAGTATTCAAATATGTCCTGACAGCAACTGAAAAATGAGGAGGAGCTCCATCTTGTTGCAGTATAATGTCCATGTCAAATTCGTCTGAATTATTTTCGACAGTTGTCACTATGAGTGGATCTATCACTGTTTCCAGCATTTCCAAATAGAGGGCACCCGTCAAATTTTCCTCAATGAATAGCGGACCGATAATATGGTCACCCAGTATCCCTGCCCACACATTAACTTTTTGGGGAAACTGGGTATGAGTTTCGCGAAAAAGTCGAGGATTTTCATCGGACCAGTACCTCACATTTTGTCTATGCACATGACCGTTTAAAAAAAAGTAGCCTCATCACTGAAACAAATATGTTTTAAATAGCTGGGATTTTGTAAAATATTGTTAGATACTATTTCACAATATTCTAGACGGCGGTCTGGATCATCGTCCGTCAGTTCATGCACCATTTTTATTTTGTACGGATGAAATTTATTTTTTTTCAGAATTCTCAATACCGTCATCTGCGAAACCTCACAATTCAAGGCTACAGTTCTACTCGATGAGGACGGGTTATTCACAAACTCGCTCATAATGTCCACTTGTTCATCTTCTCCTGTAATTGATCGCCCAGAACGTGGTTTATTTTGCACACTGACGGTCTCATAAAATTTTGCCACTAATTGTTTGAAATAATTTCTATCAATAGGGTGATCCGGAAAACGTTCATTGAACATTCGTACCACCTCATGATAATTTCGATGAGTCTCACCAAAAATTACAATTGCTTCGCATTTCTCATTCAACGCACGTGGTGCAACCATTATTTGAAGATGAATAGCAAGCACAACTAACAGCTAGACTACACTGACTCGCACTATCCGTGATATCATTTTCTTGTATTGACCATTTATCCGCAAACACCCAAAAACACCTACAAAAATGTGCAGTTAATATCTACGCACACGACAAATACGTCTCACTTGACGTCTGACCCAACACTGATATCATACAGGGCCGACTTTGTAATTCGAAGGGTGAGTGCGCTACGTTAATTGTCGTTATTCTTAAACATTCATAACTCTTGAAATAATGTAACATATTTCAATTCCTTTGCACGGTTGAATACAGAATAAAATCCCCTTTCAAATGAGCTATCACTCACCACCCCATGCTATTTAAATTTTTTGACAGGGTTGCTCCCCTCCAGTCAGAGATGAAATTAGGGGTGCACTATTCATACGAGAATGTACACTGTAGAAATCAAAAATCGACGTGTCTCGGCGATTTTCCTAACAAGAGTCCCGTAATGAGTTAGATAGGGGGGATGCGCACTGTATAGAACCATCATTCAGTATTGTAGAATTTTGTATCCACAGACGTGTCCATCTATTTCTACTTGGTCAGTCCTCCAGTGAAGAGATATTTATGCATGTTTTTCCATGTTTGATATCTGAATTGTCCTGTATATGAGTGAGTTTGGTCTTCAAATGATGGGCTTGAAACAAGTCTCTCGAAGACTTCTGAGGGTTTGCTCATAGGGGTGCAACAGGTTGACGGAAATAACAAAAACAAAATAAATTCAGGAGAAATATTTTTCGCATAATATCTTCATTCTGAGTAGTTGTGTTCGCTTTCCTGTGCACATTATGAAGTGCTCGTTTTATTTGAAATAATCATTCAGTACTGTTAAATTCGGTATTGATATATAGGCTTGTCTATTCATTTCTGCTTCGTCGATTCTCTAGTGAGATGATATTCCTGCACATTTTTTCAATGTGAGTGATATCTAAATGGTCCTGTATATGAGTGTCCATATAATGAGCTTGAAATTGAAACAAATGTTTTTCACATATTTTTTTATTTATTCGTGGTTAAGCTTACTGATCTGTGCACATTATTTAGCGCTTGTTTTAGGAGAAATATGGATAGTCTTGAGGATGCAGTCAAAAGTACTGGGCTGTTTTAAAGAATACTCTTTGTCATTTTGTCGAGAAATGTTTATTTCCTTTATCAAGACATCAACAAAAACATATGAAAAACAATTAAGAGATAAGGCGCAGCACTTACTAAACTTGAGGTTTATAGTAAAAAGTCAACATTTATAAAGATCAAACGAAGGAATCTTCATCATGATGGAAAACATCCACTTTCAGTTTTGGAAATACTGAATATAATTTAAAAGTTTTTTAAAAAACATTTAAGTTACAACAAACGCGAAAAGCATGCGTTTCTGTGAGAAGTTTGAACCAGAGAGAGAGAAAAGATAATTTTAATTTAAAAATTGACATCTCCAAGACAATGTCGGTATTACCACGAAATCACACCACACTGCATGACGAACCCAAAGAAACAAAAGTTGGAAAATTTGACTCCCTACTTGCTGCCAACCTGATTTTTAGGATGGTAATATCAAGAAGACCACACTCCGCCTTGACTCAAGTTAACCGTTATTTGGGGAAACTGGAGGAATTAACTCCAATTTCAAAATGTAATTATAAATATTACTTAAATTGTTTAAATCTGTTTTTTTGTTCATACTGTTCGTATTACTCCTGATGAAAAATATTTTCTTGAAGAGTCTTTTCTGTAAACTATTTTCAGTGCATAGCACTTTTACTTGGAATTCATATAGAATCATCATTCATTATTGACATAAGATTATCTATCCATTGCTGCATGATTCTCCAGTGATATTCGTGCTGACCGCAGCTGATCTTTAAAACCTGCGCATATTAGAGTGCTCATTTGATCAGTAATCATTATTTAGTATGGTCAAATTTGGTATTAATAGACTTGTCTATTCACGTCTGCGGTCCATTGGTGAAGTTGTTATTGTCACAGGCACATTTTACGAACGATATAATTTGCTTGAAATTAATAAAAAAGTTTTAGTATTAAAAAATTAAAATTGTTAAAATTGTTATTTCCGTCAACCGATTGCACCCCTACGCGCAACCCTCAGAATTCTTCGAAAGACTTGTGTGAGCTAAGGAAGACGCAGCCCTTACCTTTTAACGTGTGATGCCATGCACGGTGAATCGGTGGATCGAACCCACGACCCCACGCTTGCGAGGCGAACGCTTTACCAGCCGACCACCACGTGCAGTTGGACTATCTGACCTACGTACAGTATATATAGTACTCGTTTTGTATCCCGCCCTCAGTGTTGCCAAGCGGTGAGTACATACATGAATAGTGAGTAATTTGACAGATCATGTGTACTGAAATGAGATTTTAGGAAAAGTGAGTAAAAGATGAGTAATTCAAACCTTCATCGCTGAAGGTTGTAGAATATAGAGCTTTAAATATTATCCACGATTTTTCACGAAGCGAGTGACATGTAGTTAAAGTAAGTGGGAAAAAGTGTCTGTCTACCTAGTTTAGTAGTTAACTATTCTGTGGAATGGTTCATGATTCATGGCGATGAAAATCAGGTGAAGTAAATATCATTTTCAATTGTAGCTGTCTTGTCATTCAAACTCTTCGCCATTATAGTTACCAATCACAAAGCGCGTCCCCAGTCAACAATGATGAAAATATTAAGAACTTTTTCTCCTTTCATTAGGGTATCCGAAGAAATTAGAAATCTCTATTTGATGATTGAGGCTCGTTCATACCCTTGCGAAATTTCGCAATTTGTTTGCGATTCGACTCATATGGCGAAAAATTAAGGTGAAAATTCGGAAAAGTTACATGATATGATTCATCATTCACTGCAATTTTTTCACCGTATTAGTCGAATCGAAAAAAAAATTGAGAATGTTCGTAAGAACATGAATAAGCCTTAAGTTACCCAGCAATCTCGATGACAAAAGTAAAATGTCACATCAAAGGTGAGTAATGGTGAGTAATTTGCCACCGACAAGCGTGTAATTTAGGAAACCGGATTAGCAACACTAATAGCACCATCATTCATTATTTTCAAATTTTGAATTCACATAGGCTTGTCTTTCCCGTTCTGCTGGCTAGGTCCTCTAGTGAAATGATAGTTTTGCACGTTTTTTTTTTACGTAAGCGTTATCTAAATCCCTTATAAGTGAGCTTTGTTTGCACATGATTAGCATGGAATTGAAATAAACGCTGTTCGCATAATATCTTCACTATGTGCAACTCGGTGCAATTTTTTTTTTAACAATTATTTTTATTATTATTATTATTATTATTATAATTTTTTTTTTCCGTTGGGAATGTACCAGTCAGGCCCTATCTCCGGTGCTCCGATACATCCGGAGGGCGCGCTGGTGTCGTTAACCCCAACAACCACTCCCCACGTCCGTAGGGTGAGTGATTATTGGGTCCGAGAATCATGTGCCCTGAGCAGACGGAGCGAACCAAGAATAACGGCCTTCTGCATTCGTGCTGCTAAGATTTCTGCCATATTACGGCAAGCAGCTATTATCTTCAAATTGGAGAGCAGTGTGTCCATCATTCCACCAAGGACTCCTATGATCAGAACCACCATTTTGACAGAATGGTCCGGATACAACCTGCGGAGTTCAAAGAGAAGATCTCGATATTTAGTCCGTTTTTCCTCCTCTTTTCGAATGATATTCATTTCGCCTGGAGCGGAAAACTCCACGACGAATATCGTTTTACTTTGGTGGTCGAGGAGGACAACATCAGGCTTATTGGCTTGTATTTGCCTGAGGGTGGGAAATGAGTAGTTCCAATAGATTCGGCACCTCTCATTCTCCACCACGGACTCAATATCCCCCGGAACATAAGGCAACACCGGTGTCTCGTATATACCGTATGAGTGTCGTAGATGGTAGTACAACACTCGTAGAGCCGCGTTATGCCTGTGGATATAGGCTGAGACCGCATAACATGGGCATGCTGATAGCAGATGCATTACGGTCTCAGGTGCCCCACGACATGCCCTGCATCGGGTGTCAGGGACGTCTATACCCATCACGCGACTACGGTAGACAAGGATGTTGAAGACACCCTCCTGGCAAGCCATTATGAATCCCTCGGTCTCCGACTTTAGCTCACTCGACCTGAGGAAAGCAAAGGTCAAGCTTTTTGATAAGCCAATGTCTTCGATGTTGTGAAAGAAGACACCATGCATTGGCTTATCCATATGTAGCTGTAGCAGGACCTCTGTCTCCGCAGCTTTGATGTGAGCTTTTTGCTGAACGGGTCCCAACTCGGTGACAGAGTTTGGGTTAGCCCGTTCAGTGTCGAATACGAGACCGAATTCATCGGCCACACGGGTTGCTGCCTTAAAAAGAAATGCTCCAATCCCTGCTTTTTCATGGTCGCGGACCATGCAGAGAAGGGGATCTGAACTCCTGATGACTTTACAGGCCCCATCCAGAACCATTCTGTTATGCATACACTCCAAACTCAAGAGTCCACGGCCTCCCCGTTGTCTGGGAAAGTATAACCGTGGAACGGACGATTCAGGATGCAAGCACCTATTGAGATGCATCACTTTGCGAGTTTTAACGTCGAGTTGTCGCAGCTCTTCCTTAGTCCACTTCATTACTCCGAAAGAGTAGAGAAGGATCGGAACGGCAAGCATATTGGTTGCAGCAACTTTGTTCTTCCCCGACAGTTCTGATGACCAGATCTGTCGGAGTTTATGCTGATACTTGCCGCGGAGAGAGTTCTTAACTGTGAATACCTCTTGGGAGTGGCGTTGCTCCACCCCTAGGTAAGTATACGTCTCTCCGGCATCTAGATGATGTAGGATGCTTCCGTCTACGAGCTGGACATCCTCTCCGTATTCCTCGCATCGTCCTCTTTTGAGATGAACCGTGGCACATTTGTCGATCCCAAATTCCATTCCGATAGCATGCGTGTACTCTTCCACCACCCTAAGGGACTGATGTAGGTCCCTTTCTCCAGAGGCATATAATTTGAGGTCATCCATGTAAAACAGATGAGTGACTTTATGCCTCCGGTTGCTGGGGGTGCCGCAGTTGTACCCACGGGTATTCCTGAGTACAACGGACAATGGCAATAGTGAGATGCAGAAGAGAAGAGGGCTGAGGGAGTCTCCCTGAAACACGCCTCTTCTAATGATGACCTGCTCTGTTTGGACTATGTCTCTACCAGATCTTATGGTGAAGCGAGTCCTCCAGAGTGGCATCAGTTGTCCAATGCATCCCACTATTTGACTGGGTACCTCAAGACATCTGAGCAAATGCATGATTAACTCATGCGATGTTGTATCAAATGCCTTGCGGTAATCAATCCAGGCCATCGAAAGGTTACGCTTATACTGCACGGAGTCCTGCGTGATACATCTATCGATGAGCAGGTTCTCCTTGCAGCCGGCGACCCCTTTCTTTGACCCTCTTTGCTCATATATCCGTTCATACACCGGATCAACTGCGGAGAGAATGCGCGTGTATAAGATGCGCGTAAACAACTTATAGCACGCATTCAAGCATGTTATCGGCCTGTAATTCTTTGGATCAGACAAATCTCCGTTCTTGGGGATGAGCACGGTTCGCCCCTCGACAAACCACTCCGGAATCTGCTGCTCCCCATCTAGCCATGAGTTAAAAACTCTAGCCAGATGGCGGTGGGTTGTTGGAAACTTTTTCCACCAATAATTATTCAACCCATCAGGGCCTGGAGCAGCAAAGTTCTTTGAGCCTTTGAGGGCCCCTCGAACTTCTTCCGTGGTTATCGGATTGCGCAGATCATTGTGCTCAGGCTGCCGAAGCGTCCTGCAGTAAGCTTCGAACTGCGCTAGGGCTGGAGTGTCTACATTGAGTGGTTGCGGAAACTCATAGATGTTCTTCCAGAAGGTTTCTACCCGATCAGCAGCCGGCGGGTTATCGACAACACGTGGAGGCTCTTGGAATAAGCGGGATGGTTTATCGCGGAACTTTATGTTTTCCGCGATACTTCTCGCCCGCCTCACTAGTGACTTCTTTGCAGCCACTAGCATTCGTATCCTATCAAGACAGTGCTGTTTTATGGTAAACAGCACGCCTTGATTCAATGTGTGGTGAGCTCGTCTTAGCCTTGCAGCAATTCGCCGCACTGCAGGCGTGAAAGGCCTATTGGCCGACATGTAGTCCACCACACACTGGATACGAGACGCGTGTTGTCTCGACGACTTGATCTTAGCTTCCATCTTGTGAACGCGTCGCTCATGCCTCCCAACAAGAGCAGTGGTGTCCCTCCTCTCCGTCTGGGATATTGCACGAGCGGCGTCGTACACGACAGAATTGATCTGCCAGATGTTGGCCTCTTCTGGAAGAACATCGCCAATCTCCGCATCCACCCGTGCCAGTTCTTGCGGCTTCAAGGGCTTCATATTGTGAAGCGCCCTGCGGGTTCTGATGTCCTCCATTGGTGGTATGATGCGAGCCTCCTCTGCAGCCAGACCGATACGTGGCATATCTGCCACTTCGTTAACCGGCTGAGGAGGAGCTCTAACATAGCCTCGAGCCCGGAGATAGGATACATAATCCCTGAGATTTTGTGCGGAAACGGCGGCATGCTCTGGGTGTCTCTCACACCAAAGAGCATGCATCCTTGCCATGTATCCTCTCCGGGCGGGCTCACTGCTCTCATAGCAATACAGAAGTCCATCCCTTAATTATTATTATTATTATTATTATTATTATTATTATTATTATTATTATTATTATTATTATTATTATTATTATTATTATTATTATTATTATTATTATTATTATTATTATTATTATTATTATTATTATTATACTCATACCAATTATCATTTATATATATATATATATATATATATATATATATATATATATATATATATATATATTTCTTATTTAAACATTTTATAATAAATTGAATAGTACAGTATCTATGAGTTTCATTATTTATTCTGATGATAAAAAATCTTTTTTGCATTTGTTTTCAAAAAATAAACCAGTAGAAATAGCATCACTTCAGAATGTGATAACATTTTAGTGTGAGCCACAGGTTTTACAATTCGAAAAACAAGTTAAGAATCTGTTTCATTTGCAATCGTGTGGAATCCTAATTCACTATCAAAATGTGTTTCAGATATTATATTAAATTAACACTCACCATAATTTATATGATTAATCCCAGAAAGTAACGCATAACAAAACAATTGAACTTTCACTTTTTCACAGGAATAACTTTTTGTTGAAATCACATCATATCAGAAAACATGTCATCACCACTCTAATTATTCATTCAGAAAAACATTCACTCATTTGGGGTTTGATAATAGCAAACACTCATTTTGTAATTTTTCAAAAATGGTTGAATAACCTAACATTTGGATTTGATTCATGAAATCATGGCCATGTTCACACACATGTCGCACGGAGGTCGGAGCGTCGGAGGAACCTTAGATTTTCTTCTTCTTTATTTTTATGTCTCTCTCACAGAACTATGTCTCTATATAGTTTTTATGCTTGAAGGTGCATTTGGCCAGCTCAAAGTGGGAGACTCCACAATGTGTTAGATAGGGTATGTGCATTTCTTGAATCTGTGTTCATACGTCAAATCGTATTTAGCTAGAACACGAGGTCGGGATCTGTTCGTTGAAAATTGTAACAGATGTTTGTTCGTGAGTTGTTAATATACATTTTCATGGTGTATTGTAAGGATTGAAAGAACAAAGTATACAATTATCACTGATTGTATACACGATTTGAAAATGATCTTACTTTTTCACGAACTTGAAATTTATTTAGAAAAGTTTCATAGAATTTTGTTACTGGGGCAGGGGTAACAATTAATTCAAATAATTTGTATATGTGCATAATAAAATTTATTCAGGAAAATGAAAATTATAATTATTACACACCATACAGAATCTTGTTAGGCATACTATCCCTAATGATCTTCCACAGCAATCGCAGAAGCTACAGCGCTCATGGACATGATCCATCGTTCCTGAGTAGTGTACTGACAATTGTTGACATGTCACATTGGAGTTTATCTCTGCAAAGTCATAGAAACATACGATGCACATTTTTTTTTGTCTTTGTCCAAAATCGTGGTGGTAGTATTCACTTATGCACATACTTTGGTAAACACTTGATGTTATGAATTCCAAACTTCCAATAGATCTAGTTACTTCAATTTTATCATCAAGTTCTTCCGTATCACATATTATTTCATCACAGTCTGATTCTAACCCTAACTCAACCTCATCAACTTCCATAGTTAATAGAAAAAAATTATACGAAACACAATGTTCTGAGATGCATACAAAAATGTAGAAATTTCAGATGTGGTAATCAAGTGACACTTGCTATACTTATAAAATATTTTCTATAATCTGCATACTCAGTATTTTCAACATCTAGATGTTCACATTACTGATGACATGACATCTTTCAAGGTTAATGATCGCACGTGGAACTTATTGACGATGTTTCTTATTACAAAACATGCTTAGTCAGTTCAAAAGGAATTTGAGATGGGTTTAACGACATGTCTCAAGGTTATTGAGTCAGCAGTTCGTTTCATGGAATATGCTGACTTAATATATCCCCACTCATTTCAGAGTTAGATATGCTGAGTATGTTTTGCCCTTTCCACTAATTAGTTTTGGATATATAAGGAATTAAACATCGTTATAGTAGCATCGAAATGTCAACTTTTTCTGCAGATGACCTTGTAGTAAGTGAAAAAAAATTGTGTTGTGTGTGTAGAAGAGTAGTTATTCGTTTTATACAATATTGTGATTGGTTCAGCCGAGCAAAACTTAGAATCGGTTATTGTGTATACTGTTGTGATACTAGGCCCCTAAAGATTTACGCCAGGTACATTACCGACCCCCGCGGAATACTAAATTCACCAGTCAGCGAAAATTTCTGAAGTATGGAAAATTGGGACAATGATGACTTCCCCACCTATATCCCTAACCTGTATAGGGATATCATAAGAACACCACCAGCTGGATCAACTCGTGCCCATAAGAAACAGTTCAAGGAGAGTGAGAGAGAGCGACATAGTCTAATGGCAGCTAAGAGGGTCAGTCAAGGGCAGAGCTCCGAAGAAAATTGGGATGGTGACAACTATCCCACCTGTATCCCTAACCTGGATAGGGATATCATAAGATCACCATCAGCTGGAGCAACTGGAGCAAAGAAGAAACAGTTCAAGGAGAGTGAGAGTGCGACATAGTCAAATGGTGGCTAAGAGAACCAGTCCAGGTTGGCAATGATGAGAAGAGGCTAATCCGGCAACTGTCGAGGATTCATGTATATAGATATTGAATAAAGGATATTAAAAAAATCCATGCTTTTGTTTTCCCATTACCAATTTTCCTATATTACTATGAGAAATGACCTCCCACGTTCAGTTTGAATGAAGCTTCCAACATGTTCATGCGTATTATAATTTTACAAGCTATTTGGCAAGGTGTTCTCCTTTTACACCAATCCGATCAGGTTGGAGATGTTTTTGACAGTAATGTCACATGGAACGAAACTCTCCCCTCTGAGTGGGCGAGGATAATTCCTTTCGAAATCAATAATGTACGAACTCTAAAAACTTCAATACCAGCCAATAGTACTGATTATAAGTTATTGATAAAAAAAATTAATCCATCAATCAAACAGACAGTCAAGCTTCACTCCTACCCTACAACAGCTAATACAAGAGATGATTCAGAGTGTGTGCTTGATGAATCACTACTTTACTACATAGCCATATGCTCTTCAGTACTTGTCCTCATTTCATCAGTGGAAAGAGTTCAGAAATTATGGAGTGTGAAATGTGTATGTAGAGGAACCTCATAAACGAACATAAAAACGATAAAAAACTGTGTGCATTCACCAAAGATGAACTACAACATTTTCCATTGGAATATTTAATTCGTGAAGCCAAGCCGATATAACTTCTTTTTACATGGTCCAAATAAAATTTGTAAGTTTTAAATCAATTATAATTATATCAATAAAACAATTTTTTCACATTATTCTTTTATTTCATAAATATTCAACAGAAAATATAATGAGCTAAGTATCTATTAAATTATCTGCCATTGTAATGAGGAGATCCAACATTGTATCACCATCTTTTGGAGTCAATTTATGATGACCCCAAGCTAATGTTTCCATATTATTGGGTAAAACAAATATTTTATCGTCACTAGATGACAACGCAATTTTGTTTCTCAACTCCGTGTAAATGGTATGTAAATGAGAAGTGAAAACATACATTTTGCGTAAGATACAGTCACCTCCTTCGACAATTCGAATATAATCTGAAATTTGAAGTGTGTTCTGTGTTACATTTTTAGAAACTCCTTTCGCCTTTTTCATCACTGCTGTGCTTTTAACGCAATATGCCTTGGCGTCAGTACCATAAAAACATTCTACTGGTGATCTGGAAAATTCATCTTTCATCTTACCAACCACTGACACTGTTTTAGGCATCATGTGGATATTGTCGATTTTGAAATTAGATGTATCAAAGTATTCTATGTTTTCTTTCATTTCATCATATACATTTTCTGTGAATACCTCTAGAATCAATTAATCGGTATCAGTGTAACAGAGGTTCGCATCCTCACCGTATTTTGTTTTGATGTAGCCATAATAAAAATCATAAATTACAGTTTTCGAAATATCCAAAATTGAAAACCCTACGTAAAGTGGCTTGTTGTAGGTTAATGTTAATTTCTCCATTTGAACAGCTACTAAATTCTCATCGAACACAGTACACGATTTGAAATGAGGTTTTGCTATCAGTCCTTCAACACCTACAGATCCTGGCATATTATTCCAGTGACTACACAGTTTGATGTCTTGTCGTTTGTCCACATTCTCCATGGTTTTCCCAAATATCGAGTTTATTATGAACTTGAATAGGTCACGTTCAAACTCATTCCTGGCTGAATTACGCAGTTTGGTATTCAAATCAATATATTGCTTCAACCACGCTGACTGGGAAAATTCTAAAACTCTATGTATCCTCTTCAATTTCAAACCATATTTCAAACACTGTTTCAAATTCCTATAGTGTATGATGTATCGTTCCTTAGCCATTAAATTTGGGGTCAATTTGGAGTACTTGCTTCCTGGAGGCTTAATATTCTCAGAACAGACGTCATGTAAGTTTGACGGATAGTCCAAATCAACTTCCAACACATATCCTTTCGATGATGTGTCCTCAATTTCAAAGCAGTCAAAATTGTCTAGCTCATACTGCTCAAGCCATCTGAAACCCCGCTTTGGCAGGTATTCACTCATAGCAGCTCCATACAAGTTTGTTGCGTCAAGAAATAAAATATATGAATTTGGCCTAGAAGGATCATAAGATGATATAAATGGATTATTAGCTATAGTCTTTCTTTTACTGCATTGGCTTACTCCACCACGAATTCCTTTCTTGAAAAAGTGGACCATTTCTATATCAATTAGGAGCTCAAGCTCAACCTTAGTTAAACGTAACATAGCATCCCAACTGAGTGAAGGGGCTGTTATGTAGTGGGCAGGATCAAGTTTATATTTTTCCAAACAGATATCCCTGAAATTTTCAAAGATGTCTGCTAATAGTAGAACATCTGATTTCAAGTATACATCAGAGTATTCTCCCAGAGTTGAACATTCAAATTCCTGCCATACTCCACAAGCTCGATCACAATCTTCTTTAGAAATCTCTCTACCACTCAAAATGTCGAAGAAATCCGATTGAGTTGGTATTGTAGGCTGGTCCAGTTTTTCATATGAGTCAACATATGAATAAGGAAATATGCCTTTGAATCTTATCATATTGAATTTTTTCTCATCTTGAAAATATTTCCCAACCTCCCGACATTGAGACGGTTTCAGTGTTTTACTCAGGTTATCTAAAGATTTAGATAAGAATCGGAAAGAGTCAACAAATCTCAGAGAAATGCATTTATCTCTTATTTTTGGGTTTTCAGATTTTTCAACCAAATATGATTTGGAGAATGATATATACTTCTCTTTGGTTTGAGCGATCACTGAAATATTTTCTTTATTCGAACTCAGTTTTTTTATGAATAGATGGCAATCATAATTCGTTAAATTGTGGAAGAAAACTGGAATGAATTTCACCAGCTTATATTGCAAATTACATGTCGAATGTGCGCTTGCGCGATATGCACCCGTCAAGTGACAGTGGTCCCGGACTTTCATGTCCTCAGGTTTGTAGATTTTACCACAAATATGACATTTTGTGGAAATCTGAAATTCTCTATCTTCTTCTTCTGAAAGTGGTAGCATTTCTTTGACATGTTTTAAGTGTTTGTTATATAACTTCAAAACCAACTCATCCAACATTTTAACAAAAACCTCAGCACAATCCAACCCACGATATTGTATGAACTCCGAGTATTTGTCATCAAAATTACACTTCACGTATAAACCAAATGAATATGGTTCATGTTCATATGCTTTTAAAGTGAATGAGTGCTCATCAGATGGTTCACTGTGGTGAATAGGTTTTAGCAAACTCTCAAAATCGGCATAGATCACAAAAGGAACAGGAAGTTGTTTTTCAAAATTGGTGAATTTGAGAATGTTTCCTGGCACAACCTCGCCATACTTGTTTTTAATCATATCCGGCTTTGGGAGTATCACACACAAATGATTACAATCATATTTTTGATGAGTTGTCAGTTTCTCGATCGTAGGAAAGAATTGAGGACAACCATCACAAGTATATAAACGACCTTTGTGCTTAGATTTTTGTAGTGACACTAGTCTCGATAAATCTGTAATGAGGCAGTAGTGATTATTTCCATCAAAATCAGCTATCAGTAGAAGATTCACATGTGTTGCAGATCGTTGTGTTGTGAAATGTAAGGGTCCCACGATGTTGGTTACCATTTTACCTTCTATAAATTTAGTATCCATTCCGAAAACATTGACAGACATATTTTTCATTCTTTCAAATTTGGAAACGTCCTTCAATTTCACTGGAAAATCAATGTAATCAAGTAATGTAGTATAGTGAGGATATGATGAAGGGTTCGATGGATTTCCATTTGAAGGAAAAATTGCTGCCATAATGGACCAAGCGAAGCAAGCATTATCAAAGTTCTTCACATTCAAAACGGCTTGTTTTCTATTGTTTTGGGTAACTTGATATATGAGGAAGCTGATAATGGATTATATATGTTTATATTCACATCGAGATGCCAAATCTTCTGTAATGACCAGCCTGAGTCTCTTTCCTGAAACTCGGAAGCCTTTGAAACCATCTCATCTTTAAATTCCTCATATATATAATCCAAGTCAGTGGAATAGGTGATAATTTTGTTTTTTGTGTTGAAGGATTTTATATCACTCATTTCCTTCTCAGGTATGACATATTGTCCAAATAGTTCAAAATTTATTTTCAAGCTCCTCTTTTCCTCCAAGCATTCAGAGATTATGTTCAGAACTTTTGGTTTGATTTCTTCCATAAAGTTGTAGTAGTCAATATGTGTTCCACTGCTTTTGAATCGATAACTTGCTATTCTATCCTTAAATGCATGTTGAAGTTTTTCAATATATTCCTCCGGTGACGATGAAATATTCACATGTAATCTTTTTCTCGACTGTGAAGCTCTAGTGGATGGATCACTCAATTTAATTTTTTTTGTTGGTATGTCGTCAGCTTCTTTGGAAGGACATGTTTTTTGTTAATGTCGACGTAGATTATCTCTTCTCGAAAAACTCGTTTTACATTTGTCACAGTTCATGATTATTCAACTTCAGTGCTAGCAATACTAATTGTGATTGTTAGAACAATTCCCATTAAATAGATGATTGTCTGGGTTTACGCTTGCGCATGGTTGTTTCTATAGCGGTCATTGACACTGTGGAATCTTGTGTCTAGATAACCAGATGCTGATGACTTGTTGAGTCATCATTAAAATGAATTGCATTGTGAGGCGTCTAAATAGGTGCTACGACTTGTCGAGAAAAGTGCTGACTTGGTAAATTCCCGTAAAATCTTGAAATGAAATACACTTCTTTGAAAATTTGTTTATTTAGATGTATCCATTATATACATTTGATATAGAGAATGAACATTTGAAAGTGCACATATGCATTTATCTTTACTGTGGTGAAAACAACTTGCTTCAGATGCTCGCAAACCAGGATGTTCTTCGAATTCTACCACCGGCTGCTGGGTGAATTGTTTGATGTATTCTGCTTTTTCCCTTCCTTTGACAAAAACTGTATCCACTCCTTCAGTGAGCCTCTTCACTATATTTCCAAACTGGTGCAATGGTGTGAATCCATCATTCCAATCTATACAATGATGATTATACATCAACCAAGTGGCCTGACTATGGAATTTTGGTGGGAGCATGTTCAATGGGAATGGAGGTTTGAACACATAGTGAGAAACCCTACTCCCATCGAATGCAGCCAATTCTTTCGTTACAAATTTATCATTCTCGATAGTGAAACCTTGCACGTCTATCACCAATATCATATTTTCAAATTGATGAGTTTCCTTATTAATGATTGTTTCGAATTGTATGACTCAATCAATTGTTTAAGTGCTTTCAGGTTCTTATGGTGTTGTTTCAATCTCCTTCTATACTCTGATATCATCTTAGAACTAATGTTCCAAATATACAATCTCTCTATATATAACAACATGCGGAGCATGCGCATTAAAATTGCCCAACAATTTTCGTCAACGGATTATATGAATATTCTTTCTCATGTAGAATAAGACAGTATGCGGTTACATCTTTGGGTGTGGTTTCAGCAGTTTCAATTTCAATTCTAAGTACGATGGAGCCGGTCTGAATAGCTTCTCTTTGACGGGAACAGTCGATGTGGACCAGAGGTGCCTTCACTTTGAATTCATTTGGATTGAGAATAGGTTGATTTGATTTGAGATAGTAGTAACTCTCTTGGAAGTTGGCATACATTTCATAGAGTTTTGCAAACTTGTTATTTTTGAAATCAAGATTCAAGTCATTGTAAGGATATCGTTCGGAATTCAGAAATACTCTCAAATTGCTGAGATTGCAGTGGTCGAATGTACTCATATCAGTGGTGAGCTTTCCTTTTTTACCTTGTTGAAATGCAATAATAACATGTCGCGGAGTTTCAACCTTCGTAGTTGTTTTCACAGCCCAAGTATGTCTTGTTGTTTCATTCAGAGAAGGGTACTCAATCAATTCCCAGCTTCTGAATTTCAGAGGAAGTTCGACATTTCTATTTATCATTTTATTCAACTCTAGTTGTTCCTGAATACTTAGTGTCACGTGGGGAACGCACCAACTCAGTTTGCTTATGCTCACTTTCGGTTTTTCAGAATCATCTATACTAATCACAGCATCCAAATCATGACTCTCACGAATCAATACTAGTTCTTGCCTCATATTGATCACAATTTTTTTGAAGTCCTCAAAAAAGCCAGACCATAGCTTGAGCGGGATACATACATTGAAATTCCCATCATCATCAACTAATATTTTATCTCTCGTCCCAGCATCCACATCATCAAGTTTAGGAAACCAACCAGCATTTTGCATAGGTATACTTTCATTTTCATTCATGGATAGGTAATTTTTCATCGTTGATACTAGTCCAATGTTTCTGACAGAGTCTACCACCACACCATTCAGCTCATATCGGAGTTCACGAAATAAAAACGATATTGCGTTGTTGATAAATTTTATTTTCGTAATTGGCTCCCCATCCGGTCTTGTGAGTTTTCCCTCTATATAGATATATGAGTTACAAGGTGATGTATAAGCGTCCAAGTCCTGAATTGGAATTCTTATTTCGTCATTATATTTGATTTCACTGGTGATCTAAGGTTGATATGTATGAAACTGATAATCTTCGATTGCATTGTCACTGAATGGTTCACTCGTGATTTGTAGCAATTCCATCATATTAAGAGTTCTAATCCCAAAGATTGTAGGTAATTTTTGTGTTCAGGTGTGAGTAATTCGGTAGTTGCTTTAGTACTATCTTTCAAAGTTCGCATCACCTTCCTTTTATACGGTTGTTGGAATTGTAGTTTATCAAATCTCCAGACCATTATCTTAGAGAGTCTTTCTTCTCAGGTGTAATCTAACAGTTAATTCCTCGTGTAGAAAATCAATCAAATTCAAATTTTGGTCAACAACTCTCACTGTAATGTTGTTGATTGTCTTGATAGTGACGGGGAAATACCAAATGTTTAAAGGAGTTTCAACTATTTTATACCCTCTTGGTACTGTCGGAAAGAATTGATGAATCACATGCACTGGATCACCATTAAAAAATGAGCCCATCGCAATATTGCAATCAATGCAAATTGTGTTGATTGAAAGGATTTTCACTTCATGATCTGATTTGTAAATGTCATTCGCATTGAGAATTCTTTTCTCGAATCCTAATAATTGACCAATGGAGTTCTCTACTGAAAAATTTATTTTGATGTTTGTCCTGATGACAACTTTCGAAGTGGTCCAATTTGGGTCGATGGATATCACAACATCTTCATCGTTCCTAGTAATCTGTTTGATGAGCAAATCAACAATATCTGTTACATCATAAAATCCTTCAGGAATTATATAATTGAATTCATCGTGTTCACCCCAGACCAAAACATTGTTTGTTTTTGTTATGTTTGGAATAACATTGAAAGAATCGAAATTTGCCAAACCTATCTCATACTCTACATTGTCATCCAGATAAATTGGAGGATTGAAATTATAACTCAACACTGAAGATGAATCACTTAAAGTAATAGTAAAAGACATAATATCCCAATGGTATTTTATTGATTAATGGATGAATACATTAGAGAAATTGATTATATAAAAACAGAAGGCAGTGTTGCCCACACTGATATGAATTATACTTCTGCAAAGAATCATAATTATATTTTATATTATTGACATCACCAGCGCTGAGGAAGTATCTTATCATTTCTTTGGGTGGTTTAAGATCTCCATAACTATCGAAATATATAACTCCACCATTATTCTTGAGATATGCTGTCCAATGAGTTCCTTCTCCTGAATCTGAATCAAGATTGATAATGCCACACTCATTGGCTCTTATTTTGCTAGGGAGTTTATCTCTCATAAAAACACCTCGAAAAAAAGGGATCCGTAATCGTTTTGCATTCTTCATCAAATCGATATTGGTTAAGGCTCGGCGTGGTAACTTTAACAGTTTTTTTGATACGATTGTGCAAACATTCCATAACCTTTACGAGGGCTCAAATATACACCTTTTCGTTTTTGTTCCATCGCTAAATTATGCCTCTTTTGTTCAGTAAGCCTTTGTTTCTCAGAATTTGCCTTATTGACTGCTGAAGCGATGGATGCGGCCCCTCCTCCTACAGCACCTAGCGCTCCAAGTAGTGGGAGTAAAAGTGGAAGAAATCCACCTTTCTTTGGAATTGGTATGATTCTTTTCCTCTGTTTGCTCTTTCGTTTCCTGGCAACTTTCAATTCACCACCCTTCTTTTTCTTCATAGTTTTTTTTCCGTCTCAATCCCATTCCCAACTTGCTTTTAAGATTCATTATATTAGATACCCCAAATGCTGTTAATTTTTCCCCCAATTTTGAATCAGATGATTTTAAACGCTCAGAAGCAAACGTTGCCAGCTTCCTGTCAGCAATATTTCTCGCTTCTATATCCCCACTTTCGGAGTAAGCAATGTCGTGTCGCTTACAAGCCTCGTCCAAAGGATTCACGCCTACGTCTCCTCTCAATAATCTTTTTTCCAACTTAGTTCCAGGACCGCAGTAATTATATCCCGGAACATGTAGTTCTACCGGAAGTTTATTGATCAAGGTATTGAGAAAACCTCGACCTTTCTTCTTTATGTTTCGACTCGTATTAACGACTGATTTCTTTCGCTGTCCCATTATATTATGATGTGAACAACTTGGGTGCACGTGTATATATTATACATTATATATTTTATATATTCTTATCACTTCTATATTAATGTCAGTTTAAAGATTATTTCAGTAAGATGAGGACTGAAAAACAAAAGGTGCTGCTTCCAGTTCTCAATCATGATGAGATTAATGTAGAGAATACTGTTAGAAAACATGGCGCGCTATTTGAAGGTCAATCTAAAAGGGGCTTATTTGTAGGAGCAAGCGGGTCTGGTAAAACTAATGTGATGTTGTCTTTGCTGAAGCAACCCAACGGTCTTCGTTTCACGAATGTATACTTATTTTCAAAATCATTATATCAACCTAAATATAATTATTTGAGGATTTTGCTGGCACCTATGAAAGAAATTGGATTCCATGAATGAAGTTATTCTTCCTGAAAATATATACGATCATTCAGTCATAATATTCGATGATGTTACTACATGTGATCAAAATATAATCAAAAATTATTTCTGTTTCGGCCGTCACAGACACACGGATTGTTTCTATTTATGTCAAACTTATTCTGCCATTTCCAAACAACTCATTCGAGATAATGCTAATTTGCTCATGATCTTCCAACAAGATCTAACAAATCTGAAGCATATATATGATGATCATGTCAGTATAGACATGTCCTTGCAGAATTTCAAAGAAATCTGCGCTTTTTGTTGGAAAGACAAATTTAGTTTTCTCGTTATCGATAAAGATTGTTCGTTAAATGAGGGGCGATACAGAAAGGGTTTCGATACATTCATTTCTATATAAACATCAAGATTGTGGGATAGTGGTCAGTCATCATGAATAGTCAATTAAATGAACAACTATTAAGAGCAAGGAAGGCTTTGAGAAGAAAATATAAGACATTGAAATCCGATATAGCAAAATCTCACTCACATTTAGAAAAAACTTATGAACCAATCACTCAACCTTCGAAAGAGTTTTTGTCTGCTGTTCAACAGCCCCTAACGACTCAGTTCAAGCAAGAATTGAATCATGAAATTAAATCACCTCATTCAAGTTATCAATCGGCACCCCAAAAAATGCGTCAACTAACACCTAAACAATTACATCAACCAACACCTCAAGAACTCAATCTACCATCACCTCAACAATCCCATCAACCAACACCTCAAGCATTTTATCAGATCACTCCTGATGATGAGATATTTCAGCATGACTCTACCATGTCAAAATCCGACTTCGAAGGAAGTTATTTTGAAGAAAGTATGCGCCCTATACTGAATCCACAGGAATAATATTTCCAACAGTTTGCGATTCCTTTGCCCCGTGCATATATAGAAGACAAAATTTCAGATTCGAAAAATATATTCGATGACATTTTTGGAGTATATTTTGATCCGTCTACGGAAAAATATGCCATAGGTAGCTCCTCTGTGGATTTTGATGGTGCCGATATTGTTATTGATAACAAGTTCAAATACAGTGGAACTGCAGGCTTATATGAATTGCTGTTCAAGAAACAACCCCTTGGGTATAGAAATAAAGATGTTGATTCATATATCGATATAATGAGAAGAAGTAATGCACATTACCTCCATTATGATCCTGCAAGGGGTTTATCAACATCACATGCATCAAAGTTTGTTAATATAATAAAACCACGAATTACAACCTTACACTCTATGGCTAAAGAACGAAATCTTGAAAAAACTCAAAAAGATACCAGTTTATCTCTTCCCAAACACAGATCAAGAATAAGTTCGGCCCCAGGAAGGACTACAAGGAGTATAGTGGGCTCAGGGCTAACTATGCTTGATTTCAACAACATACCGGTTGAATATAAATATTTTGATGATTTCAATGAGCTAGTGGAGCGATTGAAACTCTTGATTGCGTCACAATGTGCTGGAAATACCGGTGTGAAAAACGAAATTACAAGCATATTTGAGGAACTTCGCGAGGCAGGAATAATAAAATAAAAAATCTCCAAGATTTGACATCATTCGGTGTTTAGCCGTGACATCATGCCACTCGATAAATTTGGAAGACATTTCCTGAGAACATCTCAAACACAATATTCTAAACCAGATATACTTCTGAAACCCTCACCAATTAGCACACCTTTTTACATATGGAATCCATCATCGCATCTTTCTAAATTAATTCTCCACGTGAGAGCAGTCAGGGATATTAGGAAGAGTGTTGGGTTTTTTGTGTTGGAAAATGATGCGACGTTCTACGAATTTCCTGTTTTCGGGAAGATAGAAAGCATCAATTCTATACCAAATGATGTATATATATCACTAGGAGAAGAAGATGCAGATACTGTTCCGTTGATTAGCCTCATAGGAAAGGTTTTAAATAAAGGTGATAAGATCACTTTCTTAGTCGATCAGCAGCAACATAATCAACTGTATGTTGAAATTGTACTTCAGTGCCCTATAACTGAAAATGGATAAAATCAAAGAGAATATTGTAGAAGAATTACATAAAAATTCAAGAAGACATTTCAAAAGAAGACATGTTATCGTTAAAGGTTTGAATGATCTTCTCCAAGCTGATTTGGTTGAAATGATCCCTTACTCAAAAAATAATAAAGGATTTAAGTACATTTTGGTTGTCATAAACGTATTTTCCAAATATGTTTGGTGTGAACCCGTTAAAACTAAAAGTGGTGAAGAAGTGACTCATGCTATGCAAAAAATATTGAGAGATATGAAAACTAAAACCATGAATCTACAAACGGATATGGGAAAAGAGTTCTACAATGGAAAATTCAAGCAGTTGATGGATAAGTGGAAAATTAATCATTACAGCACTTTCTCCAATTTGAAAGCTAGTATAGTTGAAAGAGTAAACAGAACTTTGAAAAATAGAATGTGGAAACAATTCAGCCTACAAGGAAGCTACAAATGGTTGGGTATTCTACCAGATATAGTTTCTAACTATAACAATTCCGTACACAGCACTATAGGAATGAAACCCAAAGATGTAAAAAAAATCCATGAGAAGTATTTACTCAATAACATCTATGGTCATCTCAAAACAGTGGATCCAAGGAAACGAAAATTTAAACTCAATGATCACGTAAGAATAAGTAAGTACCGGGAGGCATTTGCTAAAGGGTATACACCAAACTGGTCCAATGAAATTTTCACTGTGAGAAAAGTCTATCAGTCAAATACTGCTGCTTATTTTCTCAAAGATCAAAATGATGTTGAGATACAAGGTGGATTTTATGAAGAAGAACTCCAAAAAGTTAAACACCCTGATGTGTTTCTGGTTGAAAAAATTTTAAGAAAAAAGGGAGATAAACTATACATCAAATGGTTAGGTTTGAGCAATGAGCATAATTCATGGATATCAAAAAATGATTTTGTATGATATTTTTTCAATAAAACAATATGAAATTCACAAAACAGTTTTATTTATACAACATTTACATTATAAATTGATTACAAATCTATCTATGATTGAAAATCATTTGTCTATGTGTTGAATCCAAAATTGGGTTGATGATATATGAAGTGTTTCTTATCCTCCTCTCAAAGCGCATTCTATCGATTGCCTCATAAGCCCAATAAGTTTTCCGAGAATCCTTGTATGCAAATTTCCATGCGAACATATAATAAGTCTTGTTGCAACTTTCATCAATTATCACCCTCTTATTCATGATTTATCAGAAAACTCAGCCCTGAAAACTTCTGGGTGAAGATATATGAATTCCAGAGTTGAACTTATATTTTCACTGTTATGGTTCACCCTTGGTTGCAGCAGATTCAAAGCATTTTGCAACACATCACCACTCAGCTTGCACAGTCCATTTTTCAAAATTTGGAAATATTCTCCATAATGATGTCTTTTCAAGATATCTACCCTATAATCAATTAGGGGTTGGAGTTCCCATAGGTTGCAAACTGTTTCGAACCCCAAGTACACTGAGGAGTGGTCTTTTATGATTTTGACTACTCTTCCACTAGTAAATTGGCTAAACTCAATGGTGAATCTATCGTCTTCAATGGCCTTCGGTTGATCTGATGAGTACAAATAATTGGTGATGATTCCTTGGTGTGTCAAAAACTGCTTCCACTCGTTTTCTGTGAAAATCACTTGGTCTCCCTTACTTCCAGTAATTTCAATACATGGAGTGAAATTCAAATCATATGAAAGATTCACAACAACGAATTTACATTTGGATTTATTCAAAGGGAATTTTCTTTCACACAACACCACTTTTGATTTTTCTTTGCAAAAATATTCTTTCGACAAGTCAAATTTGAAATCGGTATAATTCATTTTGATAAGAGAGTACTTGCTATGATATTTTCCTCCGCTTATATATTTTTATCAATATAGTAGTGGGGAGGATTATTTTCGAAAAGACTTGTGTGTGTATGTGAATCCCTTTGTTCTCTCATAGGTTTTGACCTTGACTCCCATTGCTCTCCCATAGATTTTGACCTTGACTTCCATTGCTCTCTCATAGGTTTTGACTTTATGAGAGGTCGTTGAACCTGTATTGGATTCTGCTGATGACACGCGACCGGATGTTTTCAAATGAAATACCTGACACGTGCATTTATTAACCTAAAAATAGGTCGTTGAACCCGTATCAAATATCGCCTACCGGAAATATGGTGTCAGCAAATTCCTGTTGATTTGGTATCTGACACGTGCATTCATTGACCTTGAAGTAGGTCATTGAACCCGTATTCGCCTACCGGAAATATGGCGTCAGCAAATTCCTGTTGATTTGGTATCTGACACGTGCATTCATTAACCTTGAAGTAGGTCATTGAACCCGTATCAAATTTCATTGACCGGAACTATGGCGTCAGCAAATTCCATGCGATTTGATATCTGACACGTGTACTTTCTGCTGACGTGTACCTCCTGTTGCGCTCTCATTTGTATAGATCTTCCTCCCGTTGCATTCTCATGGACTTTCTGCTGACATGTGCCTCCCGTTGCTCTCTCATTTGTATAGACCCTCCTCTCGTTGCATTCTCATTTGACATCTACTACTATACAATGTATTTTGTCTGAAGGAAATAATAAAGTTTGATTGATTGATTCAGTATCAACAAATTTTGGATTCACGTAGGCTGGTCTATTCCATTCTGCTCGATCTTTAAATGACATTCGTACACGATTTTCCAACGTGACCATAATTTGAAATTTTTCCATTATTATTATTTATATTGGTGAGTTTGGTCTGCATATAATTGGCTTGGAATTGAAAATTGTTTTGCGCATAATACTTTCATTATACGCAGCTGACCTTTCTGACCTGCAAACATTATAAAATGCACATTTTATTCAGAAATATCAGTCAATATCATCCAATTTTGTATTCACATAGGCTTGTCTTTCAATTTCTGCGTTCACGTTTTTATGACGTGATCGTTATCCGGATTGTTCTGCATTTGAGAGAGTTTGGTCTTAAAATGGAAATAAATGTTCATCGCATTTTTACTTCTTTATGCTAGTGCTAGTGCTTGTTTCATATATAATGAGCTTAAAATTGTTCACTTAATTTCTTCATTATGAGCTACGTATAATTTCTGTATTATGCGCAGTTGAACTTTCGGACCAACGCACATTATTTAGCATTTTTACATTTCACCTAGGATTCTTATGAAAGAAAGGGGTTATGGAATAAGTGAGCTTAGACAAGGGAAAGACTAAGGAAATGGAGAGAGTACGTCATTGGAGGAAAATTGAGTTGGCTATCCTGAAATTGGTAACTTTGGTTATATATTCGCCAATTTTCTAATAACTAAAGTTACTTAAGCCCATGGCTCATTTAAATAATAATGAATTCAAATGCCCACTTCTTGTATTTTGTATTTTCATTTGTTAATTACTTGTTTCATATTGTAAACATTCTCCTATATTATACCATGATGATACATTGAGTTTCCATAGATTCTCCAAGAATAATACAGTGAAGCAGGAATAGATCAATGATTTCTGTGGTAATTCCAATGACTTTTCCAGGATTTGTTCAGAACATTTGAATAAAAGTGATTTTGAAACCAATCTTGAAGAATCTCTCCTACATGTGAAGTCAAGACGAAGACTTAGCATAAAAGCATACTGATCTTATGAGAAACAGAACTCAAGTTGGGTTTGGATAGAAATTGTTGGGAGCCGATATTTTTGCTATGACATTACGTTATAAATGTGATAATAATAATGATAATAAAGGTTTTTATTGGTGGATAGTAAACCATACAGAAAAGATACAGTGTGTACTAGATAACTACCTACTAAATGGCAGAGTTAGCTCTGGTTCGCAACCAGTTTAGGTATGGAACAGGTGCTTTCTTCCACTCAACCATCGAATACAAATGGACTAACGAACTAAAGGCAAGGTGTGTTGAAATCAAAAAGTTTCAAGTGTTATACAAAAGGAAAAAAAAAGGAAAAACTTAAATTACTAAAGACATACAAAGTTGATTAGATTCAAATGCAGGGAATAAATAAATCCAACAAATAACTCACCAAAGCAAATTAAGGAGAAAATTCTTTTGAAAAAAGTATTTTTTTAAAATTTCTTTCGAAACTATAGATGGACAAATTCTTCAACTCATTCGGAATGCTGTTGTAAAGCCTGGCTATGTTATAAGAAAATTACGAACGGAACTGACTCGTTGTGTGCAGAGGGAGTGTAAGTCTAGACTTGAAACGAACATTCAAGTGGTGAACATCAGTTCTAAATGTAATTTTCTCATGAAGGTACGGTGGATTCTTGTTGTTTGTACCATTTGTAGGCGCCTCGAATCTCTTTTAGTTATGGCAGGACTATAGATTATATCTGCGTAGTTCAAGTGGGAGAGAACTAATTACTCGCACAAGGTGATTTTATTTTTTTTATCCAGTATTTTCCTATATGAGTATATCAACTTCAAGTTGCAAAATGCGCGACGAATAACAAGATTAATGTGACCATGAAAGTTGAGTGAAGAGTCTAAAAAGCATCCAAGATTTTTCGAACTGTCCACTACCCCAACGGTGTCAGCTCCAATTTTAATAGACATCAGGTTTTTACATCGGTTAATTGAATCTTTCCTACCGAATAGCATCATGGCAGATTTGGTTGGATTGATGGAAAGACAGAATTTGGTTGATATGGCAACAATTGATTCTAGATCTGTGTTCAACTGGAGGTTAGCTAGAGAGAGGTCTGGTTCGTAAAATGAGATGTATATCTGGGTATCGTCCGCATACTGGTGACAATTGCTGAACGTGATACAGTTTTGAAATTCATGTGTATAAATAATGAACAAAACGGGACCAAATATAGAGCCTTGAGGCACTCCATTGTCTAAATTCAAGAAGTCGGAACAGTCTCCTTCCAATGAAACAGCTTGCATACGATTAAAAAGGTAGGCTCGCAGTAAGTCAACTGAACGGTCCGTAAGACCAATGTTCAGAAGTGCAGTGATACAACTGTGCTGGGCTCTAAATCCCGACTGGCACTTAGAAATGATGTTGTTTGAATCTATATGAGCTTTCAGTTGCCCAAAGATAATTTTTTCAAACATCTTCGAAAGCGTGCAGAGTATGCTTATAAGACGAAGGGATTTGAGATCTGTAGGATTTGCTGTTTTAGGTAAGGGGATAATGAAAGAATTTTTCCAAATTTGAGGAAATACATTGCCGGTGATGCAGAAATTGAAGATGTGGGTGACAACTGGGAGAATTACAGGACAACAGTTCAATAGCATGGCCGAGTTGATTTTATCGACTCCGTAGGCTTTGGATTTGATAGACAGAAGTACCTCATAAATTTCTAGATCCGAAGTGGTTGCAAAAGTGAAATTATTAACGCCAGGTTTAGTGTTATGTAGATAAAAGTTCAGAGTATCGGGATCAGGAGATATGTCACTTTTAGATGAATTCACAAAGTAATCGTTGATATCGGATGGAATTCTCAAATGTGCAGGTAAAATGTTAGCATGATTTTTTGAGTTAATGTTCAGGTATTTCATTTCTTTCCAGAATGCACGGTTGTATTTATTTGGCCTGACTTTGAACTGCAGATACGTTTTTTTCCCTTATAATGGCCCGCTTTGTTTTGTTACGCAATTCTTTGTGATAGTTAAAGTGAGCCTCCTGTTTTGAGCGTTTGTATTTAGCAAGTGCCTTGTCTCTGAGGGATATCATTTTTTTATGACATCTATAATCCAGGGAGCTTTGGGTCAAGTGATCTATACAGTTTTTAAAGGGGCATGGAGATCAAATAAATCAAGGATGATATGGTTGAATAAGTCGACATTTTCATCAACACATTCTGCAGTGAAAATGCGTGAAAAGTCGATAAGTTTAAGATCTCGTGTGAAACTGATAGAGTCGAAATTTTTGAAATCTCGAAATGTACACTGGCATGCAAAATTAACCAGACAAACAAAATTTTGTTCAAATTCAATCTTAAATAACTTTTTAACCTTTTCATCAATTTCAATAATTTTTTTGCCAAGTTGTAGGTACTTTCATTGTTATCATTCTCTACTTTCGATTTTGCAGAAAGTTCTTAAAGATTTGTCGTTATACAGGTTATGATAAAATGTGTACTTTACCCCAACATTTCTGAACACCCTGTGGAAAAATTTGACTACAGGTCTTCGTACGAGATTTTAAAGCCTGATCTTTCGTCAACAGTTCTTTTTTTGATTCATATCAATAACTGCATTCTTAAAGAAAAAACGCATTTTTAAAGAAAACCATGCGATTCGTAACCATAAAAAAATTTTATTCAAAAAATAACAGTGACAACAATGGTAATTAATTGGTATCAAAATCGAGTGTTTCCTCCCCGGGCTTGAATAACAGCTCTCATCCTTTCTGGCATAGACTGAATTAAACCAGCAACTGCGTCTTGGGGTATTTGCTCCCACTCGTTTACCAGCGCCTGTTCCAACGCAACCACAGTTTGAAATTCTCCATAGTTCTGCCTAAGCCTTCGTCCTAATTTGTCCCACATATGCTCTATGGGGTTGAGATCCGGACTCCTTGGCGGCCAGTCGAGTACTTTGAGGTATTGCCTAGTCATTCTGGCTATGTACGGCCGAGCATTATCTTGGTGGAACAGTATGTGAAAGGCACAAATTTCTAGCACTTATAGAACCTTTAAAACTTCCGACAAACTGGGAGCACTTTTAAAGACAGGACACACACGTTGCCACGTAGGTGTTCCTTTTTAGTTATTCCTACCAAAACGTGTTGGAAAAAATCTGCTGCAGGACTGTCCACTGGGAATTGGGATATCGCATCAATCTATCATCGTCATATCATCGGTAATTCACCTATGACATTTCAAGAAGCGCCTGCAATTCCATCAAATAATGGTTTGTACAATATTCCACTCCTGGTGCTATGATATGATTGATATTGTTGTTTTTCTGCCATTTCAGATGAGAATTGACAGTCTCCTTCCACCTCTTGTTTACAACCACATTGCAAAGAACGAAAAAACTCATTGGGCAGTTATGTGCAATAACACTATTGTACAACAATTATAAAAAGGAAGAAACAAAATTGAACACTTGAGAAAATCAATATTGAAAAACAAAACCAACAAAGAGCTTTTTGTAGACTGACTTCAATCATAAAATTAATGATGTTTTGTCTGGAATTTTATCACCAGCAAAGCTTGACTTGGTTTTGAAAGTGGCAAGATTGATTTGAACTCGAGAATTTTGAAGGATGTACTTGAATTCATAATGAAATCATTACGGAACGTTGCAAAAACAAATGATATGTTCAGATTTAATTGAGATATTAGATATTCACAATTTTAATACTCGCCATTTAATTAGAATTTCAGGTAGATATATAGAATTGTTTTTTTTTTACATAAAAAAAATTGTTAATTGATATATTTGAAACATTGTTTAAATGATACCGAAATGTATAATATATAAGCACTCATATCATAAATGACAGTATTCGACTACTCATGAATTATTTCTGTAAGTATATAAACGTTGTCGATGAAATCTGAAATAGTTTTGTGAAAAAGGCAGTGTTAGATACAGTGACCAGTGACTAGTCTGATAAGTTTTTAAATGTATGTTAAATCTCACTTTTCATTAATGAGTTTTTAAAAAATAACTTTATTTTACAAGAGGAGTTTTATTTTACTCCTCCAAACTTTATTTAAAAGTTACAATACAATGAAAGTGACTGAGTACTGGTTGGATAAATACTAGTGCATATTATTGCCTCGCAGGGCTATTTATAACATCTACAAAATAATGCCGCTGAATACAGCGAAACACAATATATTATTGTCTCCAAGATCGAACGCGCTGGCCCTGGGTTGATAACGACTCAGCGGTTTCTTAGAAGGTAACCCCATAGTCCTGGAAACGTTGTCAACAACTTTTAGGGTTATAGGTCTTCCAATGTAATGTCTTCTTGGGATTCTTCTTCACGAAGACTTGGTCTTCTTCTTGGGAAAATTCTAGAGATTCCTCTTAGAGCCTTGAATTATCTGTCTGGTGGAGGTGGTGGATCACTTGATCCCATCAGAGCCAGTCTTGTTCTTCTTCTTCTACATTTGCAGAATAGGTGAAGTACCAATAGAGATACAATTAGGGTAATGGTAAAATAGGTAAACCATGAAATATTCTTCTTGACGAAGGGTTGTTGAATCAAGTCATCAAGGGTTTTGGAATACGAGTCCAACTTATGTTTGGCGATGTCCAAGTCATCGACATTCAAGTCGTTCAATTTGAGCGGCTTCAGTTTTGGCAATTGCGATTTTTCAGGAATATCCGCACAACATTCGTATGGGATTTCAACTGGATGGGTACCAAAGGTGACGTGAGACGTTTTTGATCTTCGGGAATTCGCTTGAATTTTTGTGATACCGATAAACGCACTACAGTCAGTTTGGAGTTTCACAACTGAATTTTTGTAAATTATTTCGGTAACTGTGTTTATATTAGGGCAATTCACGGTCGCTTGTAAGGGTTCGGAAAGGATCACTAGCCAAAGATTGCTTTCAAGTTTTTGAACATTATAACCTTGAAATTTCTGATTGATTCGGCCGTTACTTGATGAAGATCCATAGTAATTGTATAAACTAAAGACGATTTGATCTTCACACACTTTTATTTCACCACGACATGTTTCGCAATCACAGTAGCTTCTTCAAGTGATTATACAATAAGCTACGTACATCCATTTATATACCCTGAACATTAATTACAACTAAAAACACACTTAACCAGACAGTTGATAATTCTAATTAACAATGGTATACCTGCCCTACCTGCATTAATAAAATTGTATCCGAGATGACAAAAGTAAACATTCTAGTCTTAAAATAACAATCAAGTGAAGGAATTTCTATTCAAAAACATTAATTATAACATAACTTAGCAGATTGATTATAAGACTATATGCACATTAGTTCTCTCTAAGAAAACAAATTCAACAATGGTGAATTATTCAAATCAAGTTGATCATTGAGTAGTAGGTTTGTATTTTTAAGTTTATTTATTTCTAATGATTCTAAATGATTTAGCTTCAATCCTTTATTTTCTATGTGTAAAATCTCGAATTCTTCATCAAAAGTGTGATTTTCTTCTAAAAGATGATTTGAATATGTTGAATTTGTTTTCTTATTCACATAACTCATATGATGTTCATGAGTGCGATTTCTAAATGTTCTACCAGTTTGACCAATATATACCTTAGGACAAGTACCACACTTCAATTTATATACCCCTGATTTCTCGAATTTGGGAGTTCTGTCTTTATTATTTTTGATAAACCTTCCCAACGTATTATTTGTTCTATATGCGACTCTTATATCTTGTTTATTTAAAAATGAAGCTACCTTTCTTGTTGGTTGTCCAAAATATGTTAAAGCTCTATAATTCTGATTATCTGTTTTTGTGACCGGAAAAACATTGTGAATAGCTTTTGCGTGGAGTTTTTTAGAAAGTATTGTATCTATTAATTTACTATTGTACCCATTGTTCACTGCAATTTGTTTTGTAATGTTGAGTTCTTTATTGAAATTTTCTGCTGAAAGGGGGAAATTTACTAATCTATGAATCATGCTGTTATAAGCTGCTACTTTATGTTGAAAAGGATGGGTAGAATCGCAATGAATAGTAATATCTGTGTGGGAAGGTTTGTGGTAAATTGAAAAATCATGCTTTTTGTTTATTTTACTTATGGTCAGATCTAAGAAATTAATTGAGTTTGAATTTTCAACTTCAATTGTGAATTTTATGTTTCTATGAATATTATTAATATATTCGTGAAACATGTTTAATTGCCTGTTAGTACCTGTGAAACATACTAAAACGTCATCCACATATCTATACCAATACAAGAAATGCTTAATTAAAGGATGTTTGTGAATCAACTTCTCAAGGTTATCCATGAATATTTCAGCAAGTAATGGACTCAAAGGATTTCCCATGATCAAACCTTTTGAAGAAGAATAGATTTTATTATCAAATTGAAAATAATTTTGTTTCAGACATAATGACAAAAGGTCTAAGCATTTCTTGTATTGGTATAGATATGTGGATGACGTTTTAGTATGTTTCACAGGTACTAACAGGCAATTAAACATTTTTCACGAATATATTAATAATATTCATAGAAACATAAAATTCACAATTGAAGTTGAAAATTCAAACTCAATTGATTTCTTAGATCTGACCATAAGTAAAATAAACAATAAGCATGATTTTTCAATTTACCACAAACCTTCCCACACAGATATTACTATTCACTGCGATTCTACCCATCCTTTTCAACATAAAGTAGCAGCTTATAACAGCATGATTCATAGATTAGTAAATTTCCCCCTTTCAGCAGAAAATTTCAATAAAGAACTCAACATTATAAAACAAATTGCAGTGAACAATGGGTACAATAGTAAATTAATAGATACAATACTTTCTAAAAAACTCCACGCAAAAGCTATTCACAATGTTTTTCCGGTCACAAAAACAGATAATCAGAATTATAGAGCTTTAACATATTTTGGACAACCAACAAGAAAGGTAGCTTCATTTTTAAATAAACAAGATATAAGAGTCGCATATAGAACAAATAATACGTTGGGAAGGTTTATCAAAAATAATAAAGACAGAACTCCCAAATTCGAGAAATCAGGGGTATATAAATTGAAGTGTGGTACTTGTCCTAAGGTATATATTGGTCAAACTGGTAGAACATTTAGAAATCGCACTCATGAACATCATATGAGTTATGTGAATAAGAAAACAAATTCAACATATTCAAATCATCTTTTAGAAGAAAATCACACTTTTGATGAAGAATTCGAGATTTTACACATAGAAAATAAAGGATTAAAGCTAAATCATTTAGAATCATTAGAAATAAATAAACTTAAAAATACAAACCTACTACTCAATGACCCTCCAGTATCAGGTAACGACACCTGAGACTGACCAAGTTTGCCAATTGGGTGGGTAACCCCAGCCAGTTCTCTTCAGAATTGGATGGGAGGGCCTAACTCAATTCGTGAGTTGGTACGACACTGGCGTCCACGTCGCGGGTGGTGGACTTCGGTTCAGAGGCTACCTAGGAAGCAGCTGAAGCGAAGACTAACAGTGTCAAAAGATCGCCTAACCTAAGGTGGGAGGTATCGTGCTGAGGGGTGCGTGGCACATAGGGTGATGTGTCTCGAACGATCCCTCTGGGACACCGGGCGACCTCCCAGAGTATTACAGCCTTACCATGGCAAGGCGGGGCTCTACCATGGTGGATCTTATTTCCCTAGCTACTCGTGGGAAAAAATGAGTAAAAATTTGAAAAATCAGAACCCCAACGGGGGGGATAAATCCCCCGATCCTCAGGAAACTGGGGAACCAATGGAGATCGGAAATCCGACTCCACAAGAGGGACTGGGCGTAGGTCTAGTCTCTCAACAAGAGGAGAGCGGAATTTTACCGCCTCCAGAACTGACTCCAGATCAGGAAAGGGAACTGTTAAAGTCTCCGAAACCTACTGGAGCTGATCAGGATGAGGCTACCATAGCTATGGATAGCCTCAAACTGAAACGTACTCGACTCTCAGGGTCGAAAAGGAAAGCTCTGAGTCGCTTGCTCAAGAGCGGAATGGCTTATGAGACCGCCTTAGAGCAAGTGCTCAAAGATATTGGCAAGCCGAATCAGCAACCGGAGGGGGACAAATCTCAGTCTGGGGCTGGTGGAGCAAGCAAACGCCTGAGATCCGACGACAGTACGCCGGATCACACGGCGAAGAAAGCTTGCTCGGGGGTAGCCAAACCTTCGTACGGGACAGTGGCTGGGGGCAACAGGGTGGGCCTAATCCACCCTGAATATCCTACCACTGCCCTAACAGGCGAACAACTTAGGGCTCTTCAGCGTTCAATTATGAAAGCTGTTAGCCTAATACCCGATGATGGCCCTCAGGTGAGGTTCCAGAGCTGTACTTTTCGGCCTGGATGGTTACAAATCACCTGCGTGGACAACATCAGTGCCAGCTGGCTGGAGGAGGCATCAAAGCAACTCCAACCATGGGAAGGGGCGAAAATTAAATTCGTCAAAGGGCAGGACCTTCCGAAGCCATTCATCTGTGTGGCATACATCCCGGACGATGAGGCCGACGAACGACTCACGGCCGAGATGGTGCTCACAAGGTTGAGAAAAATGAACCACGGTATAACCACTCAGGATTGGGTAATACTGAACCGAGAGGACTCGGGCCGTGGCCAAACATGGACATTCGCCATTGACGAAAGGTCCATAACAGCCTTGGAGGAGCTGGACTTCAAACCCTACTTCGGCTTTGGACAGATTCAGTTCCGTCTGAGAGGCAGCCGTGGAGGGAAAGAACCCTCCCGGACGCAGCCGGAGGAGGGGAAGGAAAGCAAGCCTCCTCTAAAGAATACGGTTGTAAGGGGAGCACCGCAAGGGAAAGGTAAATCCGTCCCGAGTGTTGCGCCTCGGACCAAAAAGCCTGCGAGTGTGGCCTCGGGGAAGGGTAAATCCATCCCGAACAGACCACCACTCAAAAAGGGTGCCGGCACCTCTGAAGGGAAGGGAAGTAAACCGCCCTCTGAGGAAAAGAGCGGGGGAGGACCGCCAAAAGACGGCAAATAAGGGCCTGGCTGATATAACAGTCAGACTCCTGCAGGGTAACCTGCAACATGCCAAGGCCGCCACCTACGTCCTTGGCAAAAAATTCATAGAGGAGCGGATAGATCTGGCCCTCATCCAGGAACCCTGGACCTCCAACACAGGCCGAGTTACCGGCCTGAGTAACACATCTGGTAAGGTAATTGCGGTCAGTTCTGGGGTAAAACCTAGGGCATGCATTCTAGCCAGAAACAACATTAATTATTTTATTCTTTCAGATTTCTGCACCCAAGACATGGCCACAATCCATGTGAAATTTCCAGAGAGGGGGAGCATGACAGAAATGATCGTCTGCTCAGCATACTTTCCTGGAGAAGTGGGTGCGGAACAGCCTCCTCCAGCGGCCGTGCGAGAACTAATTGCCTTCTGCAGGAGGAACAACACCCATCTACTGATAGGATGTGACGCCAATGCGCACCATGAAGCGTGGGGCAGCACAAACATCAACATGAGGGGTGAGTCTCTTTTCAATTACCTGATAGGGGAGGAGCTTACAATTAACAATGTCGGCTCCGAGCCAACCTTTGTCACTAGTATTAGGAAAGAGGTACTAGATCTTACGATCAGCTCAGAATTTCTAAGCAACAAGATATCCAACTGGAGGGTGTCCTCTGAGCCATCATGCTCAGACCACAGGCATATTCAATTCAACATTGAAATAGGCCCCAGACCAGTGGTACAATACCGAAACTTACGGAGCATGGACAGGGAAGGATACAAGACCTCCCTGAAAAACCATCTCCAAAACGGATTGTCCACAATAAATAGTCGTGATCAAATAGATATTGCTGCGGAACATCTACAAACTGCACTTATCTCAGCTTATCACGAAAACTGTCCACTGAGGGAGAAAAGGGATAACCGAAATGCTTCCTGGTGGAACAAAAATCTGGATAAAACACGAAAAGAAGTTCGAAGGTTATTTAACCGAGAATGGGAAAATTACAGGTCTGCTCTAACCACTTACAACAAAGATATCCGGAAAGCAAAACGGGAATCATGGGAACGATTCTGCGAAAATGTGTCCAACACATCAAGTGGAACCCGTATCCACAAGATTCTATCCAGAGAGCCGACACAGGAGCTGGGGTCGTTAAAGCGTCCAGACGGCTCCTTTACGGCATCCAGGAAAGAAACACTAGAGCTATTAGCTAATAACCACTTCCCAGGCAGCCTGATTCTGGACAATCAACCTCTAGTCACAAATATAGGCCGGATAAAACGACCTCACAGAGATGACTGGGTGGTTGCCAACAAAATAATTACACCACAGGCGATAAGATGGGCGGTTAACTCATTCCACCCATACAAATCACCAGGAGAGGATGGCATAGCTCCAGTTCTGTTACAAATCGGACTGGAACATATCATACCTATCATTATAAGACTCTTTAGAGCCAGTTTAGCATGGAACCATATTCCGTCTAACTGGACCGCGACTAGGGTGATCTATATTCCTAAGGTGGGTCGGAATGACCCACACCCAAAATCGCTCAGACCCATTAGTCTGACATCCTTTCTGTTGAAAAGCATGGAGAAAATACTGGATGGGCACATAAGGTGTGGGGCACTGACAAAGCACCCCCTCAATGTTCACCAGTATGCCTACCAGGCTGGCAAATCAACAGAACTTGCCCTCAATAACCTTGTCTCAGGAATAAGCGACGCCCTGGAACGCCAGGAAATAGCAGTCGCTGCATTCCTGGACATAGAAGGAGCATTCAACAATGCACTACCTCACTCCCTATATGAGGCCACTGTCTCTAGAGGGATTGAACCGATACTATGTGACTGGATAAGAACTATGCTTCACAACAGAACTATAACGACCTCTCTACAGGGGGAATGTGTCAGCTTCAAGCCAGCCAGGGGCTGTCCCCAGGGGGGGGTCCTCTCCCCACTGTTATGGTCACTGCTGGTGGATGATCTGCTGGCCATTCTCTCGCTGTGGGACAACAATGGTAATTAATTGGTATCAAAATCGAGTGTTTCCTTCCCGGGCTTGAATAACAGCTCTCATCCTTTCTGGCATAGACTGAATTAAACCAGCAACTGCGTCTTGGGGTATTTGCTCCCACTCGTTTACCAGCGCCTGTTCCAACGCAACCACAGTTTGAAATTCTCCATAGTTCTGCCTAAGCCTTCGTCCTAATTTGTCCCACATATGCTCTATGGGGTTGAGATCCGGACTCCTTGGCGGCCAGTCGAGTACTTTGAGGTATTGCCTAGTCATTCTGGCTATGTACGGCCGAGCATTATCTTGGTGGAACAGTATGTGAAAGGCACAAATTTCTAGCACTTATAGAACCTTTAAAACTTCCGACAAACTGGGAGCACTTTTAAAGACAGGACACACACGTTGCCACGTAGGTGTTCCTTTTTAGTTATTCCTACCAAAACGTGTTGGAAAAAATCTGCTGCAGGACTGTCCACTGGGAATTGGGATATCGCATCAATCTATCATCGTCATATCATCGGTAATTCACCTATGACATTTCAAGAAGCGCCTGCAATTCCATCAAATAATGGTTTGTACAATATTCCACTCCTGGTGCTATGATATGATTGATATTGTTGTTTTTCTGCCATTTCAGATGAGAATTGACAGTCTCCTTCCACCTCTTGTTTACAACCACATTGCAAAGAACGAAAAAACTCATTGGGCAGTTATGTGCAATAACACTATTGTACAACAATTATAAAAAGGAAGAAACAAAATTGAACACTTGAGAAAATCAATATTGAAAAACAAAACCAACAAAGAGCTTTTTGTAGACTGACTTCAATCATAAAATTAATGATGTTTTGTCTGGAATTTTATCACCAGCAAAGCTTGACTTGGTTTTGAAAGTGGCAAGATTGATTTGAACTCGAGAATTTTGAAGGATGTACTTGAATTCATAATGAAATCATTACGGAACGTTGCAAAAACAAATGATATGTTCAGATTTAATTGAGATATTAGATATTCACAATTTTAATACTCGCCATTTAATTAGAATTTCAGGTAGATATATAGAATTGTTTTTTTTTTACATAAAAAAAATTGTTAATTGATATATTTGAAACATTGTTTAAATGATACCGAAATGTATAATATATAAGCACTCATATCATAAATGACAGTATTCGACTACTCATGAATTATTTCTGTAAGTATATAAACGTTGTCGATGAAATCTGAAATAGTTTTGTGAAAAAGGCAGTGTTAGATACAGTGACCAGTGACTAGTCTGATAAGTTTTTAAATGTATGTTAAATCTCACTTTTCATTAATGAGTTTTTAAAAAATAACTTTATTTTACAAGAGGAGTTTTATTTTACTCCTCCAAACTTTATTTAAAAGTTACAATACAATGAAAGTGACTGAGTACTGGTTGGATAAATACTAGTGCATATTATTGCCTCGCAGGGCTATTTATAACATCTACAAAATAATGCCGCTGAATACAGCGAAACACAATATATTATTGTCTCCAAGATCGAACGCGCTGGCCCTGGGTTGATAACGACTCAGCGGTTTCTTAGAAGGTAACCCCATAGTCCTGGAAACGTTGTCAACAACTTTTAGGGTTATAGGTCTTCCAATGTAATGTCTTCTTGGGATTCTTCTTCACGAAGACTTGGTCTTCTTCTTGGGAAAATTCTAGAGATTCCTCTTAGAGCCTTGAATTATCTGTCTGGTGGAGGTGGTGGATCACTTGATCCCATCAGAGCCAGTCTTGTTCTTCTTCTTCTACATTTGCAGAATAGGTGAAGTACCAATAGAGATACAATTAGGGTAATGGTAAAATAGGTAAACCATGAAATATTCTTCTTGACGAAGGGTTGTTGAATCAAGTCATCAAGGGTTTTGGAATACGAGTCCAACTTATGTTTGGCGATGTCCAAGTCATCGACATTCAAGTCGTTCAATTTGAGCGGCTTCAGTTTTGGCAATTGCGATTTTTCAGGAATATCCGCACAACATTCGTATGGGATTTCAACTGGATGGGTACCAAAGGTGACGTGAGACGTTTTTGATCTTCGGGAATTCGCTTGAATTTTTGTGATACCGATAAACGCACTACAGTCAGTTTGGAGTTTCACAACTGAATTTTTGTAAATTATTTCGGTAACTGTGTTTATATTAGGGCAATTCACGGTCGCTTGTAAGGGTTCGGAAAGGATCACTAGCCAAAGATTGCTTTCAAGTTTTTGAACATTATAACCTTGAAATTTCTGATTGATTCGGCCGTTACTTGATGAAGATCCATAGTAATTGTATAAACTAAAGACGATTTGATCTTCACACACTTTTATTTCACCACGACATGTTTCGCAATCACAGTAGCTTCTTCAAGTGATTATACAATAAGCTACGTGCATCCATTTATATACCCTGAACATTAATTACAACTAAAAACACACTTAACCAGACAGTTGATAATTCTAATTAACAATGGTATACCTGCCCTACCTGCATTAATAAAATTGTATCCGAGATGACAAAAGTAAACATTCTAGTCTTAAAATAACAATCAAGTGAAGGAATTTCTATTCAAAAACATTAATTATAACATAACTTAGCAGATTGATTATAAGACTATATGCACATTAGTTCTCTCTAAGAAAACAAATTCAACAATGGTGAATTATTCAAATCAAGTTGATCATTGAGTAGTAGGTTTGTATTTTTAAGTTTATTTATTTCTAATGATTCTAAATGATTTAGCTTTAATCCTTTATTTTCTATGTGTAAAATCTCGAATTCTTCATCAAAAGTGTGATTTTCTTCTAAAAGATGATTTGAATATGTTGAATTTGTTTTCTTATTCACATAACTCATATGATGTTCATGAGTGCGATTTCTAAATGTTCTACCAGTTTGACCAATATATACCTTAGGACAAGTACCACACTTCAATTTATATACCCCTGATTTCTCGAATTTGGGAGTTCTGTCTTTATTATTTTTGATAAACCTTCCCAACGTATTATTTGTTCTATATGCGACTCTTATATCTTGTTTATTTAAAAATGAAGCTACCTTTCTTGTTGGTTGTCCAAAATATGTTAAAGCTCTATAATTCTGATTATCTGTTTTTGTGACCGGAAAAACATTGTGAATAGCTTTTGCGTGGAGTTTTTTAGAAAGTATTGTATCTATTAATTTACTATTGTACCCATTGTTCACTGCCATTTGTTTTGTAATGTTGAGTTCTTTATTGAAATTTTCTGCTGAAAGGGGGAAATTTACTAATCTATGAATCATGCTGTTATAAGCTGCTACTTTATGTTGAAAAGGATGGGAAGAATCGCAATGAATAGTAATATCTGTGTGGGAAGGTTTGTGGTAAATTGAAAAATCATGCTTTTTGTTTATTTTACTTATGGTCAGATCTAAGAAATTAATTGAGTTTGAATTTTCAACTTCAATTGTGAATTTTATGTTTCTATGAATATTATTAATATATTCGTGAAAAATGTTTAATTGCCTGTTAGTACCTGTGAAACATACTAAAACGTCATCCACATATCTATACCAATACAAGAAATGCTTAATTAAAGGATGTTTGTGAATCAACTTCTCAAGGTTATCCATGAATATTTCAGCAAGTAATGGACTCAAAGGATTTCCCATGATCAAACCTTTTGAAGAAGAATAGATTTTATTATCAAATTGAAAATAATTTTGTTTCAGACATAATGACAAAAGGTCTAAGCATTTCTTGTATTGGTATAGATATGTGGATGACGTTTTAGTATGTTTCACAGGTACTAACAGGCAATTAAACATTTTTCACGAATATATTAATAATATTCATAGAAACATAAAATTCACAATTGAAGTTGAAAATTCAAACTCAATTGATTTCTTAAATCTGACCATAAGTAAAATAAACAATAAGCATGATTTTTCAATTTACCACAAACCTTCCCACACAGATATTACTATTCACTGCGATTCTACCCATCCTTTTCAACATAAAGTAGCAGCTTATAACAGCATGATTCATAGATTAGTAAATTTCCCCCTTTCAGCAGAAAATTTCAATAAAGAACTCAACATTATAAAACAAATTGCAGTGAACAATGGGTACAATAGTAAATTAATAGATACAATACTTTCTAAAAAACTCCACGCAAAAGCTATTCACAATGTTTTTCCGGTCACAAAAACAGATAATCAGAATTATAGAGCTTTAACATATTTTGGACAACCAACAAGAAAGGTAGCTTCATTTTTAAATAAACAAGATATAAGAGTCGCATATAGAACAAATAATACGTTGGGAAGGTTTATCAAAAATAATAAAGACAGAACTCCCAAATTCGAGAAATCAGGGGTATATAAATTGAAGTGTGGTACTTGTCCTAAGGTATATATTGGTCAAACTGGTAGAACATTTAGAAATCGCACTCATGAACATCATATGAGTTATGTGAATAAGAAAACAAATTCAACATATTCAAATCATCTTTTAGAAGAAAATCACACTTTTGATGAAGAATTCGAGATTTTACACATAGAAAATAAAGGATTAAAGCTAAATCATTTAGAATCATTAGAAATAAATAAACTTAAAAATACAAACCTACTACTCAATGACCCTTCAGTATCAGGTAACGACACCTGAGACTGACCAAGTTTGCCAATTGGGTGGGTAACCCCAGCCAGTTCTCTTCAGAATTGGATGGGAGGGCCTAACTCAATTCGTGAGTTGGTACGACACTGGCGTCCACGTCGCGGGTGGTGGACTTCGGTTCAGAGGCTACCTAGGAAGCAGCTGAAGCGAAGACTAACAGTGTCAAAAGATCGCCTAACCTAAGGTGGGAGGTATCGTTCTGAGGGGTGCGTGGCACATAGGGTGATGTGTCTCGAACGATCCCTCTGGGACACCGGGCGACCTCCCAGAGTATTACAGCCTTCCCATGGCAAGGCGGGGCTCTACCATGGTGGATCTTATTTCCCTAGCTACTCGTGGGAACAAATGAGTAAAAATTTAAAAAATCAGAACCCCAACGGGGGGGATAAATCCCCCGATCCTCAGGAAACTGGGGAACCAATGGAGATCGGAAATCCGACTCCACAAGAGGGACTGGGCGTAGGTCTAGTCTCTCAACAAGAGGAGAGCGGAATTTTACCGCCTCCAGAACTGACTCCAGATCAGGAAAGGGAACTGTTAAAGTCTCCGAAACCTACTGGAGCTGATCAGGATGAGGCTACCATAGCTATGGATAGCCTCAAACTGAAACGTACTCGACTCTCAGGGTCGAAAAGGAAAGCTCTGAGTCGCTTGCTCAAGAGCGGAATGGCTTATGAGACCGCCTTAGAGCAAGTGCTCAAAGATATTGGCAAGCCGAATCAGCAACCGGAGGGGGACAAATCTCAGTCTGGGGCTGGTGGAGCAAGCAAACGCCTGAGATCCGACGACAGTACGCCGGATCACACGGCGAAGAAAGCTTGCTCGGGGGTAGCCAAACCTTCGTACGGGACAGTGGCTGGGGGCAACAGGGTGGGCCTAATCCACCCTGAATATCCTACCACTGCCCTAACAGGCGAACAACTTAGGGCTCTTCAGCGTTCAATTATGAAAGCTGTTAGCATAATACCCGATGATGGCCCTCAGGTGAGGTTCCAGAGCTGTACTTTTCGGCCTGGATGGTTACAAATCACCTGCGTGGACAACATCAGTGCCAGCTGGCTGGAGGAGGCATCAAAGCAACTCCAACCATGGGAAGGGGCGAAAATTAAATTCGTCAAAGGGCAGGACCTTCCGAAGCCATTCATCTGTGTGGCATACATCCCGGACGATGAGGCCGACGAACGACTCACGGCCGAGATGGTGCTCACAAGGTTGAGAAAAATGAACCACGGTATAACCACTCAGGATTGGGTAATACTGAACCGAGAGGACTCGGGCCGTGGCCAAACATGGACATTCGCCATTGACGAAAGGTCCATAACAGCCTTGGAGGAGCTGGACTTCAAACCCTACTTCGGCTTTGGACAGATTCAGTTCCGTCTGAGAGGCAGCCGTGGAGGGAAAGAACCCTCCCGGACGCAGCCGGAGGAGGGGAAGGAAAGCAAGCCTCCTCTAAAGAAAACGGTTGTAAGGGGAGCACCGCAAGGGAAAGGTAAATCCGTCCCGAGTGTTGCGCCTCGGACCAAAAAGCCTGCGAGTGTGGCCTCGGGGAAGGGTAAATCCATCCCGAACAGACCACCACTCAAAAAGGGTGCCGGCACCTCTGAAGGGAAGGGAAGTAAACCGCCCTCTGAGGAAAAGAGCGGGGGAGGACCGCCAAAAGACGGCAAATAAGGGCCTGGCTGATATAACAGTCAGACTCCTGCAGGGTAACCTGCAACATGCCAAGGCCGCCACTTACGTCCTTGGCAAAAAATTCATAAAGGAGCGGATAGATCTGGCCCTCATCCAGGAACCCTGGACCTCCAACACAGGCCGAGTTACCGGCCTGAGTAACACATCTGGTAAGGTAATTGCGGTCAGTTCTGGGGTAAAACCTAGGGCATGCATTCTAGCCAGAAACAACATTAATTATTTTATTCTTTCAGATTTCTGCACCCAAGACATGGCCACAATCCATGTGAAATTTCCAGAGAGGGGGAGCATGACAGAAATGATCGTCTGCTCAGCATACTTTCCTGGAGAAGTGGGTGCGGAACAGCCTCCTCCAGCGGCCGTGCGAGAACTAATTGCCTTCTGCAGGAGGAACAACACCCATCTACTGATAGGATGTGACGCCAATGCGCACCATGAAGCGTGGGGCAGCACAAACATCAACATGAGGGGTGAGTCTCTTTTCAATTACCTGATAGGGGAGGAGCTTACAATTAACAATGTCGGCTCCGAGCCAACCTTTGTCACTAGTATTAGGAAAGAGGTACTAGATCTTACGATCAGCTCAGAATTTCTAAGCAACAAGATATCCAACTGGAGGGTGTCCTCTGAGCCATCATGCTCAGACCACAGGCATATTCAATTCAACATTGAAATAGGCCCCAGACCAGTGGTACAATACCGAAACATACGGAGCATGGACAGGGAAGGATACAAGACCTCCCTGAAGAACCATCTCCAAAACGGATTGTCCACAATAAATAGTCGTGATCAAATAGATATTGCTGCGGAACATCTACAAACTGCACTTATCTCAGCTTATCACGAAAACTGTCCACTGAGGGAGAAAAGGGATAACCGAAATGCTTCCTGGTGGAACAAAAATCTGGATAAAACACGAAAAGAAGTTCGAAGGTTATTTAACCGAGAATGGGAAAATTACAGGTCTGCTCTAACCACTTACAACAAAGATATCCGGAAAGCAAAACGAGAATCATGGGAACGATTCTGCGAAAATGTGTCCAACACATCAAGTGGAACCCGTATCCACAAGATTCTATCCAGAGAGCCGACACAGGAGCTGGGGTCGTTAAAGCGTCCAGACGGCTCCTTTACGGCATCCAGGAAAGAAACACTAGAGCTATTAGCTAATAACCACTTCCCAGGCAGCCTGATTCTGGACAATCAACCTCTAGTCACAAATATAGGCCGGATAAAACGACCTCACAGAGATGACTGGGTGGTTGCCAACAAAATAATTACACCACAGGCGATAAGATGGGCGGTTAACTCATTCCACCCATACAAATCACCAGGAGAGGATGGCATAGCTCCAGTTCTGTTACAAATCGGACTGGAACATATCATACCTATCATTATAAGACTCTTTAGAGCCAGTTTAGCATGGAACCATATTCCGTCTAACTGGACCGCGACTAGGGTGATCTATATTCCTAAGGTGGGTCGGAATGACCCACACCCAAAATCGCTCAGACCCATTAGTCTGACATCCTTTCTGTTGAAAAGCATGGAGAAAATACTGGATGGGCACATAAGGTGTGGGGCACTGACAAAGCACCCCCTCAATGTTCACCAGTATGCCTACCAGGCTGGCAAATCAACAGAACTTGCCCTCAATAACCTTGTCTCAGGAATAAGCGACGCCCTGGAACGCCAGGAAATAGCAGTCGCTGCATTCCTGGACATAGAAGGAGCATTCAACAATGCACTACCTCACTCCCTATATGAGGCCACTGTCTCTAGAGGGATTGAACCGATACTATGTGACTGGATAAGAACTATGCTTCACAACAGAACTATAACGACCTCTCTACAGGGGGAATGTGTCAGCTTCAAGCCAGCCAGGGGCTGTCCCCAGGGGGGGGTCCTCTCCCCACTGTTATGGTCACTGCTGGTGGATGATCTGCTGGCCATTCTCTCGCTGTGGGAGATTGATCTGCAAGCATATGCTGACGATCTGGTCCTAGTAATAAACGATAAATCCGAAGAGACGATCTCCTACGTCCTTCAAGATATATTGGATACCATATATAAATGGTGTGAGAGGGAGGAAATGTCCATTAACCCCCACAAAATGGTCATAGTACCATTCACCAGGAAAAGGAAGCTGGAACATTTAATACCTCCTTCCATCAATGGTGTAACAATTCCTTTTGCGAGTGAAGCAAAATATCTAGGAATAACCCTGGATAAAAAACTTAATTGGAACTCGCACCTGGAAAAGACTATCCGGAAGGCTAGCCTTTCATTATGGACATGCCGCAGAATATGTGGCAAAACATGGGGCATGTCACCAAAACACGTATACTGGTTGTACGTGACCGTCATACGTCCAATGATAACGTATGGCTCTATAGTCTGGTGGAGCAAGGGACATAAAAAAATGGCCATTGCTAAACTTAACGGACTACAGAGACAAGCGTGCCTGGCGATTACTGGAAGCATTCGCTCCACGCCAACGGCAGCAATGGAAGTCCTCCTTGGATTACTTCATCTCCACATAGTTCTGGAGAGAGAGGCAAGATGGGCAACATACAGACTTTATCAAGCGGCCATTAGTCTACCGCAGGCATGTGTCACGAGAGGCAGCGGCATGCTGGAGGGCATAATAGCTCACAACATTCTAGGAATGCCCTCAGACATCATGCTTAAAACTATCAACCTTCACACGTCCTACACTGTGGTCTTTCCCGAAAGAGAAGACTGGGTCCGTAATGAAACCAACCTATGTAGGGCAAATGAACGTTGGTTCACCGATGGTTCCAAAACTCAGGAAGGCGTCGTAGCCAGAATATATGGGATGAACCCAGTAGTGAAACGCTCGTTCAGTATGGGCAAACTAGCTACGATATTTCAGGCAGAGGTATATGCCATTGAAATGTGTGCCAGGGAGCTGGAAAATCGGCTCCACACACGAAAAACAATAAAAATATTTTCAGATAGTCAAGCAGCACTTAAAGCGCTTGAATCCAACTGCTTTAAATCTAGGGCAGTATGGAACTGCAGAGACACCTTAAACCGACTGGCGCAACGCAACAACGTTACCCTAGTCTGGATACCAGGTCACACAGGCCTAGAAGGAAACGAAATAGCGGACGCCCTAGCAAAAGGGGGGGCCGAAACAACGTTCACTGGACCAGAACCGGTAATCGGTTTAGCATATAGCACTGCCAATAATGTCATAACAGCTTGGGCAGACAATAAAAGACTCGAGTACTGGCGTAGTCTACCGGGCCTAGCCCATTCCAAAGCATTTATTGCTTGTACAAGGAAAAAACAGGACTCTGACAAACTGCTAGAACTCAGCAGAGCGCATCTCAGAGTTATAGTAGGTTTGCTTACTGGCCACTGCAAACTCAAATACCACATGCATAAAATCGGACTTGCACAAGATGCAGAGTGCATGGAGGATGATGAAACGGCTGAACACATTCTGTGTACATGCCCTGCAGCGGCCAGAACCAGATTCTCAATATTTGGCGATACGACAGTAAGGCCAGAAAACCTGGTAAATTGTTCTCCCAATGCATTCCTCAATTTCGTCAAGAGATTGGATATACTGGGAGAAATATAACCATAGGGTGAGCCACAATAGGCCATTGGCCGCAGTGGAGGGCCTGATACGGGCCCACTCACGTTCAAAACCTAACCTAACCTACTACTCAATGACCAACTTGATTTGAATAATTCACCATTGTTGAATTTGTTTTCTTAGAGAGAACTAATGTGCATTTAGTCTCATAATCAATCTGCTAAGTTATGTTATAATTAATGTTTTTGAATAGAAATTCCTTCACTTGATTGTTATTTTAAGACTAGAATGTTTACTTTTGTCATCTCGGATACAATTTTATTAATGAGGGTAGGGCAGGTATACCATTGTTAATTAGAATTATCAACTGTCTGGTTAAGTGTGTTTTTAGTTGTAATTAATGTTCAGGGTATATAAATGGATGTACGTCGCTTATTGTATAATCACTTGAAGAAGCTACTGTGATAGCGAAACATGTCGTGGTGAAATAAAAGTGTGTGAAGATCAAATCGTCTTTAGTTTATACAATTATAACCTTGACTAAAGATTAAAGAACTTCGGCAATTTTGCGGAATTTCTTTGAAGCTTTTGAAAATTTGAGCTTCACATATGGAATTAGAGTCTATTGGGTACGCGAACATGTCGGAGCACAATTCAGTTCTGTGGAAAAGTGGTTTGCATGTTCGTAAGTCCGTCGCTGGTATGAACATTAAAGAATCATCATCTTTCGCGATGAATTTTTCAAAAATCATTAAAATGTGATGGAGGCCAGTTCTGTTATCATATATTGGGATTGGATATAGTTGGTACAAGGTATAAGTTTGAGGATCTATTAATGGAATTCTCAAAACAAAAACTATTTTTGATTCAGTTTGAAAAGCTTTCATTTCTATAATTTCCAGATATTGTGCAATTTTGGAAAGTTTCGGTTGGAGTGGGAGATTATTTCTCCGTAGGTTTTGAGTAATATCTTGTAATGCATTGACCAAATGGTCAGGTGTAATTATTGAAGAATGAATAATATTTAAACGCGCAAAGGTAATTGAATCTAGCATATCATCAACATTTTCTTCAAGGAATAGAAAGCTTTCCATCAATTTCTCACAGATATCAATGAATTTTAGTTTTGCTTGAACCTGACTAATTCTGTCATTCAGTTCACTAATCGTATGTTCTATGACTTTAATGTCGTAATTGAAAGTATTTTCATCAACTTGTAATTTACGAATTGTGGTATTGAAATTTTGGATAACAGAAGTCGTTACTGATATTTGATTTTTCAATAAATTTTCCAATTGGTGTTCATCGTTATTCAACCTATTGATTGAATTCGTGTAGTATTTACCATCTGAAGGATCTAAGTTGCCTGTAATTGACTTAAAAATGCTACCTATACCATCAATTAGGCCTCTTTTATATCTTTTAGTATCTATACTTATTTCTTCAAGTTTTTGATAGATAGAATTTGAGATTTGGGTCAATAGACTGATATGAGTTTTTACTTCAGATCGAAATTCGTTCATACTATGTCCAGTAAATTGAATTGTATTGTTAAGTGTTTCTAAAATTTTACGATTATTTTCGTATGCATCTTTAAACACGGAAATGTCTTTGTTTACGAGTAAAGTCCATTTGTCGTTAGTGAGTACGATATTTCCATTTTCATGGTAATATACACCAACGGTGTTATTAATTGGTTTGATTTGGTATTGTGACACTACTGATCCGACCAGCAGCAGCAACCTGAAAATAAATTATTCTTCAGTATAAGGCTTCATGCGGTCGAAGTTTACTTTTGATCTTTGATTCGTTTTAGGGTTTAAAAGAATTGCAGAATTTTGAAGAATTTGTTCAATTATGAATGGTCCATTAAATTTGTTTTGTAATTTGTCTTTTATTTGGGATTCTTTGACGTAAACTTTATCCATAACTTTATATTCCGGGGTTTCGCCTGATATGTTCTGGTTGAAACGAGCTTTAGCTTTTTCTTTTTGTCTTAGGGTACGTTCACGAGCAATTCTATAAAAATGAGAAATCTTATTATTAAGGTCTTTAACATATTTGGTTATAAGTTGTTCTTGATTGTATAGAGTTTCAGGAGGTCTACTAGCTGTGTGACCAAAAACTAATTCATGGGGAGTAAATCCATGAGTTTTATTTACAGAGTTGTTGTAACAAATACATGCATAGGGGATAACATTGAATGGGTGTTCGTCTGGGTGTTCGGCCATATGTATGCGAATCATTTCGAGGAGAGTTGCGTGGAATCGTTCTACTGAACCGTTTGATTGGGTGTGATTCACACTAGAATATGTAAGTTTTATGTCGTAAGAAAGACAAAGATCTTTGAGGATTGCGTTATCAAATTCTCTGCCATAGTCGCAGTGAATTCTTAAAGGTGTTCCGTAATGTTGAAAATACGAAATCAAGGTGTTAGCTACAGTTCGTCCTGTTTTATCTTCTAGGGGATACACTTGCGTAAATTTCGTCAGTTCGTCTCGTATGCTTAGTGCATAATTTCTAGTTGGAACTTCTACTATGTCTATGTTTATTCTTTCAAATGCAGTTCTAGGTGTTTCAGTTATGACAAGTGGATTACTAAGATTTTTCCTACATATTTTGGTTTTTTGACAAATTTCGCATGTTTTGATATAATTCTCGACACATTTCGTTAAACCGGGCCAATTATACTTTTCTTTAATTCTCCGAATAGTTTCATTGATTTCTCTATGGAGATTAGCTTTTCCTTTATGATACTGATCGATTATAATTGGAATTTGGTCAGGGTCTGGGACAGTAACAATATTTTGACACACTTTAAATTTTATTTCCTTTTCAGCGAAAATAAAACAAAGTATTTCAAGTATCGGTAGTTCGAGATTATTCTCAACACAGTAGAGAATGTGAGAAGGGTCAAGTTCATTTTGATTTCTATACAAAGATAGAAACAAATGTTCTACCACAGAATCTACATCAAATGTTAGTGGAACAATATAGTATTTTCGGTTTTTGACAGATTTACTTGACAAAATATTGATTTTGAGACTTCGAAAGTCATATTCCTGTTCGAATAAATCATCGAATATTGTGTAGTGAAAATCTTTGACATTTTTCTGTTGGGGAAAAGTCAGGATATGTTTGTTTTCTTTATCAAGTAATTGACAATTTGAATATTCAACTTTTGAATAGTCAATAAGAGATCTTGTTTTATATAAGTTTACGAAATTTCGAAGTTCTTGTGCTGTTTGTTCGATGGAAAATGCATCTTCTTGATTATCTGTAGTTTCCTCTGTCTCAGAAGTAATTTCTGGGTCAGGTGGTTTTTCTTTAAGTTCAGGGTTCGACTTATTTTGCTCTTCTTCACTGTCTGTGATTATTTGTATATCAGGGTCTTCATTCGAGGGTAATAATAATGTACCGGAAGTGAGAATTTTTGAATTTATGACGAAGCATCCTTTGGGTGAATTAATTTTAATTCTGGACAGTGCGTCAGCATTTTTATTGATTTTTCCTGGTTTGTAAATAATTTCATAATCGTACTCCTCTAATTTGAGGCGCCACCTGGCAAGTCTGCTTCCAGGGTCCTTGATAGAAAATAACCAAGTAAGTGGGCGGTGGTCAGTAATCAATTTGAACTTTCTTCCAAATAGGTGTAATGTTTGACAGCCCATACTATAGCTAAAAGTTCCCTTTCTATTGTGGAATATTTAGATTCTGCAGAACAGAGTGTCCTTGAGGCGTAAGCGATAGGTAGGTCTTTACCAATTGGGCCTTGGGAGAGGACAGCACCAATAGCAAATGCACTGGCATCTGTGGTGAGCAGAAATGTCTCCTCAAAATTGGGGTATATGAGAATAGGTGTCGAAACGAGTGTTTGTTTCAATACTTTGAAAGAAATTTGACATTCATTGCCAAAAATGAATGGGGTGTCTTTTTGAAGTAGTTTGGTGAGTGGTTTCGAGATTTTGGCAAAATTTGGAATGAAACGCCTGTAGTATCCAGCCAATCCAAGAAAGGATTTGATCTCTTTCTGGTTTTTGGGTTCTGGAAAATTTATTATACAGTCGACTTTGCTTGGATTTGGTTTCACACCATCTTTGGTAATGAGATGACCAAGATATGCTACTTCCTTCCTGAGGAATTCGCATTTGTCTGGCTGTATTTTCAGATTTGCATGTCTGAGTCTTTTGAAAACTTCTTTCAGTCGAGAAATGTGTTCATGTATCGTGGGAGAGTAAATGATGATGTCGTCCATATAGACGAGGCATCGCTCATTCTGGATTCCAAGTAATATGTTATCCATCACTCTCTGAAATGTCGCAGGAGCGTTCTTCAGTCCAAATGGCATTCGAATGAATTCGTAATGACCATTCTCAACTGTGAATGCAGTTTTGGAGATGTCTTTTGTATCTATCTCTATCTGGTGGAAGCCAGAAGCTAGATCCAAGGTAGTGAAATATTGGCATTTGCCAAGTTGATCTAAGAGATCAGATATCATTGGCAGCGGGTATTTATCGTCCTCAGTAAGTTCATTCAACTTCCTGTAGTCGACGACGACTCGCCATTTCTGTTTACCAGAAGCGTCGATCTTCTTTGGGACAACCCACACAGGGGATGACCACGGCGAAATAGAAGGGCGTATAATGCCATCTTCTAGCATTTTATTCATCTGTTTTTTCACCTCTTCTTTATGAACTTGAGGATACCGATATGACTTTGTAAAAACAAGTTTCGCGTCTTTTGTGTCAATAGAGTGTTTTATTTCGTTGGTGAGCGTTAGCTTGTCACCCTCTAAATAAAATATGTCAGAATATTCGAGGCAAACATTCGTAATAAGTTCTTCATTCAGATGTTCTAAACGTAACTGATTTTGAGTTTCAAAATATCTGTCTGTCTGAATGTTTGAATTTTCGGTTTCATTGAAATTATTGATAGAATAATTTTGAATTGGTTCAATTTTTATTTCGGAAAAATTGACAGTTTTTGGTATTGCGTTAGCGTTAATCACCGAGGTCAAAAATTCGCCTTTGTGATTTACTTTCACTAATGCGTTAGGTAGTCTCACACTTTCCTTTACCTGGGCTAACAGTATAGCTTCGGTATTGAGAAGATTACATTTAAGTTTAAAAATCCGTTCTGTACGAGCTTCACGAAATTGTGTTTTGTATGTCATCCATGGGCGTAACGATAATATTTTTAGTGGGTTCTTTAGGGTCAGTTACTTTAATTAGGAGTATAGTTTTGAAATCAGTTATGAGCTGTTTACTTTTTAAATTAACTATACAGTGATAGTGTTCCAAAAAATCGGAACCTAAGAGACCGTCAAATTCTATGTCTAAATTGTAAATGAAAACCTTATGAGGGTTACCTGTACAAAAAGGTATTAGTACTGATTCTGAAATTATAATTTTTTGGTCAGTAATGCCCTGTATTACCATATTTTCTTGTGATCTGTTGGCATAATTTTGAACTGTTTTTGGTTTGAAGATAGACAAACCGGCACCTGTATGTATTAATATTCTGTAGGTATTGGTTGCGTCCATGATGTAATATAAATTTTTTGAATTTATTGTGAGCGATTGGGTTACAGGAAAATTTGTTCTGGGAAGTTCAAGTTCGGGTTGAGATTGTCCGATATATTCAGAGTTTGTACCTGTGCTTGGAGCTCTGAAATTGGGTATAGACCCAATCAATCAATCGATAGCGATTGATTGATTGGTGGATCGAAAGTTGTCGGACCCAGAGGAAAATCCTGATAGTTTTCATACGAGTTTGCTTGAGTTTCTGAATATTCAAAGTTATACGAATCAGCTGTATGATCGTAAGGGTTGGACTGGTGATTCGTGTTCTCTTGGTATTCTTGATAGTCAGCAGTATAACTATCAGTACCAAAGTCTTGATAATCACCTGTATGATTATCGGAGTATTCCGGTTCTTGATAATTAGCTGTATAATTATCAGAATTTTGATTTTGAGAATTTAGGTGATGAGTTCTCTGAGTATTAAATCTATTGAAAGTTGGATTTTGCTGAATAGCTAAGGGCCTTTGCTGGTTAAAATTTGGGTTTGGCCTAATTACTGGTGGCCTAATTTGGGATTGATTTTGATTCATTGGTTGATTTGATTGATTCGGTGTTGGATTCTGGTTGAACCTGGGATTTTGCTGAAAGTTCGTATTATGTTGAGGAATGTTAGGTCTTTGTGGGTTTTGTTGTGAATGCTGAAATGACTGAAATTGTCTTGTTCTACATTCATTCAAATTATGGCCCTGACGTTTACACAAAGAACAAAATTTCTGTTGGTTTAGGTTTGGATTCACTTTTCTCTGTTGGTTAGAATGTGTGTTAGGGTTTTTGTGCAATGAAATTTTATGTTGTTGGAAATAGTTCAATTGCATTTCTCTTCGCACTCTCTGCATTGCAGTGAGCATGTCACCGGGATTACCTGCCCTAACAATGAGTCCAATTTGAGGATCTAAACCTGCCAAAAGAGTGTTCAACGTCATAGTCTCAATGAGTGCAGATTGTGAATTTTTCTGTTCTGGAGTGAGATTTTGTTTCTGAACATTTGAATGCATTTTTGCGTTGTGCGTTTGTAGCCTATTTATAAATGTCAGAGGTGATTCGCCAGGTAATTGGTGAATTCTCTGTAAATCTTGAATCAATGAGGTCAAATCACGTGTATCACCAAAATATTGATTTAAAAGAATTCTAATTTCAAGTTTGGGGATTTCTAGAACTTATTAATTCTGCTGCTTTTCCTCTTAGTTTATTTTTGATATGCAATATTACTAGCCTTCTTTGGTCTTGAACGGCCATGCGGTAAGCAGTATTACACGCTTCCGTAAAAGTATTGAGGAATATTTGATCGCCATCATATTCCGGCATTATAGAAAATATTTCACTTAATTTGTAGGGTTCAACCTCAGCTGGGGGAGGATTTTGGGGTTGAGCCATCATTAAGTAGATAAAAGAACTGGTTTTTCAAAATAAAATCACTTGTAAATAAACGAGATGATTCTTATAGTTGCTTACCAAAGAATGTCCATGCGGAGGATGAAATCCGACTTCACTAGCGTTGCTCCAGAGAAAGTAAGCGTTCGCGTTTTCTTTTTCTGTTGAAGAGACCGTCCTTCCGTGGTTCTTTGCTGTCTTTTGTTGCTTGTAGTGTAGCTGGGCTTCGTGTTGGTTCTCTTCCTTTGAAGGATTGAAATCCACCTCCTTCGGTTAGGTTTTTCCTTGTTCCGCAGGAGTTTAAGGATCCGTACGACTGCGCCAATTGTTAAATCTCACTTTTCATTAATGAGTTTTTAAAAAATAACTTTATTTTACAAGAGGAGTTTTATTTTACTCCTCCAAACTTTATTTAAAAGTTACAATACAATGAAAGTGACTGAGTACTGGTTGGATAAATACTAGTGCATATTATTGCCTCGCAGGGCTATTTATAACATCTACAAAATAATGCCGCTGAATACAGCGAAACACAATATATTATTGTCTCCAAGATCGGACGCGCTGGCCCTGGGTTGATAACGACTCAGCGGTTTCTTCGAAGGTGACCCCATAGTCCTGGAAACGTCGTCATCAAATTGGCATATAACATGTATATGAGTAAACTTAAGGACGAATAAATATTTATTCATCATATCATTCATTTACCGCATTTCACATCCACACTTTAGAATAAAGTAGAAATAAAGCATTTTACAAATCACACATTTTTGTGGCACCTGAGGTTATGGAATAATGTCAACATCATAGAGGGGTTTTGATTTCTTTCATCAGATTGTTGTTTGATAATAATTTCTCTTTCTCTTCTCATTCAACTAGTATTACAACAGATCTCAAGCAGCAAAGATTAGTCGAATGTACATCACCACTCCACGTAGAAAATACGTCGAAACAACGGTCGATTCGACGTGAATTTGACGACACAATGTCATAGTGGAAAAGACGTCGACCTGTGACGTTCAATCGACGACGAAATGTACCTTTCTGATAACGTGATACAGACGTACTGTGGACGTTCAAAATCATCTACGGAAGGTATATATAGGTTCGTTCGAGCAGCAGTTTGCAATCGTTGTCTACTGGACGACGCATATGCAGTTATTGTAAGCGTTCTCAAAAATTAACTTCGCACATGTCATCCAGTTGGCAACGGTTGCAAACAGCTGCTCGAACGAACACTTTTAAATAAGGAAATCACAATAACCAAGTCAAATCTGTTATTTTATTATACATAAATACAAAACACATATTCATCCAGGTAACACAGATGGTAGGTAGGGTGGCTAAGATATAGATAGCTGCTAAAATATTTTTTTTGATTGTTTACTAGGAGAAGACCAAAGTCTAGTAGATTTTCACAAAAAAAATTGTAATAATGTAATATAAATATGACATGTTTCGAATTACACATTATCCTCGAGATCACATTTGAGGAAGTTGAAATTCGAAACTAATGTTAATCTTAGGGTTTATCAAATTTGGTTTGTGAAAGTATACCAGTTTGAATTTTCTTATACTAATGCTGAAATATTTACTTCATAACTTTGAGATTACTTCTGTACGAAGATGGAGTTTGATTTAAAATAAAGTTCAAATTGTTGTACAGACGAATGTTTTTATTATAATCAATCTCTTGAAGGATTGACAGACATGAATATTCACGAAAACTTGAGAGAGAGAAAGTCACTAGAATAACTAACTAGTTTTGGCGCTAGACTTGATTGTTCAACTTAATGGTGGATTTATGCAGCAATCATAAGTCATAAATCTTAAGTCATAAGGAAGAATATTCGTCAATGATTGGTTGGAATATACGGAACAACCAATCATTGACGATTATTCTTCCTTATGACTTAAGACTTATGATTGCTGCATAAATCCACCATAACACTCCCTCTCAATCAAAACACTGAATTCAAATGAATTAACAAAATAACAAAACACTAATTATCAATTAGTAAACTTAAATTGATCCTGTATTTAATGAATAATTCACCTGCAAGATTCTTGGTTAAAATATCTGCAAGTTGTTCGGTTATAGGAATATATTTTACTAAAACTTGATTGTTCTTGACTAAATCTTTAGTAAAATAAAATTTCACATCAATGTGCTTTAGCCTTTTATGTTACCACTTTTGGGTAAGTTTGATACAGGACTGATTGTCCTCATAAATTGTAAACGTAGTCTTTGCAAAACCAAGATCATACAATAAATTCGACAACCATATCCCTTCTTCAGCTGATTCTGCGAGAGCCACATATTCAGCCTCCATTGACGACATGGCTACTGTACTTTGCTTTTTAGTGCTCCAACAAATTGTGCATCCAAAAACTTTGAATAGGTAGCCAGTAGTTGATTTTCTGTCTTCCTGGTCCCAATCTGCATCTGCAAATCCAACCAGTTTTAGATCACAATTTTTGTGATAGAACAGTTCATAGTTTGCAGTTCCCTTGAGATACCTCAATATGCGTTTGAGTTTTTTCCACAAATTTTCTGATGGTTTGCTCTGGTATCTACTTCAAATATTAACTGAAGTACTTAAGTCAGGTCGAGTTGCCAACATAAGGTACATAAGACTTCCTATTAACTCACGAATGGGTTTGTTTTCAGTTTTTGCAGTGACTATTATATCTGATGTGTTCATTGGTGCAGTTTCCATTGGAGTTTTTATTTCCTTGCAATCACTCATTTGAAAACGACGCAACAAATCAAAAATGTAATTTCTTCGGCTCAAATATATACCATCTTCAGTTAGTCTTATACTTATTCCTAGAAAAGTTTTTATTGTTTCAAGATCTTGCATTTCAAACTCTTTTCCTAATTTTAACTTCTGACTCTGAGTTTCACTGTCTTGACTACTGACTAAAAGTATGTCATCCACATACAGTAACAAGTACGTTACATTATTTTTGTTTGACTTCATTTTCAAACATGGATCACATTGAGATTTTCTAAGGTTTTCCTTCTGCGCAAACTCGTCAAATCTTTTATTCCAGCAGTAGGGGGCTTGCTTGAGCCCATATAATGCTTTGTTTAGTTTGCAGATTTTGCCTTCATCTTTAAGGCCTTCTGATATAACCATGTAAATATTTTCTTCTATTTTTCCATGAAAGAATGCGGACTTGACGACTATTTGCTGTACTTTAGGTTATGTAAATTAGCAACTGCTAACAGGGTTCTCACGGTCGTTAGCCCTGCAAAACGAGCATATATTCTTACGAAATCCAGTCCCTCTTTCTGCATGAAGCCTTTTGCCACCAGTCGTGCTTTGTATTTAACAATTTCAACTGAATCACCCACTTTTACTCAAAAAACCAATTTGCTTCTTATTGGATTAGCTACCTGTGGATTTTCTACCAGTTTCCAAGTATTATTCTTTTCTAGTGAATTGATTTCCTCCTTCAAAGCATTTTCCCACATTTTGAAATCAGGTCTTGTTTTTGCATCCTCGAGAGTTCCAGGTACTTCATCAACAAAAGACGCAGCATTTGATGCGAGATGCTCCATTTCAGCCTCATCCACATAATCATCAAGATATACAGGCTGTTTTCTTGTTCTAGTGCTTCGTCTTATGTTTAAGTCTTGTTCATTTTCGCTTTCTGCATCCGAGGTTTCTTTATTCTTCTCATATTCTTCAATTTCGTGATATTCCAGGATATTTTTTACATCTGGGTTCTCATTGTTAACAATAAGAGATTTAATATCGTTTTCTGTCTCTCTAACTTCAATCACGGTAACATTTGTGTGTAAATTACTGATAGTTTTAGTTTCATCAAAAATTACATTCCTTGATATTACTAATTTTTCTTTGTGTAACCAACCATGATGTTTATTTTTCCTTTAGAATCAAACTTCACTTTTTGCTTTTCTCTTGGTATGTGGCTGTAAACAATACTTCCAAAAACTTTTATATTTTTCAAGTTTGGTTTCTTCTTATAAAACATTTCGGCTGGGGTAAGATCAACTTTCAGAGCAGCTGTAGGACATCGGTTCAGTTGGTACGTAGCACAGAGTATGGCCTTGCCCCACAAAAATTTTGGCAACTTTGAATGCAACAACATTGCTCTTCTTTTTTCAATCAGGGTTCTGTTTAATCGTTCGGCAGACCCATTCATTTCAGGATTATAGGCAACAATATATCGAATCTGTATTCCGTTGGCTTTGCAAAAACTGTTAAAATGATTTGAATAATACTCTCGTCCATTATCACAATGAAGAGAACCAATCCTGTAACCAAACTGATTAGAAACATAGGCTTCATAATTTTTAAAACTTTCAAAGACTTCACTTTTATTTTCTAGCAAGTAAACAACTGAAAAGTAAGTATAGTCATCAAGAAAGGTTTGAAAGCATTTTTTGTTATCATATGTTGAGGGTGTAATTGGCCCACAGATGTCGCTGTGAACCAGTTCCAGCGGTCTTTTGGCTGTATTTTCCCTAACTTTAGCAAATGGTAGGCGTGTAATCTCTGACTGTGCACAAATTGAAAAAACGTCAGTACTTTTAGCATCTGAATCATTAATATTGAGACCGTCTACCATTTTTGACAATTTTGACAAATTTTGATGACCTAAATGACCTAATCTATTGTGCCATACCCTTTGACTTGCCTTTTCACACAAATTTACTTGAGATTCAATCACAAAAAGATTATTTACTCTTTTTCCTTGAGCTATTATTTTGCTATTTTTGGAAATAAACACAGAACCAGAACAAAAAATTGTTTTTAAACCAGCCTTCTCTAGCTTTTGTACACATAACAAATTATGCCTTGAATTTCTAACAAACAATACATCTTTAATCTCTGCCGGGCAAGCGCCGCCACCTACATTAAGCATAACATCAATATTACCTATTTTAGTGGCTTTTAATGATTTTTCTGCCTTGGCAACAGCAACAGTTATTGGATTATCAAGATTACTTACAGTACTAAAATACAGTTCGTTATTCATTATGTGATCCGTTGCTCCGGAGTCGACCAACCACGTTACAACATTCTCCTTGCTCCCAATTTCACATTCCATAGCTATGGCTACAAAAGCGAGTGGGCTTGATTCTTGAGATTGCTCTTCTGCTTCAGCTTGCTGCGCATGCCTTTTATTAAACCAGCAGTTCTTCCGCATGTGCCCCAATTTGTTACAGTTATAACACTTCACTACTTGGTTACCTGGTCGAGGATTCGACTGAGTTGCTGCCCCATTATTGGTATCGTTAAATGGCTTATTGAACCTTTTGCGAGGTTTATGTACTCCAAAACCACTGCTAAATGCTATTGATGATGATCCACAAACATCAGTTTCTGTAGAGCTTTTCTTCATTTCCCGGTCCAACAGCTTGCCTTTTACAAACTCAAGGGTTCATTTTTCCGGTTCTAAGTTTTCCAGGGCTGTCACCATCGCATCATACTGTTTTGGTAAAGTAAGAAGTATGTGACACACAACATCGAGCTCTTCCAAGGTAGCCCCTACAAACTTCAGCTCACGTATTGCCTCCTCAAACTTTCTAAAGCGTTTCGCCCCTGTCGAGCTTCATGACTAACAGCTTCTTTTGTAGATACAACTGGCCAGCTACGCCTTTCCTTTGGTAAACTTTACTCAAGGCAGCCCACATTTGAAAAGCGGTAGACTTGTCTTTAATGTACTCAAGGTGGGTATTCGATACACACTGGACAATTATAGATTTGTACTTTTTGTCCTTTTTTGTGAATGCATCTGTGGGTGTGGTAGCCTCACCTTCAATGCATTCCATCACCTCTTGTTGATCATGAATTATCTCCATTCGGAACTTCCAAATATCAAAGTTCTTCCCATCAAATTGAACAATGCCGTATTTGCAAACTGTGTTATAATCCATGTTCAAGTGTATTCTTAACAAATACATATATTACTAAAACTCCACCATCACCAGAAACGGGGTGCTGGGCCCATAACCTGTTGAGATTACTTTAGTACGAAGATGGAGTTTAATTTAAAATGTTGTTCAAATTGTTGTACAGAGACTACAGACGAATGTTTTTATTATAATCAATTTCTTGAAGGATTGACAGACATGAATATTCACGAAAACTTGAAAGAGAGAAAGTCACTAGGATAAAAAGTCACTAGAATAACTGACTAGTATTGGCACTAGATTTGATTGCTCAACTTAACACATCATAAAGGAAATGATATCCATTTATTACTGTTCTGGGTTGGGTCAATTACATACATTTCGTAATTATACCATTTATATTAAAAAGTTCCAAATTTGGTAGCAGTTTGCTTACAATACAATACAACAGATTTTGATTCAAAAGGGTAAGTATAGAAAGATTAATAGTAAACTTTTGACCTTATAACAAAATTTTCAGCATTAACTATAATGTTATTAATTTTTAGTATGCAATACTGATTATTCACAATAACAGTAGACGAAGGAATATGCTGCTACAGTATGACCAAAATTATTATGTTTAACCTTATTATTTCGTTTAATAGAATTAGAAGATTGATCTAATAGTGGTCCATTAAAATGTTGCCTTTCACATTTCTTTGTGATGCTCTCACTAATGGACGATACATTATTAGCTTCTGTCAGATGACAAAACAGTTGTTCTTAAGGTTCATTAGGCGATTTCAAAGACTTTTTTTTATTTCATTTAAGTAGTTTTTAAAAGGAAAAGCAGTGATATTGTCCAAAGGACCACACAATCGCGCTTCCTCACTCAAATGACTCAACACATGAACATTATAAACTAAAAACTTTAATCCATATAGGTTTTTGGAATGAGATATAAAGCAGTCGAGTTATTTTCTATGAACATCAAAACCAAAATTTGCAAAGTGCCTTTCAGATAACAGTAGCATGCAATAAAATAAAGTGCTGATACATAGCCTTATCAATATCTTTCAAAATCAGAACACCTAAATAAACTAAAAGAGTTCTTAATTCCGATGCTTTGAAGCTAGCGACCTCTGAAAGACTTCGAGGTTTTCTGTTGAACTCTGAGACAACAAATTTTTCATAGAAAATTAAGTTTTCTGATATTTTTGTAACCTCTTCACCACATAATCGAACTTGCAAGTCAACACCTATCCATGTGAGAAGAAGCTTCTTCATAACACCTAAGTATAAGCAATGAAGTAGAGTCAATAGAAAATTTGGAAACCATTCCAATATTCAAGTCTTTCAACGGTGAAACTCCAGTGTGATGATTTTGATCAGATTTTAACAAAAATGACTGATCCGATCTCCTTGGCGCCGATATGTTATTAAAAATCATCCTGTGTTTGAAGAAGTCTCCTTCTTTAGAACATCGATCACACCCTGAATAACCATTGTGCGATTTTATACATTTTATAAAGACCCGAGCTGGGGCATCACAAATAAAACTATGAAAATTATAAATTTTATCTTTGAAGGGTAAACCATTCTCCAGTAGGAACGCAAGATCATTAATGAAATCATTCAAATAATCAGCTAGTGGGCTGGGTTTAGGATTTCAAAAACAACACCTATGGCGAATGGTTTCACTTTCATACTGCTATTTACAATTAAACCCAAGATAGGCCAAAACTGCACTGAAGAGCTTCTAAATAGAGGTAAACCATCAATATCAAATGATAATAAAATATCATTTGAAACTATGGAAAACACATGAAGTAGATCAGTTTCTGAACTTTGAGTTACTTTATTACGAATTGCCCATTTCTTTAGTTCACTGTGTAAGTCATAAGAGTTTTATCAAATTGATATGAGTCACTTGCCTTACCTAAATGACTTACCAACCCTAATTCCAATTCAGAGTTAGATCCTATGCTTTCGCAATTTTCAGTTTCACTAATATTAATTAAATTTTCAGAACTAACACTAGTGTTGGTGACATCAGTACTAAAAATTATATCAATGGTATTATTACTATGTATCACTGTTTCACTAACAAGTGAAGAAGTCTGATTCAAATTATCATTGAGGGTTTCATCTTCAAGAATTGTATTTTTATCTTTTGTACTGTATTTTTGAGCTTGTTATCACCCTGTTATCTCCCAAACGGCAATTTATGCTATCTCTTCAGAGAGGGCGTTTACATCCGCTTTCCTAAATTAAAATTCACGAGTTTCACAAGACCAGTTTTTAGTACACTGCTTGCTTTTTGGCAATGTTGAACATTTCGATACAACTAATCAGTAACAATAATTAACATCCTTGTGGTTAAGTGTAATCATTGAAATACAATTAATGAAATCAATCTTTTGCCTGGTGTTAGGTAAGTGATCGTCAGGTTTATTTGCTTAACTTTGTGTTAGCATTATTTCATCATGATAGATCAACGGCATTATCTTTATTTTTAGTTTTTTCAATACTGAAATGCAAACACTCAAATACAAGTGTGAAGCAAGTTCCCGAGTTTATTTTCCCTCTTTGCGAGAACCCAAATCGACTCTGTTACATCTTGTCGCCCAGGCCGTTGTTTGTTAAATCCGCAAAAAAGTATTTGCAACAGGTTTACCTACTCCTGGATCTTCAAAACAAATTTCATAAAATACATTAAAAATTCGCTCGAATAACCACAGAGTACAGTGTACTCTGTGATCATAACGCTGTGTACCTACCCAGAAGAACAGTATATAATGAAGTGCACGGCATAAGCGCTTCGACCAATGCTAGGTTATTACCTAACAAACTGGATGAATAGTCGTTGAATCGCTAACAATTTTGAATGGTTATTCTGTCTACATAAGGTTAGTCAGGTTAGGTAGGGTTGACTAGTATTTGAGGCAATTTCAAGTCAGTTTGCCTTCTTCTTGTCGGTCAATCAAACTTACTGCTATTACAGTGACCAATCACAGAGCCATGCACTTTTTAGTCGTCTCAGAATAATGAGTTCAGTATGTTTACCAATCACAATTTAATACGAGTGCTATATTTTGATTGGTTGAAAAAAAGTCTGTGTATTTTGAATGTGAAATGACATTTGACATTTTGACTTCATGAGTTGATGTCGATTTGTGGTTGTTCCACAAAATGGCCTGAGTCTTATGATAATGAGGTGTAATATCCAATAAAATTAAAACTTTTCTGAATGTGCATATCCGGTTTTCTTTACGTTTCTTTAGTTCCTATATAGTGATATGGTGAAACGACAGGAATCTTCAGTTTTCGCTAATTTGTCGATCAAGATTTTTTTTTTAAATTAAATATAACCTGAAAAGTTTTACGTAGGTACTTAAATATAACAAAACGACAGACACCAAGCAATTTGCGGACAATATGGAGGAAAAGTGAAAATATTACCTAGTTCTTCATTTTTTCTGCTATATTGTAAGTTATGTCGGTTACAAGAAATTTTTGACAGAGTTTTGTCCCCAAAAAAATATTATTCAACTCAAAAAGCACTTTGATATTTATCTTGTTTTGTACACGTTTTGATACCTATGAATAACAAGGTAAAGAAATGTAGTGAAGACAAACTGAAATACTCATTTTTTTTTAGAAACCTACTCACATAATGTATTCTGTAATAGAATTCAAACAGGAAGCAGATGGTGGTGGACTATCCATGGTTAAAGGCGTGAACAGCAATTAAGATAAAATAATGAATAAGATAATTTAAGGAATAAGGCATAAAAACGACAGTTTATAGGGATCACTAAATGAAATAATGATTAAAGTATCAACCAATCTAATCACGGCTTTGATGACAATGACGTTTTATGTTCTGTGTAAATTCTGTCAAATGGAGCTGTCATCTGGCAATATATTTTCTGTCCGTTTATTTATCAAGAAATAGGTTATCTTAAAAAAAATCCTCTAGACTTATAATAAAAGAAAATTAGTATCCAACATCTGTGAAAAACTTCAAATCGTCAATGGACGACGGACTTCTTATTGAGCAGGTTTCAGGATTTCTGCAACTTTATGCTAAATCTGATTCTAGATTTTAAAATATTAGATTGAAAGAAAATGCTTGGAAAACCATTGCCATTATAATGGAAGAAACACGTAAGTACCAAGATAGATGGTAGGAGACCGATTTTTCAAATTATATTATCTTGTAGCTGAAGCTTGTGAACATCGCTGGAAGCTTCTCAGAAATAAATATACAGGCCTAAAACGGGAAATAAAGAATACCCCATCTGGTTCTGAGGCCAGTGAGAATTCTTGGCACTATTTTAGATCAGTGGGCTTCTTAGACAAATTTCTCCAAAAAAGGAAGTGGGTCTTTTGATCAAAGTTGAAACATTTAATACTATTGTTGACTTTTCGGTCATACTCTAATATGCAAAAAGCCAATAGGCCAGAAAGCCAAGAATGGGATTCATTTTCAACAATAACATCTAAACCAAGTGATAGCCAGGAGAATGACTCACCAGATGAAGACGTTTTACCAGAAAGTGAGGAAGAAGGGGCTGGAACTCCAGATTCTTCAAAAAAATTCCTTTCTCAGAAAGGATAGATGAAAGTCAGAATCCAGGATGCCGTAAAAGTGGCAAAATTCCATGTTGCAAACCGAGTTCAAATATTACAACTCTCAAGAGAAATCATAATGAAACTATTTCTAGACATAACCTTCCCTCCAAAAAAGTTAAATCTGATACAGCATTATCTGAGAAAATTGGTGGATGTTTTGAGACATTTAACAAGGTTTTGGAGAAAAATATCAATGAGCAGCAACCAACATCTATGACAGTGACAGATGAACATTTTGTAAGGAGCCTAGCTGCAGACATGCCTATATTTACACAAAAACAAAACATGATATTGAAAAAGAAAATGTATCAAGTAGAAGACTCCTATGCTGGGGGTAACCAAATCATTTTGTACCTGGTGTTTTTGAGAGTATGATGGACTGATATTTTGTTGACTCCTAGTTTTACTTCAATGGACTGTTTATTTTATTTTATCTGTTGTTCTTAAGAGTATATTTTTATTTTCTACATTGTCAAAACCGTGGACAGATTTTGTGTTTTAGTTCTACTTTAGACAAGCTTGGGAACCTGAATAAAAAAACTATATTGAACTCATTTTGATTTATTTTCATGAATAATAAAAGTACGTTTCCTCCGCAGTTATCTAGTATACATTTATGTCTTGAAATGATCTGGAATACCTCCTTTATTCACCAAATTCCATTGATATTGTAGTGCTCCTTGATCTGAAATGAAGTAATCAGCCAGTATATCCCTAAGAAGTTAATTAGAAGATGATGAATTGTTGACCCCAAGACGTCCTACAGATGTCAAGTTTGTATGTCCTTCACCCAAGGAGTCTACAAATCCTGTGGGGCAGTATCTTTTTTTTTACTGGAATATCTTCTTCTCCTTTCTGGATATAATTGTGGAGCACAACACATGCCATCACAATTTTATCACATAAATCAATGTTTCTAATCATTGGCCTGGCTCTACATAATCGGTAATTGAATACATTCTGTTTTTCTTCCAAATATTTTCCAGCATTGAATTTTGGAATATGTATGAGTCATGGTTTGAGCCTTCTCTGCCAATATCTACATATGTAAATTTATAGTAGGCATCACATGCAGCCATGAGCTAAAAGTAAAAGAATTGTACATTTATTGATTTACATGACAATATTGTGTAGTTTACCTGAAGGATTGCTTGAAGGAAAAATATGTAGTACCTGAAAGCTTTGGGCATTGGATGACAATGTGCTTGCCATCTATTGCTCCAATAAAATTAGGTATGTTCCACCGTTTATAGAATCCTTCAGACACAACAACAAGTCTGCTGAGCTTGGTTGTGGTAATACAATGGGTGCTAATACTTTCCATAGAACATCACACGTTTCTTCTATTATACAATGCACTGTGGTTTTACCAATATAATTGTTCCAGGCAAGCTCCTGCATGGAACATACTTCTGATAAATAGCTGTAAAGAAATAGTCATTCGATGTATATTGGGAAACAATATTCAATGATTGTACTCGATGCAAGGTAATAGCCAGCCGTTGTCCAGGTTCTATGGGAAGCTTTGTTGGGTCTCTTCTGATATGAGGTTCCTCAAGTCTCAATAAATGTGGAACATCAAAGGAGACATCCTTGTTTATTTAAAATATTGTTCCCTGTCGTGAGATTTCGCATACGTCAACAAATTCTGGTAAATATTAAATTTTCTGTTTTTAATATTCAAGGGGCGAACCTTGAAACGTCTATTTATTTTCTTACATATAGCTACAATCGCAGTAGTCGTCATCAGTAACATCATTGCCCCAGCAGAATATCATTTTTGACCATCACCCTCATTTTAAAACACAATTTTATTCAAATACAAAAACTAGGTTAGGACTATCAATAGTTGAATGACAGAAATGACGGAGACAGAATTGATTTGGGTCATGCGGATTATCATTTTCCAAATAAAATAAAAAGATGAAAGTTGGTCATCTTTCATTTCATTCTTATTCTTATGCTTAACTTATTTCCTGTATGAACGGTTCCATGGAAATGCCCATGTTGAACTTTCTTATTTTATTTAATTTTTACTTCTTATTTTGTTTTATTTTCTGTATAATACTGCTTGGTTAACTCCTAGAAAATCTGAAGTGTATTGGCCACCCATAAAAGATAACCCTCAAATTTAATGAAGTTCTAAGGAAACTTGAACCAGAAATAGATGAGAACTGGAAATTATATGGGGTGCAGAAAATTTCCTATTCAACAGGTAATGATAATAATAGTTATTTCAACCCATACTACTCCATGCTAAATTTTTGCTGTACATTTTTAGATGATTTCGAAAAAGCTACGAAAAAATTAAAAAGGGCAGAAATCACATCTGATTTGCAAACGGGTCTTGATGAGGATTATGATATCAGACCTAGAAGAAGAATACCGAAAAGAAAATTCAGTTCTGATGAGAGTGATAGTGATAAACACGTTCCATTATATAGGAAACTAGGCACACAGTTCAAGAAAAGTTTACCGACGCCTCCACCTGTGAAAATTATTACTCCAACAAATCCAAGAGGTATATCCTTGAAAGGTTTACATTAATAGTATTGATTTGAATAAAAACACTCATTTAATAATTTTAAATCTAAAATTTTTATTTGTAAAGTTGTAAAATTTCCGAAGATACATTATTATAATATAATTAAATAATTGCGGAAGTATTAAATGGAATTCTAGGAGCATCTCAACAATTGGAATCCAAGACAGATGAGTCCAACATAGGAGAATTTTTCTGGCTCCAGTCACTGAATAGCCACCAAGAAGTATTAAATCATCATGTCAGGCTCTACACCAACTCTGAATGAGTCTCCACATATTGACCAAAGTCTCCATGATAAAAATGGTAAGTTGTTTTATTTAAGGGTGCATGTACTTCTGCATTTCAATCCCAGCTAACCAGATGACGTCAAATATGCGTCATTTATACGCCTTCAGATCACCAGGCTGACGTCACTAAATGACGTAATTATGACGTCTCAATCACGTGAAAAAGTCACAGCCCCGTGACGTCAGCAACTGACGTTTATCATATGTCATCCACTGATATCTTGGCTACATCACAATGACATATATGACGTCTTGGTAACGTCGCACTGACGAATATGACGTCTTGGAAACGTTACTCTGACGTACATGATTCCTTGATATAACGTCACACTGACGTAAGATTTGGTCATATTTTTGATGATTTTAGTGCTCTTTTCAAATTTTTATTGTCATGTGTCAAATGGATTTTTGTTTAGCTAAAGATAATTGAAATGTAGAAAGAAGTATTGACTATTTGTGAACATGCTAAACGTTGACTCATGGCAGATCAAAATTCAACATAAAATAAAAAAAATTAAATCTGGTCTTCTGTCAACAAAATTGTTGAAATTCATTTGAAAAGAGCATATTCATTATAATGAATAAAATTTTCACTAAACCATTGTTTGTTTGGATGTGACTATTCAAGCTGTTGATGGAATAAAAATAGAAATAAAAATCATTGGAATAACATTAACATTTATTGGAAAGCCAAGAAAATCACACTGAATACAAACTGAATCCAAGTATTAAATGGAGTACGTAACACAAATATACATTTTTTATTTAGTACAAAAATATTTTCAACAGGTGTCCAATTATTTTATTTTTTATTAAACAGTACATTTCAGGCATGTGCATTGCATGAATGTAATAAGGGAAAAGATACAAAATATTCAGTATTTTCCATAGGAAATAGCAAACATTTAGCTTGAATTTGATTTAAAGGCCAACTCTGTAAAGCATCAGAAAGTTTACTAACAATATATATATTCAACTTTTTTGAATTGTAGTTTTCAAAGTTTTTTCCAATAAAAATTATCTCATTTTTGCTTCGTAATATATTGTGAATTTGTACTACCAAATTTTCGAGTGTTAAACAATAAGAATCTTGAACGGAATAAGACTCAATTGTCAATTGAAAGTCATTGAATGTAATCTTTTTATATTCTTTATATTGCTTGGTAAAGAATAAGCAAAGACCTAAAAAATGCTCATAAAAACACTGCACATTTTCTGTTGGTGAATTAATCTTCAAATAGTTATTTGATTCAATTATTCGACAATAAGCTTGTTGAAGAGGATTTGTTGGGGATTTTAATAATCTTTTCAATTGCCCCAAGAAATTTTCAAATGGGAATGCTGAAAATGAATCTAATGTACCGTACTTTTTAGAATCATCAGTTAAATGAGACTAAATATGAACATTTTATACTAAAAACTGTGCCCCATATATTTTTTTAGAATGTGTTACAAATGTCAACAATGATTCACTCGCCAAATCATGTCCATAGCGGTTTGTTAAGAAAGGCGAACAGAGAATAAATATTCCAGTATGTAACAAAAGGAAGTGTTCACAAATTCCAATATTTATATTTTTTAGAACGAGTGGTCCTAGATATAGTAAGAAAGTGCGAAGTTCTGTAGCCTTCCATCGAGCCAATTCAGAGAGACTTCTAGGTTTTCTGTTGATTTCTTTAACAATAAAAGGACGTAGTGCCAGTAAGCTTTGAGATAATAACTCAACAATTCTAGCTCTAAGTCGAACAGTCAAATTTCCACCAATCCACGAGTGTAACAACTTTCTCATTACACCCAGGCATACTGCATGCATGTAGTCTATGGGAAAATCAGGAACAAGACCCATATTTAGTTGCAGTAATGGTGAAATCCCAATGTGATGATCTTCATCCATTTGTAAAATAAAAGTTTCATTTGTCCTTTTGTCCGACGAGCAAGAATTAAAAATAACTCTTTCATCAACGTAACTACCATGTTCAACACACTTTTCACATGATGAATAACCAGAATGAGACTTTATACATTTAAGAAATGCTCTTGCTGGAGCATCATATATGAAATTGTAGATTTTTACTCCATATAATGTATCATTATATTTTATACCATTTTGAATTATATGTTTAATATCTCTTATAAATTCTTGTAGAAATAAGTGCAGAGGATCAGGTTTAGATGTTCCACAAAAAATTCCTATCACAAAAGGACTACAAACATTCTGTATCAGTCCCAATATTGGCCAGAATTGTTTATTGGAACTGTGAAACAATGGAAAACCATCTATATTAATGGACAAATTCAAAGGGGAGGCAATGGTCTTACATTTGGATAATATATTTGTTAACGTGGCCTCTAGATTAAAATGCACATACTCCCCATTACATAATTCTTTTACATTTATTGTTCTCGGAGTTTTAAGGAAAGTTCGACAATCTAATGGCAAATTTGTATGGTATGGCTTTAATAAATGTAGTAATTCCGTAACAGAAGAATGTGATATATTTTCGGTAGTAGCCCAATTTTTCAATTCAAAATACTGTTATTTAAACTAGATTCGGTACTTTCCAAAACTTCTAAATTGTGAGAATCTGCAAAATCCTCATTATTTTCCGCATGGTAATTACCAACATTTTCACCCGGAAGCTCATCACAGTGATCAGAATCAATTTCCATTGTGTCCTCAGTAATTATTTCATCAACTTTGTACACAGATTTAGAAATAGTACTGATATCTGAACATTTCGTATCTATTCCCTTCTTTTCCGAACCATAAAAAACATTTTTCATTTCTGTTGAAACATGTTCAGAAACTCGTCGATAATATTGTCTCTTTCCAACTTTTTCTTTAAGATTCACTTTCTTAAACATTGTCACTATTTTGTCAATATAAAGAAAAAAAAAAACAGAAGAAACTTTAAACAAGTAAGTTCTAGTTAACTATCATAAAACACAAAATAATTGGATACTTATATTTGAAATAAATAAGTCACTTCTATTTATGTTCTAGAAATATCATTTAAAAAAAAACCTAGAAAACTCATAACAAGTATCCTATCCTTGAATTTTTAGAACTTCCATCTAGATAGTTCGGTTTTGGGCCTTCTTCATCCTTTGAGGGGCATGTTTCAACCATACTTTGACCACTTTCTCAACTTCATAATCTGTACAGTTTTTAATGCCTCTTTTAACCGAATCTTGAAAGAAAACAAGAAAATGAAAATTTATATGAATATTAACATTCTGTGCAGTTCTGAATTGTCATTAAATAGGACCAAATGTCAATAAAAATAAATGATACATTAATATTCATTTACCCACAAAATACTTTCACTGACTGATGAAGTAAATCAAGAGTTATTTCAAATGAAAAAGAATAGTACTGAGGGAAATAGTCTAATTTTTAAGAAATGGGCTGTTGCGTCCACACGTTCATGTGTTTGTCTTTATATGTTTAATTAATTTATTACCAATCATTCACCCTTCACTTACTTTTATTTTTACACAATTTCAAACAGATTGAGTGTTCACCGGCAACCGAAACCTTTATTTTGCTCCCCGTGTACATTCATTTGTTTCGTTCAATATAAAAAAACCTCAAGATCCGATCCTCTCTGCCCGAGAAGAAAAGGACAGACAATGACTGCGATTTTCGATATCGTTCGAAGCGCACACAAGTTTTCTCAGCATCTCCCGCATTTCAACAATTAGTAAAACCGCATATTTCATATATTTTACTTCCCGGTGAATAATATCCCCGGTAGTGAAAAGTGAACGAACTAGAGATCTGTAGCCGAAGAAAGAAGGCCAGGCGTTATCTGACAACATTCCAGACTCTCCGAAGAAACTCCAGTTCCGTCGTCTAGAATTGTTCTGGAAGAAACTCCAAGGTAAGATCTTGAGGTCTTCGGGTTAGTTCATCCATTTTTTCATTCTCCTTTCAACACCCGCGAAATTACAGTCCATTAAATCAACGAGCTTTTATCGAGCTTCCAGATCAAATTGTTTATTTTTTTTGGAAGTTTTTATCACATTCATAACATGGGCTAACATGTAATTTTTCAGTAATCATTTGATTCATGCCTAATTGAGAAATGTGAATTGTTATACTGGTTTCCAAATTCATTAACTTTGACCCATCACATAATAGGTAGTAAATAAACATATTTTACCTACTCCTATTAAATTATATATAAATTATTCAACTGCTTTTGAGCAAATAATAGTATCAATAAACAAACAGTGTGAGTTATAATAACTCACTGCTATAACTCACTATAATAAATCGGAAAAAATTCTTGGAATAAAAAAATAGTAGTTTTTTTGCTAAACGGTGTTTTGAGCAGTAGTTTCTGTAAACAAACAGCGTGAGTTATAATAACTCACTGCTATAACTCACTATGATAAATCGGAAAAGTTTCTTGGAATTGAAAAATAGTACTTAGTTTTTTCGCTAAACGGTGTTAAAATCAAGGAAATAAGGGCATGTGCGATGGTTTCATTGAAAGAAGGACAAATTTTAAGTGGTTTCATTAACAGAAATTCGATTTGTCAAATAGTGAAATTTCTCAACAAAATGCGCCTATATCTTCGAAAATAGTCGTGACCGCCAAAAATTTCATTTGGATTTTTTGAAGAGGAGGCCGAAATTGAATGTTTCAAAAAACCTGTATTGAAAATATTGACAAAAGTTTTTTTCTCTGTACTTCGACTATCTTAGTATTTAATGTTCCGTCGTCTAGAATTGTTCTGGAAGAAACTCCAAGGTAAGATCTTGAGGTCTTCGGGTTAGTTCATCCATTTTTTCATTCTCCTTTCAACACCCGCGAAATCAACGAGCTTTTATCGAGCTTCCAGATCAAATTGTTGATTTTTTTTGGAAGTTTTTATCACATTCATAACATTGGTCCATTACGAGCCGAATTGTTCTTCATTTATTTATTATTCAATTGATCATTTCATTAAAAACTAATACATTTATTGCCGATTGTGAATACTCATTTGTTTTTTTTTTTGTCAAAGCTTTAAAAACATTATTTCCATTTCATTTTTATTTGTGTTGACCTTGAATTTATTCGATATTCGCTAGTGAAAACGTATATTCCTTCATTTCGCTTTTTTCTTCACATACGTAGTTTGAGTTCATTGTCTTCATTCGAATTCACAGCTGATTAGTATTTCCGTTGTACCGGGTGGCTTGGTTACATTTTTGAATTTCTCAGAGCAAAATTATTGTTACCGTGATTTCTGATTCGATTTGTCAGGGATACGGTTTGCATTTCTTTTTCCAAAATGTCTAAGAGATACATCTCACTGAGAAAAATCGAATTCAAACGTTTAAATGAGTTACTTGAAACTGCAAAGCTAGCTGAAGGTGATGTAGCCTATAAAGCAGTTTTCAAGTTTAGATATGAACAAATTGAAGACATTCGTGATGAATTCAATAGGCTTCACAATTTAATAATTGGAGAAGTCCCCGAAGAAGACGAGGAAGCGTTTGAAGACCAAGACAAGCTTAGAAAAACTTTCGAAAATGCATATTATTTGATAAAATCTTGGCACTTCAAAATTTTCGAAATTATTCAAAATACTATCGTTCCAACCCAAATTCAAAATTCGAATAGCAATGCAAATATACCCACATCTAGTCACATAACTTTGCCAAAAATTGAATTACCTCATTTTAGTGGAGATATTACCAAGTTTCCTTCATATATTGACATGTTTGATTCAATAATTCACACAAATGGTCGTCTCAGTGACATAGAAAAATTCAATTATTTACTTTCTTCATTGAAAGGGACTGCTTTGGGTCTAGTTCAGCATTTGCCAATGACTAATTCTAATTACAAAATTGCTTATGATACTCTTATCAAAAGATTCAAGAATATTAGATTGATAGCAGCAGCTCATTGGTCTGCTATTGAAAGTGTTCCTAAAATGAATTCAGATGATTCTTCCGCACTGCGTCAAATGCTAGATATATTTAATGATAATCTAGAGGCACTGAAAAATTTAAAGTTACCTGTAGATCAGTGGGATTTTATCCTAGTACAGATGATGCTCAGAAGATTAGATGTAACAATTGCTACTCGTTTTGAATTATATCATAATTCTACTACAATCCCAACGAATGCGTTACTAACCGATTTCTAGCAAAAACATTGCATTGCTCTGGATAATATTCATTGTTCTCGCAAAATTAAACCAAAGAAGATTGAATGTTGTAAACCTCAAACTGCTTCTCGTCCTTCAACCTCATTTCTGGTACAAACGAATGATGTTAAATGTTTAATCTGCAACTCAGATCATCTATTATATAGATGTCCAGATTTTCTGAAGGGGTCTGCTGGTGAGCGCTACAAAATGGTCAAAACCCACAAGCTTTGCATTAACTGTCTTAGCAATTCACATTCTTTCAAAACATGCAAAAGCACATTCAAATGTCACAAATGCAATCAACCTCATCATACATTATTGCATTTTGTTGACTACTCAGCTGAAAATATTTCTGCTTCCTCTTCAATCAATCCAGGACAACCTTCCTCCTCATCATCCGTTCCCTCAATTCAAACAGCATTTCTTTCATCCTCGTCCAGTGTTCTTTTATCCACCGCCCAAGTAGAAGTGCTGGATGAATTTGGAAATTATCAAAGGCTCAGATGTCTCCTAGATTCTGGTAGCATGAGCTCATTCATTACCCAAAAGGGCGCAAGGCGTTTACACTTGCGCACCACTTATATACCAATTCATCTCAACGGTTTAGGTTCAATGCAAACTCTTGCCAAGCATGGCTGTGTTGTTCTCTCGATTCGTCCTTGCAACAGAGATAAACCCATCATCATAACCGATGCCATTGTAATGCCTAGTATTTGTGAACAATTACCTAACTCGAGTCTCCAACCTGGAAGATGGTCTCATATTTCAAATCTGGATTTGGCAGATCCTGACTTTTATATCCGAGGTTCTATTGACCTTCTATTAGGAGCTGATGTATTTTCGCGCATTTTGCTTGATGGTCGAATTTTAGGAAGAGATGGTGAACCAGATCTCCTGAATACAGTTTTCGGGTACATATTAACTGGCAGAATCCACAATCCACCCACACCCAAAATCACTTCTCTTTGTTGCATGACCGAAGAATCGTCTTTGGAAAATACCGTAAAAAGATTTTTTGAAGTCGAGCAGGTCCCAGATGTCCCCTCAATATCTCCCGAGGAGAAGATATGTGAGAATATGTTTTCTGATTCTGTTACTAGAACACCCAGTGGTCGATATGTTGTGAGTCTGCCTTTCAAAAATCCATCTCCCATTTTCCCGAACAGTCGCGCTTTAGCCCTCCAATGATTTCTTTCTCTCGAAAGACGGCTTCTTAAACAACAATCTTTATATACTCAATACTCCGATTTTATGAAAGAGTATTTAGATCTTGGCCATATGGAATCAGTCACTGAATCTTCCCCTTTCACTTACTATATTCCCCACCATTGTGTTTTCAAACCCAGTAGCACCTCTACTAAGTTAAGGGTTGTATTCGAAGGTTCCGCAAAACTACCTAATCAGACTTCATTGAATGATCATCTTTACATAGGTCCCAAACTTCAGAGAGATATAGTAACGATTCTACTGAATTTTCGCCTCCACTCCTTTGTTTTTACCACTGATGTGAAAATGATGTTTCGTCAAATCCGAGTATCACCAACTCATTGTGACTACCAACGTATCCTTTGGCGATTTAGCCCGAACGACCCCGTTCAAGACTATCGTCTTCTCACCATTACTTATGGTTTGAGCCCCAGCCCTTACCTTTCAAATCGTACGTTGCTGCAATTGGCGGACGATGAGGGTACTGCATACCCTCAAGCTACTCGTATTCTAAGAGAGGACACTTATATCGATGACATCTGCACAGGTGCCTCGACTCTTGATAGTGCTCTTTCTGCTCAATCTCAACTCATCTCCCTTATGGAAAAAGGTAACTTCGAACTGAGAAAATGGTCCAGCAACCACCCCGCTTTGCTTTCTCATTTACCAAACTCACATCTATCTATCGATCCTCGGGACTTCGATAATGACAGCGCAAGCCCTCTGAAGATTCTAGGATTACAGTGGATCCCTTCGATTGATTGTTTCAAATTTGCCATCAAAGGTTCAAATTCAAAGTGTACGAAACGAAATCTTCTTTCGAACCTTGCCCGTTTTTTTGATCCGCTAGGGTTCTTATCACCGGTCACATTCTTGATAAAACATCTCATCCAAAGAATATGGGAATTGAACCTAGATTGGGATCAAACTCCACCGCAAGATGTTATTCGTCTTTGGGAGAAATATCTTCAGGACTTATCGTTTCTAACTCTCAGCTCCCACGTCGCTTAACTACAGATGATCCTATAACTTTTGAGTTACATTGTTTTGCAGACGCTTCTGAGAAGGGATACTGCGCAGTCGTGTATCTTGTCTGTATCTCCTCTTCAGGCGCTGTAACGTCTAATTTCGTATGCTCCAAAACCAAAGTCGCCCCTCTTCAAAAAAGGATTACGATACCAAAGCTTGAACTATCCGCAGCAGTGTTAGCTGCCAAATTAGTCTCGTTCGTTCAGAAGATTTTTGTAGGCAGGATATCTCACTCTAATGTTTTTTGTTGGACAGATTCAACCATCACTCTATCATGGATTCAGTCCTGTGCTCATAGATGGAAAACTTTTGTTAGCAACAGAGTTTCTTTTATTCAAAACACGGTTCCATCAAGTTCGTGGTTTCATGTTATTTCCGCTGATAACCCCGCCGACATTGGTTCCAGGGGTCTACTTCCCTCCAAGTTGATAAATAACTCGCTTTGGTGGGCGGGACCATCGTTCTTGAAAGATTCAAACCGCACCTGGACGAACATTGAATTTCCTCCCTCTCTCGAGGCATTACAGGAAAAGAAAATAATCACTCTTACTCAAACTATCTCCCCACATTTTCTTGAGAACCTTCTGGTTGAGAAATCCTCCCTATGTTCTTCCAATCGCATTTTGACCTACATATTACGGTTCATCCACAATTCGCGTTACCCTAATGATAAAAAATTGGGTAATCTTACCTCATTCGATTTCCATCAATCTCTCCTAGTCTTCGCAAAGTTTACTCAAACTTTATTTTTTCCTGAGTTACTTTTTCAGCTCCAACACAAGAAAGATCCACCCAAACATCTAAGAAAATTATCTCCCTTCGTTGACGATCAGGGTCTTATAAGAGTTGGAGGACGTCTTCATCTCGCACAGCTAGCTTACGATAAAAAATTTCCAGTACTTGTACCCTCTCGCTCTCGTTTCACTACTTTAATCATTGAGTATTTTCATACAAAACATCTTCATGTTGGTGTTCAGAGTGTACATCATCTTATTTCCCAAACTTTCTGGATAATATCGGCCAAACGCTCAATTCGTTCGGTACTTTCGAAATGCATCCGGTGCTGGAAAACAAACCCCACTTCACGTCAGCCGCCCATGGGCAACTACCTTCTTCACGCATCACGCAAGCAAAACCATTCTTGCATGTCGGTGTAGATTATGCTGGTCCTTTCCGTATCACTATGAGTAAAACTCGCGGATCTAAGACTCTAAAGGCCTATCTGTGTTTGTTTGTATGCTTTGTCACGAAAGCCTTGCATTTGGAAGTCGCTTCAGACTTATCTGCGGATGCCTTTTTGGCAGCTCTACGCCGATTTATAGCTCGTAGAGGACGCTGTCAACACATTCACAGTGATTGTGGTACCAATTTTGTTGGTGCTTACAAGCAAATTAGCTCATTCATGCAATCTGCAGTTTCAAATGAGGGCATCTCTTGGCATTTCAATCCACCCTCAGCACCAAACTTTGGTGGACTCTGGGAGAGTGGAGTCAAATCCGTTAAAACACATTTCGCACGAGTGGTTGGAGAGCAAGTACTTACCTACGAAGAACTGCAGACTGTATTCATCCAAATCGAAGCAGTGTTGAATTCGCGTCCACTCACTCCAATCAGTAATGACCCAAACGACTTTTCTGTCTTGACACCAGGCCATTTCCTAACAATGGAACCACTAGTCGCCCAACCATCTCCCGATGTTTCTGCTATTTCTTCAAACCGTCTTTCGAGGTGGAACTTGGTACAAAAACTGTACGGAAGTTTCTGGTATCGTTGGTCGCAAGAATACCTCCACACACTCCATCAGCGGAGTAAGTGGACTACCGAGACGATTCCAGTTAAAAAAGATTATCTAGTTCTTCTGAAGTCAGAAAATTCACCCCCATTACACTGGCCAATGGGTCGCATTCTAGATATTTTTCCAGGCGTGGATGGTAAAATCCGGGTAGCTACTGTCAAAACACAGAACGGAGTTTTGAAACGTCCAGTTTCCAAACTTTGTCCACTCCCACTTGATCAACCTTTAACATTGAAAAATACGTAGTATTTTTGGTCGGCGGTATGTTGCGTCCACACGTTCATGTGTTTGTCTTTATATGTTTAATTGATTTATTACCAATCATTCACCCTTCACTTACTTTTATTTTTACACAATTTCAAACAGATTGAGTGTTCACCGGCAACCGAAACCTTTATTTTGCTCCCCGTGTACATTCATTTGTTTCGTTCAATATAAAAAAACCTCAAGATCCGATCCTCTCTGCCCGAGAAGAAAAGGACAGACAATGACTGCGATTTTCGATATCGTTCGAAGCGCACACAAGTTTTCTCAGCATCTCCCGCATTATTTCAACAATTAGTAAAACCGCATATTTCATATATTTTACTTCCCGGTGAATAATATCCCCGGTAGTGAAAAGTGAACGAACTAGAGATCTGTAGCCGAAGAAAGAAGGCCAGGCGTTATCTGACAACATTCCAGACTCTCCGAAGAAACTCCAGTTCCGTCGTCTAGAATTGTTCTGGAAGAAACTCCAAGGTAAGATCTTGAGGTCTTCGGGTTAGTTCATCCATTTTTTCATTCTCCTTTCAACACCCGCGAAATTACAGTCCATTAAATCAACGAGCTTTTATCGAGCTTCCAGATCAAATTGTTTATTTTTTTTGGAAGTTTTTATCACATTCATAACATGGGCTAACATGTAATTTTTCAGTAATCATTTGATTCATGCCTAATTGAGAAATGTGAATTGTTATACTGGTTTCCAAATTCATTAACTTTGACCCATCACATAATAGGTAGTAAATAAACATATTTTACCTACTCCTATTAAATTATATATAAATTATTCAACTGCTTTTGAGCAAATAATAGTATCAATAAACAAACAGTGTGAGTTATAATAACTCACTGCTATAACTCACTATAATAAATCGGAAAAAATTCTTGGAATAAAAAAATAGTAGTTTTTTTGCTAAACGGTGTTTTGAGCAGTAGTTTCTGTAAACAAACAGCGTGAGTTATAATAACTCACTGCTATAACTCACTATGATAAATCGGAAAAGTTTCTTGGAATTGAAAAATAGTACTTAGTTTTTTCGCTAAACGGTGTTAAAATCAAGGAAATAAGGGCATGTGCGATGGTTTCATTGAAAGAAGGACAAATTTTAAGTGGTTTCATTAACAGAAATTCGATTTGTCAAATAGTGAAATTTCTCAACAAAATGCGCCTATATCTTCGAAAATAGTCGTGACCGCCAAAAATTTCATTTGGATTTTTTGAAGAGGAGGCCGAAATTGAATGTTTCAAAAAACCTGTATTGAAAATATTGACAAAAGTTTTTTTCTCTGTACTTCGACTATCTTAGTATTTAATGTTATAGTCGTAGATAAAGCATAGTATTCAACTTGCGGTAATTGTCATAACTCACTTGATGAATTACAGCACTCGCCTGCAGCTCGTGCTGCAAACTTCATCTGCTTGAGTTATGACCTACATTACCGCTCGTTAAATAATATACTATAAACAAAGTTGTTTAGTCCAATTTGCATTAAATAACTGAAATCATGTGCTCAAGAGAAACTGAGACACCCTGTGTATCTTATACAGGCATGCTGGTACAACTAAATTTACTTACCTCTTATAATACTGAACAAGTATAGTTTTCCAAATTCTCTCTTTTCTCGCTTTCCATAGAAACTATATTCTGCAGCCAATTTATCTGACATCAAATATTTTAAAATTCTGTTGGTTTTCACAACCACAGTTTCTCCACCAATTCTTGATAAATATGACACCTGCAAATTTTTTATTGTTAATTAGGTACCACTTAGTAGAGTGGTTTTTATTATTACCACAATATTTTCACTACTGCCTAGAAAATGTTCTAAAATACATAGATCTTCTTGGGATTGAAGAGGAATTGAAACTGGAAAATCTGGGCCCTCGGCATCATTCACTCCAGCAATATTGTTTTGCTCCAAAAGAGCTAAAATTTGAGCATTTTGCTGTTGAATGCTGATTATTTTCTGTAATAAGGTCTGATAGGCTGAAAACAAACATATTTCGCAATTCACCTTTTGCATCTATTTCAATACTTTTGCTAGTAGTAGAAGTCAGTTTTGTTGACTGGCGAGGTGTCGTTGCAATGATTGGTGACTTTGAAGGTGTTTGAACAGATGATGGTGTCGATATTGTATCATTTTGCAGTGTGTTTCCAACCTGACTTGCAGCAACAGTTTGCTCAATTTGTTGAATCAATGAAGACCTCACTGTAAAACATACATTTTTTTTTTAAATTTTCATAATGTAAGAAAGTCTAGCATTAACCTCTGTTGTCTTTTTTGAATTTTAAAGCAGGTGGGCGTTTTAAAGGTGAATTCTCCTCATTTCCACTGCTGCAGCTTGATGAAAATCGTTTGAGTTTCCTCTTCCGTTTGGAAAATGAAGATACTTCTTCATCTGAAGTGTCCAAATTTGATGTCAATTCAGCCTTCCTAAGTTTAATTTCTGCAGCTTCGAAATCAGCTAAAAATATAAAATTATTGTGTAAAGGCAAAAATATTTGCATTTTGTATTTAAAAAGTAGGTAAGTATTGAGACGGATAAACGAAATAATTCTAAAACTTCCATATACTATCAGCAGTCAATAATTAAACAAGAACCTAACCTATAAAAGTAATAATATACTTTTTTAATATTTGAAAGAGTGATTCTTACCAGTTTCACAAAAAACTTTTTGGATGCAATACAATTTCCAGGTACTTTCATCCACAGCTTCCTGTCGTTTAACAATTTTCTTATATAAATTGCTGTCTTTTACAGGCGGCCAGTAGACTTCTTTTTTTCTAGAGGTCAGCCAAGAAGAAGGAACAACTGCCAGACCACCTTCTTCAAATTCAACAACGTGAAATGGCATCTTATTTTCCAGATCTCAACCAAAAATCGAGTTCTATTCCGGCAATTGCCACTCACCTGGTTTATTCTACGCCCGTGAATACAACTTTGATAGTCATTAATCATGAAAAAATATTCAATCTGCATCTGCAACAATGCCAATTAACTCAATAGTTTCACAGTTTTGTCAATAATGGAATGGACAAGGACAATATAACAATATGGTGGCGAGCGGCGACGTTCACTAATCGCGTTTGTTCGTGTCTTGTCGACGACATACGTGTGTACGTGAGAACGCCAATAGAAACGAATAAAACGGTCGTGTAAGCTTCATTGGCCAAAGGTTATACCGGTAAAATTCAAATGTGCCGGCAACCGCACAATATGAATAAACTTGATGTAATCACATTTATTTCCTATGAAAAAAATTATTAAAATATCAGTAAACGAAGAAAATACGGATAAACAAATACCAGAAGAAACGAAGAATCTGCTCCAGTAATAGCATTATAGTGTTTGGAGTTTTGTGATAGTCGTCTCGTTGTTATTTATTCATTTTTTTTTCATATGTAAGAAAAAAATTTTTTAACATAAAAACATTGGTCATGAGCTAACTGAGTAAAGAAGTTGAACTGACGTCAAAATATGACGTAGTAGGAACATCACAGAAATGACGGCTTTATGGCGTCATATGTTGACGGATGACCAATATGACGAATAATAACCTGAAAATGACGTCTGTATAACGTCATCATTCGTCATCTGGTTAGCTGGGATACATCCTTTATTATCGATTTACCAAAAAAATAAATAGATATTGTTGGTCTGAAGCACACATAATGTAGTTCGAAATTTATATCATTAATTTGAATGTTTAATGATATGAATTGTCGTCGTATTATCAAATAAAGACTTCCGAGTTATATTTGACGCAAAATTTTTCGAAAATGCATAAATGTATGAACAATGTGTAAAAAATTACTTTACGCACAGTTGATGATTTTACGCACAGGTGATTTTTTTACGCACTTGTGCGAAGAAATATCACTTTACGCACTGTCAGCAGTTTGTAAAAGCCTAATTTACGCATTGTCGTAGAACAAATTTTTTTTCATACCTGAAAGCTTCCTATACTGTAACGAATCACTTAATTTTGATACACTTATCACTGATACTATTAAAGTAAACATTCTAAGTGTGTTTTCACAATCCTATATTCTTTATAGACACACATGTGTGCTTCAAACCAAACTTATACTTGCTAATTATTTTTGAGATTTGAAGGAAGCAAAACTGAGTCTGATATTAATGAATAATTTTAAAAAACATTACCGGAAAAGCTGATATATCGACTAAATCTAATAAAATCGACAAAGTCGAAGTACCCTTCTGTCCAAATATTTCCACAAAGTGGAAAATATGAGGCAAAAATCTGACAGAAAACAACTACTCCCCTGGCTAATGCCACGACGGATATTGAAGTACATCTGACAGATATTTGTGCAACGTTCTTCAAAGAAGACTCAGTTGCAAGTGCGTATTGTAGACAAACAAGAGATTATCCTTCACTTGTCTGGGGATGACCACCTGCAGACATGTTTCGAGGTTGTTGCCACTCATCAGTGTTAAGGTAGGTCCGACAACTTTGAGTCGTCTTGTCCCTGCCAAATGAATTACAACCTATTGTTTATCTTATAATTCCCTACGGATGAAGCAACGACTTACAGTAAGTCAGTTGCCGCGCCATCCGCCAGGAAAATCAATAAGCACTCCTCGAGACAGCAAAAGACTCTAGGTAGAGTAAATGCGAAAATTCTAACAAGTTCGAATGTTTTGCCGGAGAGTACAAATGAATGATAAGAATAAAATCGACAAAGTCGAAGTACCCTTCTCTCCAAATATTTCCACAAAGTGAATTAACATCAGTGTGTTGTAAATATGCATTATTATTTCTAGGAGTGAAGATTCTACTCAACTATATCCTCATAATTGAGGAACAAAACAGAAAATTTACAATTAAAAATGCAGATTTGTCCGAAGATTTAAAAGTCAAATCACCAGTAGAATCTTTAGAAGATATAGAGGAACTAGAGACATACTTGACAGTTATTTTTTCGCTGATTTTTTTCGTTTAACAGAAATTAATTGCCTTGTCATACTTTCTATGTATAATAAGCTAAAATGAATTGGGTGAAAACGTTCCTGTTTTTCTTCTATATTTTCTTTTTTAGAAATCATATTGCGTCTCAATTTAAAATTAAAAAAACGTTACACAGAAGAATAACCGAATTATGAAATTCCTATTGACGGATGGTATTGCGAAATTTTTTTATTATTTTGTTAACAACCGGCAGAACAAAGAATCCAAGAGAGTACGAAAGGATCAAATATTGAAGTTATTGAATATTAATGATATTTTGGCAATAAACTGCGTCTTAACAAAGTGGTACTAGGTGAAATTTATGGTTTGAATTTTTGTTGTCTGCCGAAAACAGTACCCGATCGCGTTAGCACATAAACAAATTATTCAGCAACAACTGGACACGCTCAAGGAGTGGGGGGTCATGTGTAAAATGCCAATGCTGTACGTATCCCCTCTTATGGCCGCGCTAAGTCTGTTTGTGTTTAGATGCCCGATTTTTAAACAGCATAATGATAAATGAACATGATACTTCTCGTCCAAGAGAAGAAATTTTGGGTTCTATGGGAGATTTTTTGGTAATGTCTTCAATCGATTTTACGTGCGGGTATTATCAAACATCACTATTACCAGAATCTCGTGAATATACGGGTTTTAAATTTGACGGAACTACATATTGTATTTGTTGCCTTCCATTCGGCTTATCATCTAGCTTAAGCGTGTTTACACGATGTCTATCGAAGGTTTTTGGTTCGGATTTCCGTGATTTTTTGCATATATTTCTCGATGATATTTTAATAACGTCAAAAAATATTAACGAGCATTTGTGTCATTTAGACGTATGTTTTCGTGGTTTTAGATGTATTCTCCACATTTGTGACTTTTTATCCCATTAAAAAAGCTACCACTCGTACAGTTTTGAATCGGTTAATTCGTGATTATTTTGTTAAGATAGGCAAGCACCAGAAGATTTTAAGTGATCATGGGAAACAGTTTACGTCTGGAAAATGGCGCGAAACACTAGAAGCGTTGGAAATTCGAGTGGTATCCAGCTCTGTCAGACACCCTCAAGCGAATCCTTCGAAAAGGGTAATGCGCGAGTTAGGACGTTTATGTCGTGCTTTTTGTCATGAGCAACACTCTAGGTGGGCGTTCGAATTAAAGAAATTCTCTGAGTTCATGAATAATTTGATACACGAATCTACCGGTTTCACTCCAGACGAGCTCCACTTTGGCAATAAAAGATCTCGTTTGCTACCGGAAAAATTATTGGGCGAATCGACGAAGAAGGATCCTATCAGTCCAGAGAAAAAGTTATTGTTAGCGAAAGAAACCCTTTTGGATAGAGCGGCTCGGAGAAAAGCAAAGCATCCCGCTTCCGCGACTATGATTTTTAGCCTGGTGACTTGGTTTTGTTGCGCTTTGCGATCCGAAACGAAGAAATTCCTGCTACTTCTCGAAGGTCCATATAGGGCGAAGAAAAAAGTTCTGAACAGGAAAGGGGAACGTTTCATGCTAGCCACTGACTGTATTATCCTGTGCAATGAAATGCATTATTTTTTTTAAAATCTGATCAGTTTTTATTTCTTCATAAAAAAAGCTCACTCATCAGATTGGCGGCAAGTTATAGCAATCTGTTATCACCCTAACGGCAATTGAGGCTACCTCTCCAGAGAAGGTGTATAGATCCACTTTCCTAAATTAAAATTCACAAGTTTCACTAGACCAGTTTTTTGCACACTGCTTGCTTTTTTGCATTGTTGAACATTTCGATACAGCTAATCAGTAACAATAATTGACATCCTTGTGGTTAAGTGTAATCATTGAAGTACAATTAATGAAATCAATCTTTCGCCTGGTGTTAGGTAAGTGATCATCAGGTTTATTTGCCTAACTTTGTGTTAACATTATTTCAACATGATAGATCAACGGCATTATCTTCATTTTTAGTTTTTTCAATACTGAAGTGCAAAGACTCAAATAAAAGTGTGAAGCAAGTTCCCGAGTCCATTTTCCCTCCTTGCGAGAACCCAAATCGACTCTGTTACAAGCTCCTTAGCCACCCTCCTAAACATTTGATGTTCACCTACTGTTTCTTTATAAAACTTTGGCATATTATTTTTACATAAAATAACTAAACTAATTAAAATTAAAACAATTTTAAATTATTCATTTTTCTTATTACGATTGGGAGCATGTTTCAGCCAACGCTCGACAGCGTTCTCAACTTTCTGAGTTGTGAAGTTGGTTCCTTGTTTCGCCGCATCTATCAGTGTATTTCAAGAAATACAGAATATTTACACACACTTTTCCTGATTCTATTTCACAATTTGTAAGTGATTTTATAATCTGAGCAAGGATAATGTTAATTTAAAAAAAAACTCCAACAAAAATTCAAACCATATATTTCACCTAGTACCACTTTGTTAAGACGCAGTTTATTGCCAAAATATCATTTATATTCAATAACTTCAATATTTGATCCTTTCGTACTCTCTTATTGGATTCTTTGTTCTGCCGGTTGTTAACAAAATAATTAAAAAAATTCGCAATACCATCCGTCAATAGGAAATTCACAATTCGGTTATTCCTCTATGTAACGTTTTTTTAATTTGAAATTGAGGCGCAATATGATTTCTAAAAAAGAAAATATAGAAGAAGAACAGGAACGTTTTAACCCAATTTATTTTAGTTTATTATACATAGGAAGTATGAAAAGGCAATTAATTTCTGTTAAACGAAAAAAATCAGCGAAAAAATAACTGTCAAGTATGTCTCTAGTTCCTCTATATCTTCTAAAGATTCTACTGGTGATTTGACTTTTAAATCTTCGGACAAATCTGCATTTTTAATTGTAAATTTTCTGTTTTGTTCCTCAATTATGAGGATATAGTTGAGTAGAATCTTCAATCCTAGAAATAATAATGCATATTTACAACACACTGATCTTAATTCACTTTGTGGAAATATTTGGAGAAAAGTGTACTTCGACTTTGTCGATTTTATTCTTATCATTCATTTGTACTCTCCGGCAAAACATTCGAACTTGTTAGAATTTTCGCATTTACTCTACCTAGAGTATTTTGCTGTCTCGAGGAGTGCTTATTGATTTTCCTGGAGGATGGCCCGGCGACTGACTTACTGTAAGTCGTTGCTTCATCCGTAGGGAATTATAAGATAAACAATAGGTCGTAATTCATTTGGCAGGGACAGGACGACTCAAAGTTATCGGACCTACCTTAACACTGATGAGAGGCAACAACCTCGAAACATGTCTGCAGGTGGTCATCCCCAGACAAGTGAAGGATAATCTTTTGTTTGTCTACAATACGCACTTGCAACTGAGTCTTATTTGAAGAACGTTGCACAAATATCTGTCAGATGTACTTCAATATCCGTCGTGGCATTAGCCAGGGAAGTAGTTGTTTTCTGTCAGATTTTTGTCTCATATTTTCCACTTTGTGGAAATATTTGGAGAGAAGGGTACTTCGACTCTGTCGATTTTATTAGATTTAGTCGATATATCAGCTTTTCCAGTAATGTTTTTTAAAGTTTTTCATTAATATCAGACTCGGTTTTGCTTCCTTCAAATCTCAAAAATAATTAGCAAGTATAAGTTTGGTTTGAAGCACACATGTGTGTCTATAAATAATATAGGATTGAGAAAACACACTTAGAATGTTTACTTTAATAGTATCAGTGATAAGTGTATCAAAATTAAGTGATTCGTTACAGTATAGGAAGCTTTCAGGTATGATAAAATATTTGTTCTACGACAATGCGTAAATTAAGCTTTTACGCACTGCTGACAGTGCGTAAAGTGATATTTCTTCGCACAAGTGCGTAAAAAAATCACCTGTGCGTAAAATCATCTACTGTGCGTAAAGTAATTTTTTACACATTGTTCATACATTTATGCATTTTTTCAAAATAGAGTATTTTGCGTCAAATATAACTCGGAAGTCTTTATCTGATAATACGACGACAATTCATATCATTAAACATTCAAATTAATGATATAATTGCTACAATTTGGCAATATAATAACTGTCGAATAAAAAACTTCGAATGAAACACTTTTATAAAGGGCTTTTTGTACTCGCGTGTTTGTTGAACTCGGCTGTGCCTCATTCAACAAACTTCACTCTCATACAAAAAAGTCCTACTTTACGAACTTGTTTCATAAATAGCTATATTTCAACTTTCACTCAATTTCGAACTACATTATGTGTGCTTCAGACCAACAATATCTATTTATTTTTTTGGTAGATCGATAATAAAGGATGTATTGAAATGCAGAAGTACATGCACCCTTAAATAAAACAACTTACCATTTTTATCATGGAGACTGTGGTCAATATGTGGAGACATTCAGAGATGGTGTAGAGCCTGACATGATAATTCAATACTTTTTGGTGGCTATTCAGTGACTGGAGCCAGAAAAATCCTCCTATGTTGGACTCATCTGTCTTGGATTACAATTCTTGAGATGCTCCTAGAATTACTTTTAATACTTCCGCAATTATTTAATTATATTATAATTGTTCAGGCTTGAACTTGTCGATGGGTGGATGTTACTCCAAATAAACTCGGACGTGTAAATATTATTTATTCGATGAAAAACGACAAATGCTTTTCTACTCTACTTGACTTTTCTTGACAGTGACAGTTACCACGAGAGTGTTTTTAATATTGTTTGGTTTTTCTCTTCCTTCGACACACGCGCACTTCGACGTGGGAAAATGAAGTTTTTCCTTTCGAACATAAATGGCGCGGATAATTGAACAGTTTTCGTTTTGTCACAAACATACCGGCCCCCTTGAAATACATTATTTCAACATGATAATAATATGAACAAGGATAATGCAAAGAAAAATACAATTCGACTTCTTTGCTCAAGAGTTCAAAATAAATTGTCCGTTGAAAGAGAGTTTCTTATTCTTCCGGCAATACGCAAATCTTGGTGACTCCACGTTTGAGTACTTGATCCCGCACTTTCACACTCACTACTCGAGTGATTTCGTCCTTGCCAGGATGAAGCTTCACGATGACTCCTAGAGGCCACTGCATGGGTGGAAAATTGTCTTCCTTTACGAGAACTACCTTGCCAACTTTGATGTAGTTATTGTCTATATCTGGATACTTCCATTTTGTACGGGTTTGTAATTCGCTAAGGTACTCCTTGTACCAGCGTACCCAAAAATGCTGAACAAGCTTCTGAAGTCGTTCATATTTCTTCAAACGATTTTCTGGTAAGTCTTTAAAATCTGAGTCTGGTAAACCAGTAAGGTTTCGACCAATAAGAAAGTGGCCTGGGGTTAAAGGGATAATGTCTGGATCGGTTGTAATGGGACAAAGTGGACGGGAATTTACTACCGCTTCGATCTGAATCAAAACAGTCAAAAAATCCTCGTATACTAAATTCGCGTTACCCAGTATTCTTGTTAAATGCGCTTTCACGTTTTTTATGCCCGCTTCCCATATGCCACCGAATGATGGGGTGCGTGCTGGTATGAAATGCCATGATATATTTTTGCTACTTAGTTCATCGCGAATGGCGTCAGCATTATTATTTAAAAATTCAAACATTTCTTTCAACTTATTGGAAGCTCCTACGAAATTCTTGGCATTATCTGAGTAAATGTTGAGTGGCTTCCCTCGTCTACCAATGAAACGCCTTAACGCTGCTAAAAAACATTCGGTTGACAGATCTGATACAAGCTCGAGATGTATCGCTTTCGTGACTAAACAAACAAATAAACAAATGTAACACTTTACCAGCTTTGCATTTCTAGTGGTTCTGTCTTTCAATAACAATGGACCTGCATAATCTAGACCTACATTGTAAAATGGAGGACTAGCGGTAATTCGAGATTTCGGTAAGTTTCCCATTAAATATTCGGGGGTTCTGGGTTTGGCCTTGAAGCATGTTATGCAATTTCGAACTACGCCTTTCGATAAGTATCTTCCTCTAATCGGCCAAAACCTTTCTCTTATGGATGAAAGTAATGTCGAGCATCCACAATGCAGTAAACGATCGTGTTCGTTTTTTAAGAAAAGTTTTGTTAAGAAGTGGTCACAAGGTAGGATTATCGGGAATTTTTTATCATATGAATATAAACTATTTTGGAGACGTTCTCCTACGCGAATTAAGTTATTTTCATCCATAAAGGGATTCAACGGCAATAACTTACTCTTTCGGGATACGAACTGTTTATTTGATAAGTTAAAGTATTCCTTCGGAAATGATTCTTTTTGTGCTACTGAAATTAATTTATTAAGTGAGGTTTTCATTTCAGTCGCCGATAACGCTCCTGAAGCGCGAAAAACATTATTTTTTATTTTACAGTTCAAAATAAATCTCACACAATAAGCAGTCACTTGTAACTTCGACAATTTAGAGAATTTCGATATCAAATCAAATTCACTATTTACTAATGTGTTCGTTACAATTTTTTGTTCGGGTATTTCGTCGGTTGATAAAATTAAATCGGTCACCGGTAATTGAACTTGACTGAACCAGGACGGCCCTGTCCACCAGAGTTCACAATCCTTCAATTTTAATGTTGTTGTACCTCGCGATATCAAATCAGCGAGATTTTCACTGGAACTTACATGGTTCCAATCTTCAATGTTAGTGAGTCGCTGAATTTCACTAACCCGGTTAGCAACGAACGTCTTCCATTTATTTGGACTTGCACGAATCCATAACAATGTAATTGTTGAATCGGACAACAGAAAAATTCTGTCTATATTAACATTGATTGCCCTTTTTGTTTTGTCAATCAATTGTGATAAAAGAAGAGCACTTGATAATTCTAATCGCGGGAGTGTTAATCTCTTTAAAGGAGCAACTCTGCTTTTTGCGCAAAGTAATCGAGAAATGTATGAACCATTATCGCATTTTGTTCGTACATAAACACAGGCACCGTACGCATTTTCACTCGAGTCGCCAAAGCCATGTAATTCCAAGTAAACTCTATTGGAAATTGTTACGTGTCTAGGAATTTTAATATCCTTTAGATGAATTAAGCTTTCGTAAAACTGTCGCCATTGTAATTGTAAATTGTCAGGAATATTATCGTTCCAGCCCAAATTTTCCTGTCATAATTTTTTAATCAAAATCTTCGCAATAATTATGATCGGTCCTAACAATCCTAGGGGATCGAATATTTGCGCAACTTGCGACAGAATAGAACGCTTGGTTAGCTCATTTTTATTGAAATCGGGAAGTGAACTTTCATAGAGAATAGTGTCATTCGTAGAATTCCAAGAAATTCCTAAAGTTTTTGATGATTCATTTTCGGCTATATTCAATATACTAACTGGTAATTCTTTATTTATTTTAAATCTATTAATCAAATCAGGTTTATTACACAACCACTTCCACAAATGCATACCTGCGCTACCTAGTCTTGTCATAATGTCGCGTTGAATCTCTAAAATTTCAATTTCTGAATCGGAACCATATAAAAAATCGTCAACGTAAAAGTTATTCATTATCGCGTTACTGGCAGCGGGATATTGTTTTTGATGTTCGATGGCAAGTTGATGTAAACATCTGATCGCTAGAAACGGTGCTGAAGCAGTGCCGTAGGTGACATAATTCGTAACATTTTATTTCGTCAGATGGACAGTTTCTCCAGAATATCCTCTGAAGAGGTCTATGATCGTTATGTATTTGTACCATACGGTACATTTTCGAAACGTCAGCTGTTACTACAAACTGAAATAATCGAAATTGTATGATAATAGTAAATAAATCGTTTTGAATAGTCGGTCCGACGTGTTGGACATCATTCAGTGATAAACCGCTTGTCGTTTTCATGCTGGCGTCAAAAACTACTCGCAACTTTGTAGTGCAACTAGATTCGCGGACCACTGCGTGGTGAGGAATATAATAATTTAATTCTTCGTCTGTTTGAGACACAGAAATTTCTTTCATGTGTTTCATCGATTTATATTCTTCCATGAAATTAACATATTCGTTATATAAAGGTTTGTTATTTAAAAGTCTTTTTTCTAGACTGAAAAATCTTTTTAAGGCAAATTCTCTGGAATTTCCCAATTCGTTATGATTTGACTTCAAAAGAATTTTCACAATAAATCTTCCATTATCTTCTCGACTGAAAGTTTGCAAAAAATGGTTTTCGCAGAACATTTCGGATTCAGAATAAAGGTTTTTCGAAACAATTTCTTCTATTTCCCAGAATTTTTTAATTTGAGAATCTAAATTTATCGTGTTCAAGCAATTAACCGACTTAAGAGGTAATTTATTCGATATTTCACCAGATACTAACCATCCAAGTTCGGAACTTTGTAAAACTAATCTCCAATTTTTAAGTTGTAATTTTTCTGATTTTATTAGTTCCCAAAATATTCCTGCTCCTAATAAAATGTCGACGGGTCTAGAAATGTTAAAGTTGGGATCTGCTAAATTCACATTATCAGGAAGTTCTAAATAATGTTTTTTGAGCGAAATTTGAGGAATATTGCTTGTAATTTGTGGTAATATCAGGCAAGACAATTTGGCTTGATACGTGTTATCCCTTGCAGAGATAATTACATTCGTTTTAAATCGCACTGTAGAAGAAACTTGACCAACGCCTGTGATCGAATGATTTATCAAAATTTTTTCAAGTTTCAATTTATTAAAGAACTCTTCTCGAATAAAATTCATCATCGAGCCACTGTCTAAAAGCACTCGACACTCGTGTAATTGTCCTTCATAGTCTTGAACAAAAATAATAGCGGTTGACAAAAGGACTTGCGAACCAATAAACAAAGAAACGCTTTTTTCTCGGGAAGGATCGTCAACGCACGATTTTACTAGTGCACTGGACGAAGCGATTTCGGGAATTGTTTGAATCTCATCTGAAGCAATCGTTGTTTGTGATTCGTTGGCGGGTTGTTCTAGCCTAGTGGTGTTGACGGATTTTTCTAATTGTAAAAGGGTGTTGTGAGCCCTGTTACATTTCCTACATTTGACTACAAGGCATTTTGTTATTGAAGAATCGTGGGGTCGTAAACAATTCAAACAATATTTGAGTCTTTTCATTTCTTGTATTCGATTTGGAACACTAAGCTTCAGAAAATCAACACACTTGTAAATCGTGTGATCGCGTTTGCAAAAGTAACAAGAAAATGTGTTCGTATTTAAATGGCTGCTAGATGCAGATTGATATTTGAAATCATTGCGGGTCGTTTTGATTGCTGGTCTAATCAAATCGGATTTATCTTTTTCTAGGCTTTCTAATAAATCGCATCTTTTATTAATTATGTCAAGTAAACTTTTTACCGAAGGACTCGAATTATCGCTGGGGTTTCGATTCATTTCTTGGATATAAAAAGATTCGTATTCGCGTTTTGACTTCTGATCTAATTTGTCTGTTATGATTGGGACTAATATGGCGTCCCATGTGTCCACGGGTTGATCTAGAATCTGCAAAGCTCGTAAATTGTTATTTATCGTATCGTATAAGTTTCGTAGATCCTTTTGTTAAACAAGGGAAGTTTATAATTTTCCGAACATGTGTCTCAACAATTCGTTTACCTTTTTTGTATCGTTTTGAAAGAACTTGCCAAGCAACTTCGTAGTTTGCATCTGTAAGAGGGAGAAATTCGATAGTTTTTAAAACGTCGCGGTTCAACATTTTCTTAAGTGGCATAATTTTTGAACACCCGATAACGTCGCGTTCTTCCCGACGATCGCCTGAAAACAATCGCGAAACTCAATCCATTTATGATAGTCACCATTGAAAGTTTCCAAATTTAATGTAGGCAATTGTACTTGTGAGGGCTGTACTGTCAAGGTGACATTATCATTACTAATAATCGATGGTGTTTTATTCTGCTCGGGACGTTTTTCCAAAATTTCTTCAATCGTTGAGCAAATATCATAGTAATCAGATTCAAAATTATCTCTCTCGCTCTGTTCGGTCTCTGCATTATCCATTAGAAATTCGATTTTTTCTTGTACGGAATTGAAATCGTGTATAATCGGATTTAGATTAGTAAGTCGTCTTTGTAATTCTAAAAAACATCTTTTACTGACGTTTTGCAAATCTAATTTACTTAAGTAAGTTCTACATCGCGTAATATTCGCTTTTATCGATCCTCGTTTGTGTTTTAAATCTCTTAATTCGCTTTGAATATCGGTTTGTTGATCGATTTGAACGTTATCGTCTGGCATTTTTTTACTATTCCAACACAGAACGAGACAGGTAATTCGAATGACAAAAAAAATCGGGAAAAAGGAACAGACTCACTTTGTGTTCTCCAGAAAGTTCGTCGCTATCTCCTCCTCTCTGCGTCCTGGACTCGACTTCGTAAACTGGCAAATCGGCAACACAATCAGAATGTTCGTTAATCGCAGAAAAACTGTATTTCAATTAGGCTCGCTGGACCAAATGTTCAGGCTTGAACTTGTCGATGGGTGGATGTTACTCCAAATAAACTCGGACTTGTAAATATTATTTATTCGATGAAAAACGACAAATGCATTTCTACTCTACTTGACTTTTCTTGACAGTGACAGTTACCACGAGAGTGTTTTTAATATTGTTTGGTTTTTCTCTTCCTTCGACACACGCGCACTTCGACGTGGGAAAATGAAGTTTTTCCTTTCGAACATAAATGGCGCGGATAATTGAACAGTTTTCGTTTTGTCACAAACAATAATAATGTATCTTCGGAAATTTTACAACTTTACAAATAAAAATTTTGAATTTAAAATTATCAAATGGGTGTTTTTATTCAAATCAATACTATTAATGTAAACCTTTCAAGGATATACCTCTTGGATTTGTTGGAGTAATAATTTTCACAGATGGAGGCGTCGGTAAACTTTTCTTAAATTGTGTGCCTAGTTTCCTATATAATGGAACGTGTTCATCACTCTCATCAGAACTGAATTTTCTTTTCAGTATTCTTCTTCTAGTTCTAATATCATAATCCTCATCAGGACCCGTTTGCAAATCAGATGTGATTTCTGCTCTTTTAAATTTTTTCGTAGCTTTTTCGAAATCATCTAAGAATGTACAGCAAAAATTTAGCATGGAGTAGTATGGGTTGAAATAACTATGAGTTTCAATGAGCTAGATTATTATTATTACCTGTTGAATAGGAAATTTTCTGCGCCCCATAAAATTTCCAGTTCTCATCTATTTCTGGTTCAACTTTCCTTAGAACTTTATTAAATTTGAGGGTTATCTTTTATGGGTGGCAAATACACTTCAGATTTTCTAGGAGTTAACCAAGCAGTATAAAGTAGAGTTTATACAGAAAATGAAACAAAATAAGAAGTAAAGATTAAATAAAATAAGAAAGTTCAACATGGGCACTTCCATGGAACCGTTCATACAGGAAATAAGTTAAGCATAAGAATAAGAATGAAATAAAAGATGACCAACTTTCATCTTTTTATTTTATTTGGAAAATGATAATGCGCATTATAGTGTTTTAGTCATTTAATAGATACCTACCACTAATACTTGGTCAGATAACCCTGTTGATATGGCTATGAAGTTTACATAGAATAAAGTGACGTTTGTCAAATGTGGTTTCATTGCGGGCAATTATTCAATAAACCATCAAAATCCACAACAAATTTGGCGACGAGGATTGAAAACGCAATTGTGTGCTGTTCTACTGTAAATACATTCAATTTCTAAAGAGAAATTCCGCCCAACTTCAATATGGATGCACAGCAGTTCGCAAAATTACTCGAGACATTCAACAAAAGTCAGGAGATCCTACTTCAGCAGATCACCAAAACTTCACAAATACCCTCCAGTACCAGTACAGGACACTTCCAAGCACCAGTATCAAGTGTGTTAATTCCAAATTTCGAAAATTTCAATTCCTCCAAAGAAAATTTCAAAATGTATCGACAGAGGTTCGAAAATTATTTAACAATGAAAGGTGTATTCAATGATAAGATACTTAGCAGTCAGATGCTTCTGAATTCAATTGGTTCTAATCATTACCAGCTTATTGTTTCTCTTTTATCTCCTAAAAAATCCACAGACTTTCCGTACGAGGAACTATTACAAAAATTGGAAAATCATTTATGCCCGAAGAAGAACGTGTTAGTAGCACAACATCAATTCTTGTCTTTTTACCAACAAGAAAATCAGTCAATAGCAGATTTTGTAGTCCAATTGCGTCGAAATGTTAGTCATTGCGATTTTCTATCACCTTGCAATTGTAAAATTAATATTTCCGACATGTTCCTAAGAGCACAGTTTATTAGAGGACTCAAAGATAATTCAATAAGGGAACATATTCTACAGTCAAAAGAAACATCTTTTGAGGAAATAGTGCAGAAGTCATTAGCTATCGAAGCTGCCAAAGTACACAGTCGTTTGCTGGGGTCCCAACAACCGTCAGTATCAGATTTGACTACTGCCACAGATATAAACAAAGTTTCACGCCCTTCAAGAAGTGATGTTCAATTTTCCCACTCAAGGAATCGTTCCAAAAGCAAGAGAGATGATTCAAGACGTTGGCGACCACGTTCTGAGTCACGCCTCGACTACAAGCACCTAGGAATTGATAATTTATGTATCAGGTGTGCTTCAAATTCACATAGAGTCAAGGATTGTCATGCTTAACCTGACGAACTTCACTGTACCTCATGTTCCTCGAGAGGTCATGTACAACGAGTATGTATCAAAACCCTTATGGCTTCAAAGAAAAAGTCAAGAAGTAGTACTCATTCGGTAGAAGAATTTTCAAACTTTGACCAGGTTTTTGGAATCAATAATATTGTTGATGTTTTTGAAAATGATAATGCGCCTGCAGATTCTTCAAAATATTTCGTCACAGTCAGTATTCAAGGTCTTCCACAAACATTTGAGGTTGATTCCGGAGCAGGTTTCACCCTTCTTCCCCGTTCATGCTTCAAAAAACTCAAATTGAACATACCTCTTCAGAAATCTAAACTGATATTCCGCTCTTATACGAAAAATCTCTTCACACCTGATGGAATGCTAGAAGTCAATGTTCAGTATAAAGATAAGATGTCCACTGAAAATCTGTATGTGATTCCTGACGACTATTCGCCATTATTAGGTCGTGTATGGATACGACACTTGGGTATTGAATTGAGAGAGTTGGATCAGGATATCACAGCATCAAAAACTTTACAGATTCATTCGATAGAAGACATTTTTGAGAAGTACGCTTCTATATTTGAACAGAAGATTGGTTGTATCCCTGGAATCACGTGTTCTCTTCACCTGAGAGAAGGAGCCAAACCTTTTTCATCCGTGAACGTGACGTATGCTTTAAGAGCAGCAGTAGATGAAGAACTAGATATACTAGAAAGAGATGGCATAATCAAGAAAGCAAATCATAGTGATTGGGGTTCTCCACTGGTATGTGTTCCTAAGACTGGAAATAAAGTTAGACTATGCGTTGATTATAAAATTGGTGTCAATCCACAGTTACAATCCGCACATTATCCAATTCGTCGAATTGATGAAATTCTCAATAGCCTTCGAAATGCTTCATATTTCTGTTTATTGGATCTGTTCAAAGCCTACCTCCACGTGAAAATGGATACAGATAGTGCACAAATCCAAACCATATCGACACATCGCGGAACCTACACAATGAATCGCCTATCTTTCGGAATTAAAACCGCACCAAGCGAATTTAACCGAATTCTAGATCAAATTCTCTAAGGATTAGAAGGAACATTATCTTACTTTGATGATATAATTGTGTTTGGAATATCAAAGGAAGAATGCGAGATACGGTTAAACAGATGCCTTGCACGACTTCAAAAGTATGATCTTCATCTAAATAAGAAAAAATATAAATTTTTCAAGACAGACATTCAGTATCTTGGATATACAATTCGACAAAATCAAATATTGAAATTCCCTATCAAAGTCAAGGCAATAGTTGATATGCCCAAACCTACAAACGCAGATGAAGTCAGAAGATTTCTTGGTATGGTTACGTACTATTCAAGATTCATACCGGATTGTTCGACAAAAACGTATCCACTAAGGAAAATACTTCGAAAAAATTCAAAATTCTATTGGAGTCAGTCATGTGAAGCTGCTTTCGTAAGGCTCAAGAAAGAAATTACCAGCGACAGGGTTCTCGTGCCTTTCGATCCAGAGCTGCCAATTGTTCTCACATGTGATGCTAGCCCTACAGGTATCACTGCAGTTCTTTCACATATTGTAGACGAACAAGAACGTCCAAGAGCGTTCGCATCTCGTTCGCTAACACCCGCTGAGAGAAACTATAGTCAGCCTGACAGAGAAGCCTTTGCGATCGTCTTCTCATTGAGTCATTTCTATATGTACTTGTATGGACATCATTTTCAACTCGTCACTGACAACCAGCCTCTGATAAGAATCTTTCATCACTCCAATAAACTTCCAGCCATGACATCAGCACGTCTCCTTCGATATGCCTCATTTTTATCAGGATTCGATTACGAAACCAAATTCAAGAAGGGGTCTGAGAACACTAATGTTGATTGTTTGTCTAGAGCACCAGTTGAATCGAACATTCAAACCATTGATATTTCTGTAAATCAAGAAGTTTCCGAAATCTGCTCATGTTCAGTATTTCAAATTTCTTCCACGACCGTTACTGCAGAGATCATTGTTCAAGAGACAGACAAGGATCCCGAACTCTTCAAAATCAAAAATGACTTCCTCAACAGCAATTGTGAAAATCAAGATTATACACTGGATGGAGGTGTTCTATTCAAAGAACAAAGATAAGTGATTCCTTGCTCTCTTCAACAATCTATATTGAAGGAGCTACATGCTACACATATGGGTAGTACAAAAATGAAACAATTAGCACGAAGATATTGCACGTGGTCAGGTATCGATCGTGCAGTTGAGGACCTTTCAAAATCTTGTGAAACTTGTGCTATCATCAAATCAAGTCCGCCCAAAGCACCAATACATCCATGGGAGGATCCTGAGGAGAATTGGGATCGTGTCCACATGGACTATGCAGGTCCGTACGAAGGAAAATATTTGCTCATCATAGCAGATGCAAAATCTAAATGGGTAGAGGTTCGTGTTTCAAATATAGTTCCTACGAGTGCAAAAACCATTGAACTACTCGAAAATATCTTCTCGACACATGGATTTCCTCGAGTCTTGGTATCGGATAACGCCGCCATCTTCTCAAGTGGAATTTTCAAGAAATGGTGTTCTTCAAATGGAATTTTCCAAAAGTTTTCTGCACCAGGACACCCGCAAAATAATGGACTTGCGGAACGGAATGTACGCACTCTCAAAAGTAGATTGAAGGCTATGGAGAATGAACCACGTCCACTTCAGCAAAAACGGGAAAATCCTGCAGAATGTTATCTTAAAAGAAGTATTCGCATCAGGTTGGATGCCATCAAACCATTCCATGAGCAGCAACATACTTCTCGACCGGTTGTAGGAATACGTTCATAAAATGTTGGAGATCGTGTGCAATCTCGATATTATACGAACAACAGGCCAACTTGGCGCTTTGGTGTAGTATTAAAGAAATTTGGTTATTTGCATTACCTAATAAAGCTTGATGATGGCTATATTTATAAACGTCATATAGATCAACTCAGGAGCACCAAAGTTCTTCAGTATCATTTGCACCTGACACCAAGCCAACTGAAGAAGATACCCATGAACAAGACGACAGAAGTCAAGAAGTGGATTTTCCGGAATTACAGAATATTTTGTTGCCTTCTACTGAGATTCCGACGCTTCCAGAGCCTGAACCAGAGCCGCCTGAGCTTAATCAAACTCCAATAATACCTGCAGAAATACCTCCAGTACAACAACTACCTACCAGCCAGCCATTGAGACGTTCAGAACGGATTCGCCATCAACTTAAACATCTCAATGATCACTTTTTAAATATACAGAGTCTAATATATGACCCAACGTTTTCATAGAACTTCAGTGTTTGTAATGTTGTCGTATTTTCATTCATTTCTCAATAGTGGGGGAGAATTATAGTGTTTCAGTCATTTAATAGATACCTACCACTAATACTTAGTCAGATAACCCTGTTGATATAGTTATGAAGTTTACATAGAATAAAGTGGCGTTTGTCAAAGTGTGGTTTCACTGCGGGAATTATTCAATAAACCATCGAAAGCCACAACACGCATGACCCAAATCAATTCTGTCTCCGTCATTTCTGTCATTCAACTATTGATAGTCCTAACCTAGTTTTTGTATTTGAATAAAATTGTGTTTTAAAATGAAGGTGATGGTCACAAATGATTTTCTGCTGGGGGCAATGATGTAACTGATGACGACTACTGCGATTGTAGCTATATGTAAGAAAAGAAATAGACGTTTCAAGGTACGCCCCTTGAATATTTAAAACAGAAAATGTAATATTTACCAGAATTTGTTGACGTATGCAAAATATCACGACAGGGAACAATATTTTAAATAAACAAGGATGTCTCCTGAGATGTTCCACATTTATTGAGACTTGTGGAACCTCATATCAGAAGAGACCCAACAAAGCTTCCTATGGAACCTGGACAACGGCTGGCTATTACCTTGCATTGAGTACAATCATTGAATATTGTTTCCCATTATACATCGAATGAATATTTCTTTACAGCTATTTATCAGAAGGATGTTCCATGCAGGAGCTTGTCTGGAACAATTATATTGGTAAAACCACAGTGCATTGTATAATAGAAGAAACGTGTGATGTTATATGGAAAGTATTAGCACCCATTGTATTACCACAACCAAGCTCAGCAGACTTGTTGAAAGTGTCTGAAGGATTCTATAAACGGTGGAACATACCTAATTGTATTGGAGCAATAGATGGTAAGCACATTGTCATCCAATGCCCAAAGATTTCAGGTACCACATATATTTCCTTCAAGCAATCCTTCAGGTAAACTACACAATATTGTCATGTAAATCAATAAATGTACAATTCTTTTACTTTTAGCATTGTACTCATGGCTGCATGTGATGCCTACTATGAATTTACATATGTAGATATTGGCAGAGAGGGCTCAAACCATGACTCATACATATTCCAAAATTCAATATTTGGAAGGACCTTGATCAACCACACACTGGATTCGAATAAATTTCCCCCACTATTTTGTAGTCGATGAAGCATTTCCTCTGCATAACAATATATTGAGGCCTTATGCTGGAAAATATTTGGAAGAAAAACAGAATGTATTCAATTACCGATTATGTAGAGCCAGGCGAATGATTGAAAACACCTTTGGCATTCTTGCTCAAAGGTGGCGGCGTTTGAGATCACCAATCATTGCAAGCATTGATTTATGTGATAAAATTGTGATGGCATGTGTTGTGCTCCACAATTATATCCAGAAAGGAGAAGAAGACATTCCAGTCAAAAATAGGAGATACTGCCCCACAGGATTTGTAGATTCCTTGGGTGAAGGACATAAAAACTTGACATCTGTAGGACGTCTTGGGGTCAACAATTCATCTTCTTCTAATTAACCTCTTAGGGATATACTGGCTGATTACTCCATTTCATATCAAGGAGCACTACAATATCAATAAAGGAGGTATTCCAGATCATTTCAAGACATAGGAGTCTTCTATAGATTCTAGATAATCCCCAACAACTTGATACATTTTCTTTTTCAATATTATCTTTTGTTTTTGTGTAAATATAGACATGTCTGCAGCTAGGCTCCTTACAAAATGTTCTTCATCTGTCACTGTCATAGATGTTGGTTGCTGCTCATTGATATTTTTCTCCAAAACCTTGTTAAATGTCTCAAAACATCCACCAATTTTCTCAGATAATGATGTATCAGATTTAACTTTTTTGGAGGGAAGGTTATGTCTAGGAATAGTTTCATCATGATTTCTCTTGAGAGTTGTAATATTTGAACTCGGTTTGCAATATGGAATTTTGCCACTTTTACTGCATCCTGGATTCTGACTTTCATCTACCCTTTCTGAGAAAGGAATTTTTTTTGAAGAAACTGGAGTTCCAGCCCCTTCTTCCTCACTTTCTGGCAAAACATCTTCATCTTGTGAATCATTCTCCTGGCTATAACTTGGTTTAGATGTTATTGTTGAAAATGAATCCCATTCTTGGCTTTCTGGCCTATTGGCTTTTTGCATATCAGAGTATGACCGAAAAATCAACAATAGTATTAAATGTTTCAACTTTGATCAAAAGACCCACTTCCTTTTTTGGAGAAGTTTGTCTAAGAAGCCCATTGATCTAAAATAGTGCCGAGAATTCTCACTGGCCTCAGAACCAGATGGGGTATTCTTTATTTCCCGTTTTAGGCCTGTATATTTATTTCTGAGAAGCTTCCAGCGATGTTCACAAGCTTCAGCTACAAGATAATACGAGGCTTGTTTGGTAAGTCCGTGACTTTTTAAATTTCCCGCGCAGTAACTTTAAATGCAACACTGCTGCTGTCAACCACCATCTTTCAATAGACTACTGTCAAATTTTGAGCAAGCTGCGACATTTGGTTTGTGTTTGACAGCAATTAGAAGCAGACAACCTCGTGAATTTTAACAAAAATGGAAAAAAGTGAATTTCGTGTGTTGATTAAGCATTATTTTTTGCGTAAAAAAACCATAACTGAAACCAAGGAAAGACTTGATAAATACTATGGGAACTCTGCACCATCAATTTCAATGGTTAAGAAGTGGTTTACTGAGTTCCGTTGTGGTCGTACCAGCACAAGTGACGCCGTACGTTCAGGTCGCCCAAAAGAGGTCATCACGCCAGAAATCGTCGATAAAATCCATGGAATGATATTGGACGATCGGAGAATAAAAGTACGTGAGGTAGCTGAGGCTGTAGGCATCTCAACTGAGCGAGTACATCACATTTTACATGAATATTTGGACATGAAGAAGCTATCCGCGAGATGGGTGCCGCGATTGCTCACACTCGACCACAAGCGCAACCGTGTGACCACTTCAAAGGAGTGTTTGGCAAAGTTCAATCGCAATCCGGGCGAGTTTTTACGCCGTTATATAACCGTAGACGAAACATGGATCCATCACAATACCCCAGAGACCAAGGAACAATCAAAACAGTGGGTGTCAACTGGTGAACGTGCACCAAAGAAGGCTAAGGTGCGTCTGTCAGCCAACAAGGTTATGGCCACAGTTTTTTGGGATGCACGCGGTGTCATTCATATAGATTACTTAGAGAAGGGTAGAACGATCAACGGCGAATATTATTCAGAGCTTTTAGACAGATTCGATATTGATTTGAGGCAAAAACGACCACATTTAGCGAAAAAAAAAGTGCTGCTTCATCAAGACAATGCACGAGTGCACACGTGTGTAGTCACTATGGCAAAAATTCATAAATTGGGCTACGAACTACTACCCCATCCAGCATATTCTCCAGATTTAGCCCCTTGCGACTATTTTATTTTCCCAAACCTGAAGAAATGGCTGGGTGGTAAGAGATTTGGGTCGAATGAAGAGGTTATAACCGAAACAAACGCCTATTTTGAGGGCCTTGAGAAAACCTATTATTTGGAAGGAATAAAAAAACTGGAAAAACGCTGGACTAAATGTATTGATCTAAAAGGAGATTATGTTGAAAAATAAAACGCTTATTTGCCAATTTTTTTTTTCTTTATTCAAATAGTCACGGAGTTACCAAACAGCCCTCGTATAATTTGAAAAATCGGTCTACTACCATCTTTCTTGGTACTTACATGTTTCTTCCATTATAATGGCAATGGTTTTCCAAGCATTTTCTATCGATATATTTTAAAATCTAGAATCAGATTTAGCATAAAGCTGCGGAAATCCTGAAACCTGCTCAATAAGAAGTCCGTCGTCCATTGATGATTTGAAGATTTTCACAGATGTTGGATACTAATTTTCTTTTATTATAAGTCTAGAGAATTTTTTTTAAGATAACCTAATTTTTGATAAATAAACGGACAGAAAATATATTGACAGATGACAGCTGAATTTGACAGAATTCACACAGAACATAAAACATCATTGTCATCAAAGCCGTGATTAGATTGGTTGATTCTTTAATCATTATATGATTTAGTGATCCCTATAATCTGTCGTTTTTATGCCTTATTCCTTGAATTATCTTATTCAGTATTTTATTTTAATTGCTGTTTAGACTCGCCTTTAACCATGGATAGTCCACCACCATCTGCTTTCTGTTTGAATTCTATTACAGAATACATTATGTAAGTAGGTATCTAAAAAAAATGAGTATTTCAGTTTGTCTTCACTACATTTCTTTACCTTGTTGTTCATAGGTATCAAAACGTGTACAAAACAAGATAAATATCAAAGTGCTTTTTGAGTTGAATAATATTTTTTTTGGGACAAAACTGTGTCAAAAATTTCTTGTAACCGACATAACTTATAATATAGCAGAAAAAATGAAGAACTAGGTAATATTTTCACTATTTTTCACTTTTCCTCCATATTGTCCGCAAATTGCTTGGTGTCTGTCATTTTGTTATATTTAAGTACCTACGTAAAACTTTTCAGGTTATATTTAATTAAAAAAAAAAATCTTGATCGACAAATTAGCGAAAACTGAAGATTCCTGTCGTTTCACCACACCACTATATAGGAACGCAAAAAACGTAAAGAAAACCGGATATGCACATTCAGAAAAGTTTTAATTTTATTGGTTATTACACCTCATCATCATAAGACTCAGGCCATTTTGTGGAACAACCACAAATCGACATAAACTCATGAAGTCAAAATGTCAAATGTCATTTCACATTCAAAATACACAGACTTTTTTTCAACCAATCAAAATATAGTACCCGTATAGGGACGAAAGTATAAATTGTGATTGGTAAACATACTGAAATCGTTATTCTGAGACGACAAAAAAGTGCATGGCACGGCAAGATCTGTGATTGGTCACTGTAATAGCGGTAAGTTTGATTGACCGACAAGAAGAAGGCAAACTGACTTGAAAATGCCTCAATTACTAGTCAACCTAACCTAACCTGACTAACCTTACGTAGACAGAATAACCATTCAAAATTGTTAGCGATTTAACGACTATTCATCCAGTTTGTTAGGTAATAACCTAGCATTGGTCGGAGCGCTTATGCCGTGCATTTCATTATATACCTACTGTTCTACTGGGTACACAGCGTTATGATCACAGAGTACACTGTACTCTGTGATTATTCGAGCTAATTTTTATTGTATTTTATGAAATTTGTTTTGAAGATCCAGGAGTAGGTAAACCTGTTGCAAATACTTTTTTGCGGATTTAACAAACAACGGCCTCTTTATCAACAAAAATTATCATTCGACATATACAGTAAACTATTCATTGGTAGTATTACTAACTTTAGAGGTCTTTTGATTGAAATTGTACGGTTTTGTTTTGTAATACGTTACTTCCATCTACAAATTGATGTCTAATCGATATCGTTTTGAGGTCGATCTACGTCAACGTCCTCAAATGACTCAGCATCGACGGCTATTCTACTAACCTCTGCTGCTTGGCATATATTGTGATTAGTATTTTGAAAATATTTCCACCGTTAACATTCCCAATTTCAGATTATGCGATTCCCCAGATAACATTGAAGGTTGGCCCGGCGTTTTTAAAGCAATCGTTCCCCGGCATTTCAAGTTCTGGTCAGGCACTTGGAAATAATGCTTATCCGGCATCCCGGTGTCCAGGCGGCCGCTAGCCGCCCGTTCAAAGTACCTCAAAAGTGTTTCAACGCCAACAAATATCAGTGCACGATTGATGCCGGTCAACTATGCTTCAAACATTAATGTTTCTTCATTTGACTGTAATTCAAATTGCACTTCTAAAGCATTTAATTTTACATAGCTGAATTCGTAAACCTTACCATGATTATAATTTTTCAGGAGAAATAAAAATTCGAATTAAAAATTATATACAGGGGACACATTTCGACAAATTCATGATGTTCAAATGAAATCAAGCTTGAATATGCCAAAATGTACCCCCCTGTATATAATTTTTGACATGAATATGTTTATTCTTACTAAAATTTATTCTGGAGGAGTTTAAAAAATCACACGTGTTCATTACATAGCTAGAATCCAGGTACTCAAACTCAATATTCTGGAAAAAAAAACTCAAATTAACATAACGCATATTCATTTAAACATAAAGCAATGTATCAAATAATACACCATATTGTGTAATTAGATATCGATAAACATTATCATTATTTTACAAACATGAATTTTTGTTCTTCACAATGAACCGCTCCTATGTTGTACTAAAAATGGTTCTGTTTTGCATTTGGATAGAATGAATATCAGAATAAAACAAACTACACCAAATAAAAAAATTCTAATAATTCTGCATTTCTAATTGAAAATTTAATTTGTATTTGAATGTGTATTGTCTCAAGGAGAAAAAAAAGTTGGGTTCAACTCATTTTTATTTATTAATATTTAATCTCAGAATAAATCTGAAAGTTACCACAGGACAAAAATTCCCCAATGAAAAAAAAAATTATTGGAATTGACAGAAAAAATGTTCAGTTACATTTCATCTTATAATATTGCTGGGTTAAATTCCACTAATTACTTTGTTGAAATTTTCAGAACAAAAACTTTTATCTTCTGCAATTAGCATTCATAACCAAAAAATAAACAATAGTTTGGATTTAAATTCACATACTTATATATTTATGTGTAAGTGAATTACAAAACTGGAAATACTCTTAACTAAAATACTATGTACTTTCTATGTACTTTCCACTATATTCATAACATATTTTTATTACAATTTTTGAAATCACAGGATTAATTGATCAATGAATTTCACTATTTGTTGCTTACTTGAAGTCCTGCAGATCAGAAAGAAAATCCTAATTGCTCCTGATATCAACTCCCAATAATAACCCTAAGTCATAATTTTAATCATTTTCAGGATTCTTTCTTCTGTCCCTTCCTTCGTCTCTATCTGATGCATTCCGTAAAAATAATCTGGTGGTATGTTCCATCTGTTGTTGAGTGGTATTTTCAGATAATGGGTTCTCCTCACTGAAAGTAAAATCAAAATAGTCATCACCCATTTCCACAACAAAAAATGAAAAAATGATCATATTAAGAAATTATTTCAATTTCATATTGAACAAACATACAGCTAAATTATTAAATATACAAGTATAGAATGGCGCTACCGCCACTACCTGACTCAAGCTAAGAAAAACAAAAAAATATTCTTACCCATTTAGTTTTATTATTTCCGTCAGTGAATAACTGAATTTATTTTCATTATTTCTTCTTGTCCAATTGTTACTGACAGCTGACAGCATTTGGTTTAAAATCCTCCCTGTAGTGTCAACTGAATCTTTTCCACATACTGTCTTCAAAAAGTTACACTGAAATGAATAATACTAAAAATGATTTGGTAACAAATTCAAATATTGTACAAAAAGGTAGCAATTATGTTAATCTTACCATGAAGGCAAACTTCTCGTTGTCCAGCTGAGAATGAGTTCTTGTTTTATAGAAAATTTCCCAAGATTTATATACTCATTTCTACATTAGAGTAAAATTTTGTGTGACATCACCAATATTCTCAACTTTGGTGAGTAGCAGTAAACCTGAAAAGCGAAAACAACTATTATAAACTAGGTACCTACTCAACTAAATTCGACATTTCACAACACAGGTATTTTCCAGTTACCTATAAAATCTCAATGCAAAACATTCTTTTGAAAATTTCGTTTTCTCTGTTTACTACTCAATCGCAGGTAAATTTTTCTGAATAAAAATAATTTATGAAACCATACTGTATTCAGAAATTAGGTAGATAATAATTTTTGTCATAATGCGAAAAACTATATACTTCTTTATATAATAGGTGCTTGTGCCACATATCAAGAAATTGGTCATTGAAATAAGATGTTTACTTCACGTCTTCACGTTACTCATGTTTTCATCAATGTGCAGTCAGTCACAATTCCTTATTTCAACTAGTATGTTTTCTTGATTGCAGAACTTTTGTTTCGACCATATTTGATTTATACACTAGGAATTAGATCTGATGTAACTCACTCAATTGTAGTACTTACCCAGTTTTTGAAATCAAAAGTGGAAAGGATAAACCCGATAAAGCGCACCAATAACCATGAATTTATACACAGCATCGCAGTGAACCAAACCAAACACGCCAAACGACAAATTATCCAATATGGCCACCTGCAGAATACACGACAAAGAACATTGGAAGACGTCAGTGCGCAGTCTCCAAATATGACATCAACGGCCGGGGCACTTAGCCAGCAACGGATCGGAACTCTCAAATGTATATTTGTGAAATAAGTTTTGAAAGCGCTTCACAAGTATCTTGCCACAATCTGCAAAAAATAAATTGGATAGTGAACTATAAAAGTCACTTCTGAAGTACTCCTGAAGCACTTCTTTCAAGTGCCGTAATTTCACATAGTCGGCCGTTACTTTTCAGGCAGATCGATGTTATCTGGGTCTTTCACCTTTTCTGTTTTTTTTAAACAGCTCATTCCTTTGTACAGAATTTACTTTCTAATCAGTAAGTTCAAATTGATAATTGTTATAAACTACGACCAACATTCAGAACCTATAAAAAATGTTCATTATTTGTTATTTTCGTCTACCGAGAAACTCTCAGAAGTCTTCGAGATATTTGTGTAAGCTAGGGAATATATTAATAACAAATATGTATCAATCACATGCACGTTTTTCAATTTACTCCTACCGATTGGTTTTGAATTCAATCCAAGTTGAAATGTGATTTCCCGATGTGATGCCCGACAAAATCGATGAAACTTCGTTACCCTTCCCCCCCGTCCCTATCTAGGAACTCTGATTTTACCAACTATTCAATCAGCTTGAAATTGATGAAAAAGTTTTAGCACAATATCTTCATTATCTGCAGTTGGACTATCTGACATGCGCACATAGCACCATCATCCAATACTTTCAAATTTTGAATTCGCACAGGCTTGTCCATCTCGTTCTGCTGGATCGGTCCTTCACTGAATTCATATGTGTGTACGCTTTTTCAACGTGCGAGTGTTATCCTAATTGTATATAAGTGGGTTTCGTCTGCATATAATTAGCTTGGAATTTAAAGAAATATTGTTCGCATAATATCTTTACTTTGCGCAGCTGAATTAACTTTCCGAACTGCGCACAATATTTAGTGTTTGTTTTTTAAAGAACCATCATTTACGATCGTCAAATTTTAGATTCACCTAGGCTTGTCTATCCCATTCTGCTGAATCTGTCTTCTAGTGAAATGATATTCGTAAACGACTTTCCTATATCCTATATTTGAGTGAATTTGGTCTGCATATATAATGGACTTGAAATTGAAAGATTTCTTCTGCTCATGATTTCTGCATTATGCGTAGCTGAACTTTCTCCCACTTAGCAAAGTAACATTTATTATACAATATTTCAGTAACCTTTCATGGTAATGTGTAATGTTACATAGGAGTTTTCTGCTACCTTACTGCAAAGGTTCAGCAACTACTGAAACGGACGTTCAGCAATATTACAAATGATATATGTCATTAGCAATTATTCCAGCTGGGTTACTGCAACATTGCATATAATATACAGGAAAATTGCAAATGTGATATTGAAAATGACGTCTTATGACAATGTTGCAGCAACTACTGAAATGGATTGATAGATTTAATCTTCTACACTTAGTGACTGCAGCAAGGTTACCACAACACAGAATATAAATTAGTAGAAAATAACATATTCAATATTGTTATATAGCAGCAACTTACCACCAATCTTGTCTATTCCTTTCCATAACATGACAGTAGGATTTCATAAATTACTTTGCAGTAGGTTTGTACGCTACTGAAGAATTTTTGGATTTTCACTACTTGCTACTAATATTGATAGAAAATGAATGCAATCTTCATGAGAGACCGATCAGTTTTGATATCTTGGAAAATATCATTCAGTATTGATGTGTTCTCTATGGAAATCAGATTCATCATTTTCTAGTTTTTAGAAACAAGTAGTGGAAACCAAAAAAATCTTCTAAAATGATACCTATTAAATATATATATATATATATGGTATTTTCATTCGAATCAATGAATAATTGTTTTTTCATATGCTTCTGTTATACATAGGTGTATGAGATTTTGTTAATTTTAAATGTCTTTTTGAGCCTTGGTGGTCAAAAATACAAAAATTTGATAATGAAACCTTTAATTAAAATATAACAAAAAAACAAATAAGTACTCTTATTAAAATGTCAAAATAAAAAAAAAATCTGTTTGGCCTTATTAGGTACCTGAAACAAAATAATCATTGAATTGAATGTGCAGCTTAAATATCGACCACTTGATCTACTACCTAACCCTACAATGTGACGTGTATTTAGGAATTGTAGCCAAGCCATGAAACCTTTAATTAAAATATCACAAAAAAAACAAATAAGTACTCTTATTAAAATGTCAAAATAAAAAAAAATCTGTTGGGCCTTATTAGGTACCTGAAACAAAATAATCATTGAATTGAATGTGCAGCTTAAATATCGACCACTTGATCTACTACCTAACCCTACAATGTGACGTGTTTTTAGGAATTGTAGCCAAGCCATGAAACCTTTAATTAAAATATCACAAAAAAACAAATTAAAATGTCAAAATAAAAAAAAATCTGTTTGGCCTTATTAGGTACCTGAAACAAAATAATCATTGAATTGAATGTGCAGCTTGAATATCGACCACTTGATCTACTACCTAACCCTACAATGTGACGTGTTTTTAGGAATTGTAGCCAAGCCATCACATTTATTTCAAATGCATCATCTCTGATGCATGGAAATGAATTTCTCACTGCATCTGAAACCAAAATATTATAAATGAATATTAGTCAACTCCACAATTATGGTCTTATTTCAATAAAGAATGTATACTTGAACTTGTCCTTGATTATGACACTATTGTGCTTACATATTTGCTTTATATTCAAATTGAATTGACTCATGTTTTAAAATTTGTATAGATTTCGATTCTTTGGTTCTGAAATTGTCTTTTTGTTGGTCCAATTTCAAAACATGGCACAAATTTGTGAAAAAACGTTCAAGACTTCTTCCAACACAGGACTTTCCATTCAAGCCACCAATAAGTATATTGAAGAACCTGCAACTGAAATCGAAATGTGAAAGTATTCCACATCATTTGCAAATGTAAAAGTACCTTTCAAAATGACACTATTACCAGATTTATTCGCAATGTAAGGAGAAAAATCATTTTCCTACTAAACGCAGAATGAGCTGCATACCAGACCTAACCTAAAATAATAAATGACGTATCGCCTTACCTTACATGAAGATGCCTTAAATTTATTAGCATTATCCATTGTGCTGCTTTAACACTCATTGAACTCTTATTCAAAAAACAAAATTGCAGAAGAATATGTACTTTACTTAGCTACCTAGGTTGAGAACGAAAGAAAGAACGAATGATATGTCCCCCCCCCCCCCCGAGGAGCTGTTGGACCTTGACGTTGGTGGAGGGCTCAGTACCTATAGTGATCCTGCGAGCAAGGCCGGCGGGAGATTATTCTCCTGGTAGGGGCACCCATGCCGGCAAGGTCAAAGGTGAATGGCGAAGCTAAGGACAGCTCAAAAAAATAACTGTAATCTCAAGGTCCATGCTGAAGGGATGAATGGCTCGAGCGTAGATGAGTCTTGAATGGAAGCGAACAGGTCAGTACCTTACTCCCACAAGCGGGGCTCTGTGGGAATGGGCTTTTTGTATCCCTATAGCTACTCGTGGGAATCAAATGTCAGAAAAATTCCTTAAGGACGTCGGGCGACTGTGGAGGAGGTGGTAGTCCTCCGGTTCCTGGTTGTGAAAAAAATTGATGGAGATTTCTCCAAAGTTAGTCCGTTTGTTATAGAAAAAACCCTATATGGTTTGGTAGGTGAGCTAAAAATCCTGAGAAAAATGAAAGATGGTCTCCTAGTGGAAACAGTATCAGTTGCTGAGTCAAATAGATTGATGGGTATTAAAAAAATGGGGCAATTTGATATCGAAGTTATCGCTCACAAAACGATGAATACCTTGAAAGGTGTTATTTATCATGGAGATTTACTCAACTGTACAATCGAAGAAATAACAGAGAATCTGAAAGATCAAGGAGTAATTGAAGTAAGACGAATTCGAACTCAAGGCATCACCGGTTATAAAAATTGTACTCCGATAATGTGCGTTCATGAAAATAACATGAGATATAGAGGTTCTCATGTAGATTACCATGGTGAAAACAGTTTCTCCGTCACCCATACAGATTTGGAGTAAATGATTTTAATTCACTGAGAAATGTCTTCAAGGTATCACACTATATAAGAGTTGTAACCTGATGATGTGCGCTCATGAGAATCACACGAGATATAAAAGATTTCTAGTAAATTACCATGATGGAAACCGTTTCTCTGTCATTCATACAAATTTTGGAGAAAATGATTTTCTTTCATTCAGAAAAGTCTTCAAGGCATCACACGGTATGATGATGATGTGCGTTCATGAAAATCACATGAGATATAGAAGATTCCAAATAGAGTATTCTGGTGGAAACCGTTTCTGTGTCACCTATATGGATTTGGAGTAAATTGTTTTCTCACAGTGAGAAATGTGTTCAAGGCATCACAGGGTATGAAAATTGTAACCCGATGATGTGCGTTCACAAAAATAAAGGTTTTCATGTAGATTAGTATGGTGGAAACCGTGTTTCTCTGTCACCCATGCAAATTTGGAGTAAATACATTTCTTTCTTTGAGAAATGACTTCAAGGCATCACACTGCATGAGAGTTGTAACTCAATGATGTGCGTTCATAAAAATCATACGAGATATAGAAGATTTTGAGTAGATTACAATGGTGGAATCCGTTTCACTGTCACCTATACAGATTTGCAGTAAACTTTTTTCTTTCATTCAGAAAGGTCTTCATTGCATCACACGGTATAAGAGTTGATTACTCTGGTGAAAACCGTTTCTCTGTCACCCATATGGATTTGGAGTGAATAATTTTCTTTCATTAAGAAATATCTTCAAGGCATCACAGGTTATGAAAATTGTATTCCGATAATGTGCATTCATGAAAATAACATGAAATATACAGGTTCTCATGTAGATTACTATGGTGAAAATAGTTTCTCTGTCACCCATATAGATTTGAAGTAAATGAATTACTTTCACTGAGAAATGTCTTCAAGGCATCACACTGTATAAGAGTTGTAACCCGATCATGTGCGTTCATGAAAATCGCATGAGATATAGGATTTCATGTAGAAAACCCTGGCGGAAACCGTTTCACTGTCACCCATATGGATTTGGAGTAGAATATTTTCTTTCATTAAGAAATATCTTCAAAACATTACAAGGTATAAAAAGTTTTAGCCGATGATGTGCGTTAATGAAAATCACATGAAATATAGAGAATATTTCGTAGATTTCCATGGAGAAAACCGTTCCTCTGTCACCCTTACGCCATAAGAGTAAATCGTTTCCTTTCAATGAAAAAAATAAATAAAAATAAAATTGTAACCTGATTATGTGTGTTCATGAAAATTACCAGAAACTTTTATACGGTGTGATCTGTTGAAGATATTTTTCAGATATTTCAACATATTTCGAAAAAAATAATAGAACCAAAATATGTACCAGCGACAAACAAATGGTTTTCACTTCATCGGGATATAATTTTCATACTGTGTGATGTCTAGAAGATATTTCCCAATGAAGGAAACTGTATGGGTGAAAAAGATGTGAATCTACATGGAATGCTCTATATCCCATGTGATTTTCATGAACGCACATATTCGGAGAAGATATTAAAAAAAAATAGTGACAGAAAAATGGTTTTTACTTTGTTAATCTACATCACATTCTCTATATCTCATTTGATTTTCATGAAGGCACATCATCGGGTTACAACTCTCATACCGTGATGCCTTGAACACATCACTCAATGGAAAAAATTGTTTTCTACAAATCCATATGGGTGACAGAGAAGTGATTTTTATAATGTTAATCTACATAGAATTCTCTATAAGTCATGTGATTTTCATGAACGTACATCATCGGGTTACAACTCCTACACCGTGATGCCTTGAAGACATCACTCTATGGAAAAAATTGTTTTCTACAAATCCATATGGGTGACAGAGAAATGATTTTCACAATGTTAATCTACATAGAATTCTCTAAAAGTCATGTAATTTTCATGAACGCACATCATCGGGTTACAACTCCTATACCGTGATGCCTTGAAGACATCACTCAATGGAAAAAAATTGTTTACTACAAATACATATGGGTGACAGAGAATAATTTTTACAATATTAATCTACATAGAATTCTCTATATGTCATGTGATTTTCATGAACGCTTATCAATGGGTTACAACCCCTGTACCGTGATTCCTTGAAGACATCACTCAATGAAATTTTTTTTTCTACAAATCCATATGGGTGACAGAGAAATTATTTCTACAATGTTAATCTACATCTACATCTGAAAGTCATGTGATTTTCATGAACGCACATCATCGGGTTACAACTCCTATACCGTGATGCCTTGAAGACATCACTCAATGAATTTTTTTTTCTACAAATCCATATGGGTGACAGAGAAATGATTTTTACAATGTTAATCTACATAGAAATCTCTATATGTCATGTGATTTTCGTGAACGCACATCATTGGGTTACAACTCCTATACCGTGATGCCTTGAAGACATCACTCAATGGAAAAAATTGTTTTCTACAAATCCATATGAGTGACAGAGAAATGATTTTCACAATATTAATCTACATAGAATTCTCTATATGTCATGTGATTTTCATGAACGCTTATCATTGGGTTACAACCCCTGTACCGTGATGCCTTGAAGACATCACTCAATGGAAAAAATTTGTTTTCTTCAAATCCATGTGGGTGGCAGAGAAATAATTTTTACAATGTTAATCAACATATACTCTATATGTCATGTGATTTTCATGGACGCACATCATCGGGTTACAACTCTTACACCGTGATGCCTTGAAGACACCACTCAATGGAAAAAATTGTTTTCTACAAATCCATATTGGTGACAGAGAAAAAATTTTCACAATGTTAATCTACATAGAATTCCCTATGTCATGTGATTTTCATGAACGCACATCATCGGGTTACAACTCTTATACCGTGATGCCTTGAAGACATCACTCAATGGAAATAAATATTTTCTACAAACCCATATGGGTGACAGAGAAATGATTTTTACAATGTTTATCTACATAGAATTCTCTATAAGTCTTGTGATTTTCATGAACGCACATCATCGGGTAAAACTCCTATACCGTGTTGTCTTGAAGACATCACACAATGAAAAAAAATAGTTTTCTACAAATCCATATGGGTGACAGAGAAATGATTTTTACAATGTTAATCTACATAGAATTCTCTATATGTCATGTGATTTTCATGAACGCTTATCATTGGGTTACAACCCCTGTACCGTGATGCCTTGAAGACATCAAAATTGTTTTCTACAAATCCATATGGGTGACAGAGAAATGATTTTTACAATGTTAATCTACATAGAAATCTCTATATGTCATGTGATTTTCATGAACGTACATCATCGGGTTACAACTCTTATACCGTGATGCCTTGAACACATCACTCAATGGAAAAAAAATATTTTCTACAAATCCATAAGGGTGACAGAGAAATGATTTTCACAATGTTAACCTTCATAGAATTCTCTATATGTCATGTGATTTTCATGAACGCACATCATCGGGTTACAACTCTTACACCGTGATGCCTTGAGGACATCACTCAATGGAAAAAAAATATTTTCTTCAAATCCATATGGGTGACAATGTTAATCAATTCTCTTGTCATGTGATTTTCGTGAACGCACATCATCGGGTTACAAACAACTCTCAAACCGTGATGCCTTCAAGACATCACTCAATGGGAAAAAAATTGTTTTATACAAATCCATACGGGTGACAGAGAAATTATTTTTACAATGTTAATCTACATAGAATTCTCTATATGTCATGAGATTTTCATGAACGCACATCATCGGGTTACAACTTTTATACCGTAATTTTTTCCAAATCTGAATAGGTGACAGAGCAACGGTTTCATCTTGGAAATATATATGGAATTCTTCATATCACTTGTAATTTTCATGACCGAACTCATCAGGTTACAACCTTTATACCATATGATGCCTAGAAGATTTTTCTCAATGAGAGGAAATAATTTACTCCAAATCTGTGTGGGTGACAGAGAAACGGTTTTCACCATCTTTTTCTAAATGAAGAAAAGTTCCACCACATGAATCAACTTGGAATGCTCTATATGTCATGTGATTTTCATGATCCCACATCATCGGGTCATAACGTTATACTGTGTAATGTCTTGAAGACATTTTACAATGAGTGAAAATAGTCAACTCTAAATCAGTATAGGTGACAAAGAAACGGTTTTGATTCTACATCAACCACTGTCTCTCTCAAGATAATGATACTTTTATAACCTCAAATTCATTCAAGTTGTCTACTTATCCTGAATATGCTTCATCGGATTTGTGTCTCGAATCTTTTCTGTACTTTCTTGCCTAGTCATTAAATTTCATACTATCGTATAGACCCAGCCACAGATTTTAGTCCGGTTACTTAAAACTGAATTACTCAACCACAAATCTTTCGATTTTCCCTACGTTAGCATGTGTGGCCGGAAATCTGTGGGTAACTTCACACCAATCTGGAAAATTATGTTGATTTCATAACAGTAGTCAATCACTTAAATTCTGTTGAGCCATTATGGAATCAGTGGCTTGTTCGAAAATGTTTCACTTAGGTGATTACGATTAGTTTCTCCAGAAGGAAACTAAACAACTAACTTTGAAATATCAGGGGTACTTTAATAAAATCATGGTAATTTTCATCAGCTTGCACTAATACGAATTGGCTCAATTTATGAATGCTGGGTCATTCTGTCATTGATAGTAATGAAACGTTCATGTCATTTCAATGTTACTATACTTGAGATGGTTCCGATGTTACAGGGTGACCCCTGATTGTCTCTTTTCTAGCACATAAAATGTTCTATTTGAAAGTTTGTTCATAATTTCCTTCTGAATCAATTTTGATAGTCCAGAACTTTTGAATCTGGATAGTTCTTTTAGATTTTTCAATATATAGGGTGGTATATAAAGGCTGTTCGTCTCACATAAATTATATTTATTATTTTTGTTCTGTTTAGATAATTGAACTACCTTTAGTTGGGTAATAGAAGGGAGGAGTTTTCCCAAACAAGTATAACTAATATACGGGGTTTGTCAAAAACATCCTAGCATTTCCTCGAATAGTTTCTAAATATTATATAGGGAATGATAGAAACAGCTTGTTTTGATGAATTTAACATTCATCCCAATCTGGGGAGGGGTTTTACTCTAGTTTTCATATTAATGGGTGATTTCTTTCCCTAGGGTTTTTTTTTGTACGAGATTCAATCTAGGATTGCCTAGCATTCGTACTGGGTGTCCTCTTACACTTTGTTTACATTCATACTGGGTGTCCATGTATACTGGGTGTTCACTTACACTTGGTGTCCATTAATAATGGGTGTCCATTTATAATGGGTGTCCACTTACATTGGGTATCCATTTACATTTGATGTCCATTCATGCTGGTTGTCCCGATCGTCATCAATGGTATTGAGGGGCATCTACATTGGTTTGCTCGTGACCGCTCTACATCCATCGTGGGATTCACGCAAGTCTATTATCATTCAATTTATTTATGCCTATAGTTTGCTTATTGCTTGATTGCTACGCTCGTAGTTATATAGATATTTTTTGCTATAGCTTGATTGCTAATTGCACCTAGTTCTGTATTTTTTTGCCTGTTGCTTGATTGCTAATCGCTTTTAGTTATATATGATTGCTAATTGCTCTCAGTCATACTTTTTTTTTGATTTGATTTGATTTTATTTTGTAAAGCGGCAATTGAATGCATTTTCTTTATAATTGATGAAATACACCATGCGCATGCGTCTGAGCTTTCGCGAGGCAGTCCTTTAATTTTTTTTTTGCATTTTGATTTCCGGCTATGTTAGATTTAGTGACTGGGGTTTTACTTTTATTTAGCACATCATTTGGTGGTTACTGGTAAAATATTTCACCTCATTGCACTCAAAAGTTATTGGTGGTGGTAATCACTAATATTTTGAGTACTGCTTGTGCAGGTTATATGTTATTGCTTGCTTGCTGTTGCTTTACTGTTGCTAGAAAATATCATATCAATTTAATAAGTTATTTTCAGAACAACCCGTGGAGCAACCATGTACTGAACTTGATTGTCATGAAATTGTTGTTAAAATTTGAAATATATAAGTAACATTATTTCTGTTGTTAGTCTCATTTGGTAAATTAATGTTAATGACAATTCAGGTATTTATGGGGTAATTTATCTGGCGCCCACTAACCCACATAGCACATAGTACGTCTAATGTATGTCCAGTGGATGTCCAACATGGATCTCAAGGACGTCCACTGGACGTCCACTGGACGTCCAGTTACTTCCATAAATGTCCTTTATAAGTCCACTAAATGTCCAGATACACTGGATATAACATCTTATGTACGTACGCCGAGGATGTCCAATGAACGTACACAAACAACATTCATATACGGAAATAGGACCCAGTTGACGTCCATGGGAAGTACAATACGGATCTTGAAATTTCACAGGTAAAAGTTGTTCAATAAAATAAGAATCTGGCAAAAACTCACTTATTTTATTACTTAAAAATATTTCAGAAAGATCAACACAAGATCAACGAAATGCAACATTCCAGGAAAATCTTTCTAGAATATTGCTGAAATATTCGAATAGATTATTATTATCATATCACTCCAGATTTCCAAAACATATCAGAAAAATCATAATGTACTTACACTAGGTTATTTTATCTACGCCTACAAATTTATTTTTTTTTGAATAATGAGATATATTTCAAAATGATTTCAATTGCAAATTATCAATTTTTTTATCATAATCGGATAATCGAGAAGGAATTTATTTATTTATTATTTCCTTCGTATGTCAAATGTATTCGCTGATAAACAGTTTCCGTTTCTTTTCGAATGAACTGCATGGTTCTTTCACAAGTCGTGAGCTCTGAATGTCTGAATCGTTGTATGAGGGGTAATCCTCATACAACGTCTGAATGTATGAAATGAATGAATCTCTAACCGGCTACTCGGAGAGCTTCTTCCTCTACTAGGAAGATGGTACGGACTAGACCATGTTTCATAGAGCGGGATCAGAGTAAGTTAATACCAACCACGGTAAGATGTGTTTTGTGATAATACAGACGAGGAACAGATGGTGTTGAAACTGGCTGCACAGATCTACCTCCTATTCGTTTCTGTTAGAAATGAATGTGTAATTCACATATTTTTTCTAATTTGAAAATGACTTCATTCTTTATATGCAATAAGTGCATATCAAATTATAAAATCCATTGGATTTCAATCTTCATATGGAACAATCTGGCAGACCTCGCAGAATATCAATGATTTTTTTTTTCAATATTCAAGTTACTGCGATGAAATCTCATACGTTCTAATTCATTTTCAAACTACAGGACCTCATAGAAAAAAGTAGCATCCATCCCAGTAATCGCTGATAAAAACGGATAACAGTTATGTCTAAGAACACAGTAGAAATTGAAGGAATATGTATGTGTACCTAATGTCTTTTAAATACTGATGAATATCGAATATGGCTCTATACGGATTTGCGGTTTCACTATCCAACTTGAATCTCATAAACTCTCTTGAATATTTTTTTATCAGTCTCTATGAGACATTTTTGGTAGGGACACCCCACTTTTCTCCTTTGTTTCTTTAGCAATATCTCTGAAATTTGAAATATTGAAAATGCTCACTGGACGGCACTTTTTGAAATATGTGTTAATTTAATTTAACTTCCGGTATTTCCGGAAATTACATCAACTCTCCATTTTGAAATAGGACATCCTGTATATCATTACAAGATCGGACAAGATCGGATGATCGTGAGGAATCCAACGATACCAGGTTAGATGGTGTTATGTAATGACGACTGAGATATCGCCATTTATATTATCTATAAGCTCAATGAGTGGGAGGGAGGTAGAGTTAGATGAACCTGCCAAAAAAAATTTTTCCTACTCATTGAGCTTATGGATAAAATAAATGGAAATATCTCCGTAGTCATTGTGTTACCTCCGCAAGTACGAAGGGACATACACTTGAATTGCCTATTATCAAGTGGGTACTTGTGGCTACACTCAGTAAAGACGGGTAGGCTTGTTTTAGTTGGATGTTCCCATATAGCACACGACGTCCAGTGGACGTCCATTTTGGGTCCAAGATTGATCCAAACGTCCAGGGACTCGCTATGGATGTCCAATGAACGTTCTATTCTGGATGTGCTTTGTACATTGCGTATTGTACGTCTCATGGATGTTCAATGGACGTAAAATATTGGACCAACATGAAACATCAACTTGAGAACAATTTTGGATGTACAATGAATGTACAGTAATGGACCAATAATCCAAATTTTACTTATACGGATATATTCGTCCATTGGACGAACATTACTGGATCAACCTGATACGTCCATAAACTGTACGTATTTGGATGTATATCTCAAATGTTCAATATTGGACTTGATCTGTACGTTCAATATTTTACGTTTTTGTACTTCCATTGGGTGAACTGAACTGGATCAAATGGAAAGTTCCATAATTGTACGTTTGCGACACCGAATCCATTATTGTACGTACATTGGACGGATACCACCTGGTCAACTTGAAATGTCTTTAATTGTACGTTTTCGGATGTACACGGAATGTAGAATTCTGGACCTCATATGTACGTTCACTATATTCTACGTTTTCAGATGTACACGGAAAATAGAATCCTGGACATGATCTGTACGTTCAATAAGCTACGTTTTTGAACGTCCTTCGTATGAACAAAATTGTATTATTTGGAAATTTACATTATTAGACACAAATGTACACCGACTGTAGAATACCGGACCATACAATTTGTACGTTGCATGCGGCTCTCTGTCATTTTGAACTTCCCGCCATAAACAGTGACAAATCACAGAGCATTTACTGTCGTCTGATGGTAAGGGTTCGCCCATTCGCCGTTTATGGGTGTGATGCTATTTGATGTTTCGTTTGTTTTGCTTCTTAGTCCGCCATTAAATATTATTATATTTTGTTGTTGTTACTGTTATTTTTGGTTGCTGTTACTGTTATTGTTGTTGTGTGAGTTTTGTGAATATTTTTGAGATTTGTTATTGTTAATAGTTTGGTGAAGATCGAAGTGTGTGAAAAGAACAGAGGTTAGGTTAGGTTCAATGAATATACCAATAAATGGTGAAATAGATATTATATTATTGTTATAAAAACCAGTAATAATGGCCACAATAGGCCATGAGCCGCTGTGAATGGACCGGTACAGGTACTTTTAAACGTAACCTAACCTGTAAGTCTGAAAAAGATGTTTTTTTTCTGAAAATGTGGCTGGAACTTCCGATACAGGTCCTGATGTTTGCTGCAGCTGTCCAGCACATAAACAAATTGTTCAGACGGGTATGCAGGATACTTCAATTCAGTTATTTGGAATGAATACCTACTTCTGATTCAATGAAAATTTTTGATTCAAACTGAATTTTACAGGGAGTTGCAGAACAATCAAGAGTACTGACAACAAGAAAAGACAGAAGAATCCATCCTCAAATGGCTCAGAAGGGTAAATGAGAGGAAAGGGTAACAATACTAGTCTAGCTCTTTTTGTTCATGATACTTCATATTTGGAAATGTGTATTAATTTGTAAATGTGCATTTTGAACGTATTTTAATTTTTTTATGTTGTTGAATGTGTAAAATGAGAGTTCGGAAGTTCTCAGCTTTTGTTCTGACTGATGGTTTGATATTTCATTTATATTTTATATTCAATTTTTTGTTGAAAACAAGAGTGGATTTTTATTTTAGAATATTATTCTTTTTTTAATGGAAATGTTGTCATATCTATTGAAAACTGCTATAAGTAATAAAATAAGTGAGTTTTTGCCAGATTCTTATTTTATTGAACAACTTTTACCTGTGAAATTTCAAGATCCGTATTGTACTTCCCATGGACGTCAACTGGGTCCTATTTCCGTATATGAATGTTGTTTGTGTACGTTCATTGGACATCCTCGGCGTACGTACATAAGATGTTATATCCAGTGTATCTGGACATTTAGTGGACTTATAAAGGACATTTATGGAAGTAACTGGACGTCCAGTGGACGTCCAGTGGACGTCCACTGAACTATTTTCCGTGTACATCTGAAAACGTAGAATATAGTGAACGTACATATGAGGTCCAGAATTCTACATTCCGTGTACATCCGAAAACGTACAATTAAAGACATTTCAAGTTGACCAGGTGGTATCCGTCCAATGTACGTACAATAATGGATTCGGTGTCGCAAACGTACAATTATGGAACTTTCCATTTGATCCAGTTCAGTTCACCCAATGGAAGTACAAAAACGTAAAATATTGAACGTACAGATCAAGTCCAATATTGAACATTTGAGATATACATCCAAATACGTACAGTTTATGGACGTATCAGGTTGATCCAGTAATGTTCGTCCAATGGACGAATATATCCGTATAAGTAAAATTTGGATTATTGGTCCATTACTGTACATTCATTGTACATCCAAAATTGTTCTCAAGTTGATGTTTCATGTTGGTCCAATATTTTACGTCCATTGAACATCCATGAGACGTACAATACGCAATGTACAAAGCACATCCAGAATAGAACGTTCATTGGACATCCATAGCGAGTCCCTGGACGTTTGGATCAATCTTGGACCCAAAATGGACGTCCACTGGACGTCGTGTGCTATATGGGAACATCCAACTAAAACAAGCCTACCCGTCTTTACTGAGTGTAGCCACAAGTACCCACTTGATAATAGGCAATTCAAGTGTATGTCCCTTCGTACTTGCGGAGGTAACACAATGACTACGGAGATATTTCCATTTATTTTATCCATAAGCTCAATGAGTAGGAAAAATTTTTTTTGGCAGGTTCATCTAACTCTACCTCCCTCCCACTCATTGAGCTTATAGATAATATAAATGGCGATATCTCAGTCGTCATTACATAACACCATCTAACCTGGTATCGTTGGATTCCTCACGATCATCCGATCTTGTCCGATCTTGTAATGATATACAGGATGTCCTATTTCAAAATGGAGAGTTGATGTAATTTCCGGAAATACCGGAAGTTAAATTAAATTAACACATATTTCAAAAAGTGCCGTCCAGTGAGCATTTTCAATATTTCAAATTTCAGAGATATTGCTAAAGAAACAAAGGAGAAAAGTGGGGTGTCCCTACCAAAAATGTCTCATAGAGACTGATAAAAAAATATTCAAGAGAGTTTATGAGATTCAAGTTGGATAGTGAAACCGCAAATCCGTATAGAGCCATATTCGATATTCATCAGTATTTAAAAGACATTAGGTACACATACATATTCCTTCAATTTCTACTGTGTTCTTAGACATAACTGTTATCCGTTTTTATCAGCGATTACTGGGATGGATGCTACTTTTTTCTATGAGGTCCTGTAGTTTGAAAATGAATTAGAACGTATGAGATTTCATCGCAGTAACTTGAATATTGAAAAAAAAAATCATTGATATTCTGCGAGGTCTGCCAGATTGTTCCATATGAAGATTGAAATCCAATGGATTTTATAATTTGATATGCACTTATTGCATATAAAGAATGAAGTCATTTTCAAATTAGAAAAAATATGTGAATTACACATTCATTTCTAACAGAAACGAATAGGAGGTAGATCTGTGCAGCCAGTTTCAACACCATCTGTTCCTCGTCTGTATTATCACAAAACACATCTTACCGTGGTTGGTATTAACTTACTCTGATCCCGCTCTATGAAACGTGGTCTAGTCCGTACCATCTTCCTAGTAGAGGAAGAAGCTCTCCGAGTAGCCGGTTAGAGATTCATTCATTTCATACATTCAGACGTTGTATGAGGATTACCCCTCATACAACGATTCAGACATTCAGAGCTCACGACTTGTGAAAGAACCATGCAGTTCATTCGAAAAGAAACGGAAACTGTTTATCAGCGAATACATTTGACATACGAAGGAAATAATAAATAAATAAATTCCTTCTCGATTATCCGATTATGATAAAAAAATTGATAATTTGCAATTGAAGTCATTTTGAAATATATCTCATTATTCAAAAAAAAAAAAAAAAATTTGTAGGCGTAGATAAAATAACCTAGTGTAAGTACATTATGATTTTTCTGATATGTTTTGGAAATCTGGAGTGATATGATAATAATAATCTATTCGAATATTTCAGCAATATTCTAGAAAGCATTTCGTTGATCTTGTGTTGATCTTTCTGAAATATTTTTGAAATATTCTGGCATGATATGATAATAATAATCTATTCAAATATTCTCAAAACAAACTTCAAGGCTGTTTGAGTTCAATAAGAAATTAGGTTTCAAAATAAACAATTTTTCAAGGCATTTTTGGAATCCAAAATGGAAATATTCTCGAGGCTATTCAGAATTATATTCCTTGGAGTTTGCAAGAGTGTTCGAGAACTCATTGGAAGATCAGGAACTACAGGTTTCAAGACATGTAGCAAATCAATAAGGGCAGAATGAGATATATTATGTTACAATGCCCACCTTGCCAAATGTTGAGGAATAGTTTCAGTTATTTCGTTCTGTGCTTCTAAATTAACATGATGTAATTGTATATCACTCTGAGAGATTTCATCAGAACTTATTGATGAGAAGTTAACATTATCCAGCACATCCTCAACTGTTTCCAAAGAAACATATACTGAAGTAGGCTGGGAACAACCGACAGGTTCTTCCTGCACTATATCAACGTTCAATTCCTGAGATTTTCTTTCTGATGATGAAGAAGAACATATATCTGCACCCACCGAAGTACCAGCAAGGTGATATGATGAATATTCTTCAATTTTTGCTCTTTTGTTATTTACTAAAGAATGACTTCTTTTTGCTCAAGTTATTATTGCTCATGGTGGCTTTATATATTCAACTAAACTAAGAATGAAAGTTACAACTGAAAACTAAGAATGTTGAATACAAAAGAACATATATGAAGGTTTTACATTAATGACTGTTTAACGTTCAACTTCACTATATTTGAGAAATTTTGTTGGTGAAACGTGCAGAACGTGACAACTTGTAAGATTTGATGGAATTTCAGGATTTTTTTTCTTATCTTTTAATTCATTGAATTTCATTTGATATGGAGATCATGACGTTCCTGGATGATGGGTGATTTTTTGATTCTACTAACATCAATTCAACAAAATCAGACCAACAAAGAAAAATCGAAATAGAGACAGTGTTTATCCATAATGAAGTTCACAGCTTCAAATGATAAAAAACAGTTTTTGAAATACACCCCAATTAGTTCAGTTTTTAGCTTTCATCATTACGGTAAAATCAAGTGCAAAGATGTACAACACTTGGATGTAAAAATAGAGACAAAGGAAGTCAACAACAGGAAGCCAACCACACATTTGTGGCTTCGGTTAGAAGACCTAGAGCTTTCAAGGCAATAACTAACGTCGCCACGAAGGCAGATATATAGCTACCAGCGTGACAATCCTACCCAGGAGAATACAAATCAGGATGAATGTATCGGGGAAATATATAAAAATATAAATAGAAAAGTTATTGGATATAGCCCTCAAATTGCCTTCGTGGCGACGTTAGTTGTTGCCTTGAAAGCTCAAGGTCTTCTAACCGAAGCCACAAATGTGTGGTTAGCTTCCTGTTGTTCACTTCCTTTGTCTCTATTTTTACATCCAACTGTTATACATCTTTGCACTTGATTTCACAGTACTGAGAGAGCTTAAGATCGAAACACGTGTCTACGGTTGCACAACAATTTGAGGGCTATACCCAATAACTTTTCTATTTATATTTTTATATATTATATATTATATATTATATATTATATATTATATATTATATATTATATATTATATATATATATATATATATATATATATATATATATATATATATATATATATATATATATATACCTCCAGCTATCTTCCAGGCGTCCTTTCACAACTCTTTCTCTGAGCGTCCGTCGAGTGGATATCATGAGTCTCTTGTTCTACATCAGTATATTTTTAAGATTTGAACATCAGGGGTCATAAAGGAGTGATCAAGCTTTCCTTTTCGACGATAAAAATTTTAAAGTTTCATTACACCTATTTCGTGGCGTACTTTCATGTACCCGTCTCTGAGCGTCCAATATATTCACGAATTCACGCTACTTAGCGTCCGGTTTGTATAGTTTACTTTCATCCTGTAGATTTGTGAGCGTCCAGCAATGATGCCAGATTTAACCATCGCCTTTAGCGGCGGTAATCGAATTAGGGCAATGAGACTGTGTATTTTCCGGATGCCACTCATGGGTTGAATTTCACATATTATCTGATTAGAGCTTATGCGGCCTCAGCCAAAGGCAGAACGCGGCGCTACGATACTTGTACGGTATAGACGAGACACCGGTGCTCAGGGGGATATTGAGTCCGTTGTGGAGAATGAGAAGTGCTGAATCTATTGACACTACTCATTCCCCACCCTCAGACAAATACAAGCCAATAAGCCTGATGTCCACCTCGACCACCAAATAAAACGATTTTTGTCATAGAGATTTTCGCTACAGGTGGAATGAATATCGTTCGGAGAGAGGAGGAAAAACGGACTAAATATCGAGATATTATCTTCGAACTCCGCAGGTTGTATCCAAACCATTCTGTCAAAATAATGGTTTTGATCATAGGAGTCCTTGGTGGAATGATGAACATACTGTTCTCAAATTTGAAGATGATACCGGCTTGCCTTGATATGACAGAGATCTTAGCGGCACGAATGCAGAAGGCTGTCATCCATGATTCACTTCGTCTGCTCAGAACACATGAATCTCGGACCCAATAGTCACGTAGGAAGTGGTTATTAGGGTAAACGACACCAGCTCTCTCTTCGGATGGGTCGGAGCTCTGGAGATAGAGCCTGACTGGTACATTCCTAAAATAATGATAATAATAATTATTATTGGGGTAAATGACATCAGCGCGCCCTCCGGATTGGTCGGAGCTTAGGAGACAGGGACTGACTGGTACATTCCCAACGAAAATAATGATAATGATAATAATAATAATAGGTCCTTATTTTTCAAATATACGTACAATATAAGAGGAAAAACCCCGAAGATCAGATGATGATATACGTGTTACCTCTGTTATTATTGTGAAGCGTATCTGAAAAAATATAACAAACAAAAATCACTATGTTTATAATTATTCTGCCGCGCTCCTTAAATCTATATTTACCTGCCTGTGAATAGCCATAAAAAAAGAAAAACTATTCCATGGACTCATGCATTCATTTGTTCCGTGATGATATATTCTTTTATACATTTTTAAATGAATTCATATTTAATTTCTTCATGTTTGTTGGACCATAGTTTTAAATGAGTGGTATCTGATGAGAGAAAGACCGCATGAAGGTTTCAGTTCTATGAATCGGTGGAGTAATAGTTCTCTTGTAGCGTATGTTTAAATTGTGAACATCTTCAAGAAATTAAATTTTCTTCCATAAGTATGAGGGTGTTCGAATAGTGATTACTTTATGGAAAAAACAAGTCGCATAGAGAAGTTGTCTACGCTGCATATTGAGCTAAATTATTGCATTCAATTTATGGGAGATGTAGCATCCCCTACTGATCCCAAATATCAATCTCAGGCATGAGTTTTGCCTCTTGTCCTCATCAACCAGACATGGACTATAAACTGAGTCACGGTAGTTGAATTTGGAGAGTACTAGTAAGTCACAGAGCACGGCCTCAACCTTCTGATTCAAGTACCTCCTGTTGCCATAAATGAGTTCCAGATTCCTGAACGCCAGGCCACGAATATTTCGTATGTGCGATTTGAACATAAGATCATCGACTGATAAACCCAGATTCTTCATGTTTTTGATAGGTTTTATTACTTGGTTTTCATCATTGATCTGGATTTAGTTTTCAAGGAGACGTCTGTGATGCCGTGTTCCAAATAGCATTACCGATTTTCCAACTGCATTATTTTTGAGCACAGGACCAGCATCAGAAGGAGAAAAAACTCGCCAACAGTAGTTATGTATTGGATGTACAACTGACTTTTTTAAAATTTGGAGATAAACATTTGGGTGAGACCAAAATTCGAGATATGATTTATAAATGGTATCAAATAAGGGTAACACATAAGTAGGAGTTTCATATTGATACCATCCCACCCTTGAGCATTAGATAACAAGTTATATAGGACATGTTGGGTTCCATGTTGGGTTCCATTTTGGGTTCCATCTGAATGGAAAATGACCTGCCTTTCTCATTAATACTATTGGAGTAGAATTCAATCAGATTTTGATCTGCAGCGACCGCTGCAATACCTTTCACGAAGTACTGATTCAATTCCTTTACATCAAACAAATGATCGGAAATGGAGGTCGATCTTTTTTAAGTGATGTAGATCTTTCCATATCTTGCTTACCCCGCTGTCTAAAAATATATTGAAAATATGCCTTCTTTCCATGTTGACAAGCCAGGGTTGTGGAGCTTCGGAATGTCTTATAATATTCATAGTGACCTGGAGATTCTGTTCTTTGCCACCTAGAACGGGCTTTATTTCTCTATGATATCAATAATTTAATATTACCTGTGATCCATGGTGCATAACGTTTGGTTATTCTAATCAGTTGAACAGGAGCATGCAGATTGAATTTTGACATAATATTTTTATTATGAAATTTAATTTTTTCGTCAATATTATCTGTCACATAAATATGTTCGAACGGGATTGATATATCTTCGTGAAATCGTTCCTTATCAAAATTTCTAAAGTCTCCAATCATTCTATATGTCGGTGAGCAGGAACTATCACCAAGATTATTTTTTTATACTATCAACACTTGATATGAAATACCTGGTACCAAGACAACTTCGATATTCTTGGAAATATCATCACTGTTATTTGTGATGATCAAATATATTAGTGAAAGTGATGAAACGGTCACTCATGTGGGTCTATCAACTAGTTGAACGAGTCCCGATCCCTCCAACATATTATTCAGCCTGATAGCAGCCCTACACTCATTTTTCAACAAATCAATATTGAGATCACCCAGAATGAATACATCATCATATTTGGGAATTAAAGATGGTATACCATTCTCTAGTGAACTGAGGAAATCAGTTTCGGAATAGTTTGAAGGCTTGTAGACAACTCCAACAGCAACGTTAAATTATGGAAAATGGAAATGGAAATTTATTGTCAACACACATACCAACGCCCCCTCCTCTACTTTTCAGACGATGTCTTCTGAAGGAAACATAATCATTCACATGACATACATTACTATGAATTCGATCGGACAGCTAAGTTTCACTCAGGCATAGGATAGATTTTTCTGTAAAGTATTGAGATCTTTCAAAGATGATAAGTTTGGTAACAGCGATGTAATATTCAGGTGGCTAAATCTCTGTGAATGGACATTTTCTCTAAAACAAAACATGAGTGAAAATCAAAATACGGAAACACAATTGAAATAAATAAAGAAAAACAAATGTGGTGAAAAATAAGAGATATAGGAAAAAAATCTATTTTGGAATCTTAAATGAAGATCTCGAAAGTTCGAGCTGATTTATTTACTCTAGGTCTGTCGGCATGTTCCAATTCTCCTGCTGTTCATTTCTTCGGGTTTTCTTCTTCATCTGTGCTTGATTTACTTGCAGTCGTATCTGTTGAGTTTTCTGCTGCCAACTTGCTCTCTATATAGTTCTTCGTAAGTATGGCTGATTCTATCCACTATCAGAGAGGTTCCTTTATTTTTGCTTCACGACCGTTTTCTTCTGCAGCCTTTTGTTGTGACAATAATAATGTTTTGATCTGATATAGTCTTCCGGTATAATATCTCAGACCTCAGTCTATTAGTCAAGCACTCAATTACAATGGGGCGAGTTTTATTATTTTCATTCTAAATTCATCCCTTATTACTATATCTTTCTCATCAATCCCCAATTTGAGTTGAAATAATCAGGTTATACTTCTTCAGTCTCCTTTCAGTGGATTCAATCTGTTGAGATGTTGAGATGATTGTTTATTATCTTCCTTCAATATAATATTTTCCTGTTCGATTTCGTTCATGTCAGTTAACGTCAGCGATTAAAAAAAAAAGTTTTTCTCTGTAAATTTAAAATTATATTTTCAAAAAGGCAAATTTGAGAATACGATGAGTTTACGAAGAAATTAAACAATTTTTTTCAAGACGACAGTCTTTCGAAGTAACTTATCGGGTGAATTGATTCGTTGCCCTTCTACACTTTTACAAATTTTCGTGAATTAACAATTTTTCATTTTCAGACTGTGGAACGTTGATATTCCAACAAGCTGTCAAGAGATACTTTTTATTATTAATTTTTTTGTGTTATTTCTGTCATGCCAATTTGAAATCTAGTGGCGTGGTGGAATTTTGTTTAAACAAAATGATTTTTGGATATTTGTCTCTGAACAAAATTATGAATTTAATTTATAAGTTATAGTTATAGTAGAGACAACTTGTAAAAAATGCATTGAGGTACCCACATTCAAATGGGTTACTCCATAGATATTCAAAAGATAGATCTGTAACAGGTATAGGTTGTCAGACAAATGAAGGTAGAACAGTATATATTAGGTTTATTGAAAATCAATAACAGAGTCTACCATTAGATCATCGGTCAGCAAGAAAGTATAGCTGTATTTCCAAAAAAAAAACAAATATTCCAAATAAAATTAATTCATTAATATGGAATTACCAAAATATTCCTACAAAAAATAACATAAAACATATTCATGTCACTATTGAAATAGAATACATTCAAAAAAATATCGATATTGTCTGTGTTTGCCTATTAGGAATCCATTTGAAGCAATTCATAGTACATTTCTTGAATCAGGTCAGCTCTTTGAATCTCAAAGGGAAAAACAACGGTTGTAGATTTGAAAAAATTTTCGGTGACACCATTACTTGAAGATGGTTCACCCGTCAAACGAAAAACTTTTTATTTGTGATTTTATGAATTTTCTTTGAAGAGTTCTGCTTTCTAAGAAATTATCACTTGTAATCTCCCAAATGCTTGAATTATTGCCGGAAATTTTTCGAGTACATGAATTTTCTTAAAAAATTCATGTACGAGATAAATTTCCTGCAATTAATTCAAGCACGCGGGGAATTCGGTAAGAAAAATTTACACCAAAATATATCCAACAATTCATAAGAAATAACTAACTATGGTTCACCTGAACTATTTATATGCATAGTACAAAAAAGATGCATGATCATATTGATATGTAAAACACACTTAACAAAATTTCAATTTGATTTTCTTAAATTTAATCAAAAAAAAGTAAAAATGTTCCTTGCTCCACTGGGAATTGAACTAGTGACCACACGACCACGAGGCGGACACTTTACCGACTCGCCACGGGGCCTTTGAGTTACATGTGGACAACTGGTGTATTGAAGTGTTTCTGAAATTTGATTTCAGAATTTGCAAATTCTGCGATTATCGTGAAGAAAATATTCAGACACATTCGAAATATTTAATAAATACATAAATATTAAATATTATCTCATTTCAAATGAAAAATACAATTCCATTTGTACATCAAAGCAAAATAAAAACTATCACCTGTCACATATTTGACAGAAAAATTTCCACTTATTAATTTCGGCCAAGGTACCCAGGAGGATAAAAATTTCCGGAAATTTTTTGGGTTGCCATGGGATCTAAATAAGAACGAATGTTTTGGTTCTCTCTAAAAGTGAGGTGTGAAATTTTCAAAATTAGACAAATGATGTGCAGAGTGGTGAAAATACGCAATTGACGGGCAAAACTTGAAACATTAAAAAATGTTGCGAATAATGAAGAATTATTCACAACGAACAATTTTTAACAGAGTCATTTCTAAAATTACTTTGAATTTTGCATATACTCTAACAATATTGAATAAATTGAAATGGATTTCATCAGTTCGTCTTTTACGCGAAACGACAAATAATAATATCGGGCCTCTACCCGCACATGCAGTGTGTTTGGGTACATTCTACGACTGTTTCAAAGAAAGTGTCATCATTATTATTGAAATTTCGCCTCTTCATGATCACATTCTCTTTGCATAAAAATAGCTGTCCTTGTAGAAAATTTTCCTAATACATTCATTAGAACGTCTGGAGTTACATTTTTTGCTCTCAAATTGTTTTTTACGAATCCCTCAGTTTTTTGATGAAAAGCATTAGAAGCTCATTCCTTCAAAAATATTATCATTACATCTCTTGTACTACTGTGCCATCTATAAATTTAAACAATGAGATTTCTTAAGAGAAAATAATTTTGTTATACCATTTTGCTCGACAATCATAAGTTTATTTTCCACCACTGTACATGACAAGTCAATATTTGATACTTCAATATTATTTTCTTTAGGCTGCAAAACTCTTTAGAACAAATCAGATTTTTATTAAAATCAATGCCTTTTCAAAAATGTTTTTTTCCTTTTCAAAAATGTTTTTTCCTAACAAAACTTATATTTACAAAATAATTCAACTAGGATTTGTGTGATTATCATTTTGAACTTATACAGGGTGACCCAAGGTTAAACTGCCAAACGTTCAGGATCGTCTGTTTAGTTGAAAAGGAAACTTTTTTTTCCTATAACAATGTGTCCTAACTTGCTTTGTTTCGGAAATACAGAGTGTTCAACGTTTTTACAAAATATCAGTTTTTCAACATATTATTTAAAAACCTTCTAGCTGATTTCAATAAAATCTGTCATGCTAATATGCGGTAATAAGGGGTTTCTTTTAATTTACTTATGGCAACATTATTATTTCCAGTGGCGTCCCAAGGGCTAATCTCATTAATGTTAGAACGAATCATTGTACTCCACTGTTTTTTTGCATGTTCAGTTTTTTTTTCTGGATTAAGCCAATAAAAATACAATTTTTTTGTTTATTTCAGTATCTTCCTTCATTTTTGAGAAATAATTTAAAAACCGATTTCATGTAACAAGAAAAAAAAACTTCCTGAGAAATTGATATTAGGACAAACGTATTCATTGTATTTTATTAGTAGGTAAAGAGAAAACAAAAATTCACAAAAATGGCCACCATTCCTTTCAATGCAAAGTTCGCACCTACGAAGGATGGATTCTGCAGCTGCACGGCATCTTGCTGGTGTGATCTCTACAGCTGCTTATACAATCCTTTCTAGGAAAATACCTTGGTCGTTGATGGGCTCAGCATATACTTTGGTTTTCATTGTACCTTATTCAAAAATCCATAGGGGTTGAGTCAGGAGATCCTGCAGGGTAAGAAATTTTGACACTCCGTATCTCGAAAACGAAGCTAGTTAGGAAACATGAGTATGAGAAACAAAAGTCTTATTTTTACCTAAAAAACTGATCCTGAAAGTTTGGCGGTTTAACCCTGGGTCACCCTGTATATGAAATTCAATTCTGAACAACTTTTCTGAGTAGCATTTTTCGATATTCTTCAAAATGAAGGTACTTTACTCTGAGGCTGAAATGATATATCCTTCCCTGCATATGAACTTGACTTCAAATCTACACACATCATTTGGAACAACTTTTCCGATTATCATTTTTCGTCAGATTTCGAATTGACGGTCTTGAATTCTGGAGCCAAAATAATATTATGGTTGTCCCTCCCCATATATCATAAGAGATTTTTACATTTGCGTTGAAACGCTCCTAGTTTTGTGATATGCAGAGATTTTTACATTTGCGTTGAAACGCTCCTAGTTTTGTGATATGCAGAACTTCTTATTGGGAGTTTTTCTTTCATATACCAAGTATCAAGAAAGTTTTCTGAGGACAACTTATAACCACTTGTACCAGTTGGGCCGTGATGGTGATGGTTCGCTTCTCTATCATAGGGGCGTGGGTGCAATTGTCGTACGTCTTCTATAGCTTGCACAAGTCTTTCGAAGAATACTTCTGAGGGCTGTGGTGAAGGGGGTGAAAAACTTCTAGAGTTTGATGTACTTTTGGAATATTCAACTTTTTAATGACTTAGTTTTCCACTGATATGGACTGCAACACAATCCCATGGGAAAACAGCACACATAAATTTGCCAAGATCAGAAATGAGAATGACTCTCGAAACTGACAAGGATTTTCACATAATTAGCTGTTTAATTTCCAAAACATTTGTCGCAGATATGCCTTTGGATTTGCTCGTTCATAAACTCAAGTAATATAGTATAGTAAAATAATGAACAAGTACAATGATAAATATTACTGTGAGTCCATTCTTCATTTATTTTCCAACTTACTTTACTATCAGCACACCAAATATCATTCACGATTACTAACGAATACCGCAAATAACGATTTTCAAACAAAGCTCATTGAAATTCTTCAGCGTTGCCATATTCACCACAACTTGAAGGACGCTTGGAAATCGGCAGTCTAAAAGTAAATCATACTCTGAGAAATATACAGACGGTGCTCTTTGCGCCGCTAGCGGTAAAACCGGTGAACTAATAATATACAAAAGTATACAAAAAACAGGTCCCACTATTAAGACGGCGTCCGGCAAATTTTCAAATCTGTAAACTACTATGAAGATTTGAGCACATTTTCTATAGGAAATCAACAGAGCGTCCGTATACGGACGCCCTGAAGATAGTGGGATATATATATATATATATATATATATATATATATATATATATATATATATATATATAAAAGTGAAAATAGAGTATATTTCGTTTTAATTCCGAGAGTTCTAACCTTTGACAGCTGTTTCGTGCTAACGCACTCACCAGAAAGGATTTATGGAGCTCTCGAAATCAAAACGAATCCACTCAAGAATTAATACCGTGAGGCAAGACAGAATATAACAGGAAGTTATTCATGACATCTACAGTCACTAGTTGAAACTTAATTTGACACGAACCAAGGAATCCAAAAGTAGAGGTTTGTCCACAAATTGACAGGCAGCCAACAATTCGTTGTTCTGACCAACCCAAGGTTCAATCAAGTTTCTAATACGTTATGAGGAACGCAAGCATTGAACCTTGGGTTGGTCAGAACAAGGAATTGTTGGCTGCCTGTCAATTTGTGGACAAACCTCTACTTTTGGATTGCTTGGTTCGTGTCAAATTAAGTTTCAACTAGTGACTGTAGATGTCATGAATAACTTCCTGTTATATATATATATATATATATATATATATATATATATATATATATATATATATGATAAATAAAGAGGAAATAAAATCTTCCAATTTACACAAAAAATATATACTTGTAACGTGCTTACAATTGTTTCGACACACGGTGTCATCATCTGAGCGAGTTATCAACTAAAGAAACGTCAAAATCACCTTCTTAAATATTAAAATAACATGCATGAAATTTCACTAATGACAATTGCAGGTATGAAATTTCCTAATGACATATAGCTTGGATTAGGGAGCATTTGAGTAGTTACTAGTGAGATAATTAATTATAGGTGAATTGTACAGGTCAATTTGGTCATTGAGAACTCAATGACCTCTTTATTTATCATTCATGATGAATTTATACATATTAAATGCCACCACGATAGAACACATATATATATATATATATATATATATATATATATATATAAATATATATATATATATATCAGAGGCGATAGAAAGCACAACTTATTCTTAAAATAAAATTCTGCATGAAACCACGACTCTCGTCATGACGTGTTACGGCGAAGTTTTAGTTGTGTGTGACGGACTGGAGTTCATGACCTCTAGGACATAGATGGCGGTGGTGTTATTGGATTATTGCTAGATTTGGACTACTAATGGCGGACTAGGACGTACTCTTGCTTGGCAATCATTCTTTGATGTTGATTCACTGATTTTATTTTTTAGAAATTTGAGGTTAGTTCATAAAAAACATTGAAGAAGTAATATTAAAGGAGAAAAAAGCCTATCATTTACTAACGGCAGTGGAAATAAGTGCCATTGGAATACTTTTCAATTTGATATTTGATGTTTCACTTTCTTCAGGAAGGAGATTGTTTAAATGATAATAAGCGATGTGAAATTGGTAATCTCAAGATGGTTGCAGATTATTACAATTCCATTTTTCACAAGTCTGTCAAGTTTTGGAAAAACTTTTAGGAATTGTGTTCAAGACCATATTCTAGCTCGGTGATAAATTGTGTGCCATTTTCAACTTGATTTTTGCGTTGATACAGGGAGAATCTCTATGAAAACTAAACCACTTCATTTTTGATGAAGAAAGTGTAAACCCTACTGGGATGAATCAAAATAGCATCAGTAATGTATTTTTGGCCGATGCTGTATTAAAAGAAACAGATGAAGAAATTAATATCCTTATTCATTCATGCGTAAAGAACAAACACAAGAAATAGTGGTTTCAGGATTTCCAGAAGTGACGTGACGGTTATCGCTTGAGGAAATAATATGAAGTTTATTTTATATATATTATGCTAATGTGCTAGCTCGAAAATAGTTGACTCATTAAATGAGAATGAGTTATTCTTGAATCATTAAAATCTAGTGAAATTACTATTTTCTTGTTTATTCAAAACAGTACTTTTTCCTATTGAAAAAAAATAGGAAGAAAAGTTTTATTAGTGTAATATATGTTCCCCCAAAGAGTTTCATATTTCAAAAATATGTTTGACTAAGAAATAAACGTTATAGAAAAAAGTTATTTTAAAATGTTTTGGTGGAGGAAGTAAGTTTCAATTTAGATAAGTTTATTCAATAATAAAAACTGTAGTGGATTAGGTATTTTGTTATTTTAGAAAAGCCTGTGTGGTACATTAACAAAAAGGATGTTTCGAACAAATCTCAAAAACAGAGCTGCTCACAAGGGGAAAACTGATTGACAGAAAACAATGAGAAAAGCTAGTATTTACGAACACCAATTATTTTCATAAAATGTTTGGTCGAAATAAAGAATATTCTGAGTATTTGAATGAATTATATCAAGGCAGAGTGTCATTTATACATAGTTGAATTATAAGAATTGAATTATGTCAACATTCACATTTCACGAAAGGTACAAAGCAAAATATCAAGTAAAAATTGTAAAATTGTAAAATTTGTTTTTAACTAAACTCCCAGGTTTTCGGAGAAAACCCCTGAAGCAGAGCAGAGCAGAGCTTGTGCGAGCAAGGGAGATCCGGGACCTACAGTTTAAATGAAAGTGGAATCCGAACCACTTCAGCTCAGTGACACGCGACCGGGGATCGAACTCGGTCCGTCTGGGTGGAAGCTAAACGCCCTAACACCTCGACCACTTCGCTACATGTACGAGTAGGTTACCTATCAGAGAAAAACCTTGTACCCTTATTTGTACATATATGGGAATAATTCTAGGTTTCTATTAAGAGGGAGGTAGAGAGATAAAATAATTTGTATAAGTATTATGTTGAGCCCTGTGATGGATATCTGTTGAATACAAATGATTTATATAGCTACCAAGAATGAACTTGGGTTATTCTTACAGAAGCGTTGTGCAAGTGCTAAACCTGAAATCAAAATTTATACTGTTTTATGTTGGTTCTGTGTCTTATTCTCCACTAATCTCAATCATTCATGAGAACTAAGAGAAGGTGCTCTGGGTAGCAAAGGGAAACCCAGTCTTCCTTTTTAGGGGTGGAGGGATCCTTGAATTTGAATCTATTTTCTCTTTTTTGGGATAAATGATCCAAAATATTCGATTTGGGTGAGTAATCAGCTGTTAATCTGAGATCATTACATTTAATTAGAAAACACACCATCATCAATGACTATTTCGTAAATTATTTTAATAAACATGAATGCATATGCAAATCCGATTACAAGTGCAGGAAAAAATTATTATTTTCAAAAAAAAATATGAAAAATTTGCCATGATCAAAAACTAAAACTATAAAGCTCCCCAACCATATCGGTAGTGAACGAAGCATTTTTGATAAATTTTTTGGCGCTATAGTTGAAAAAAATGTTCTCGAAGATACCTGTCAGAGCATACATATTTCAGTGGAAGCAATCAACATTTGACACTGGTGTATTTCCATTCTGTCTGAAAACTGCATTAAGTATTCCACTGCATAAAAGTGAGCGGCCTAACGAACCTTCAAACTTCTGACCCATTGCGTTATTATCACTTCCACAAAAATAATTTAAAAGCATTGAGAAAAGGTTACAGGCTTATTTTCTTAAGAACACAAGATTTTGTCTTCTCAATTTGGATTCTAATCAAGTAAAAGTACCAATGAAACAATTCTCAATGTGCCTAATGAAATGTATGTACACAAGTTAAAATAAAAGTGAAGCTGCTGGAGCCGTCTTTAATCTTTTACTCGGTAAATCACAGAATAACACTCATCAGCTATGTATTGTTATGGTTTCAGAGGTGTAAAGGGAACAAATGGTTTGAACCATTCCTATCTATTCGCGGTCAGATGGTTAAATTTCAGAATGAACTCTCAGATCCCTCCAACAATAATTATGGTGTTCCTCAAGGATCAGTGAACTGGTCCATTTCTCTTTTTCATTCATTTGAATGATCTAAGCAACGTCGATATCGAAGGAGCATTTACCATGTTTGCAAATGACAGTACATTAATCTGTCATGGAAATAATATTGAACTACTACAAGTAAATATTCTGACCGACTTATAAAATTTATATGATGAGACTCTACCTTCTCAGTTTTAATGTAAATGAAACAAAAATACTGATCCTCAATTCTGATTGTAACAGCTTATCTTTAGGTTATCACACCCTAGAAAGAAATCATGTTCAAATTTTTTGTGTATTTATCTTGACAATAAGCTGAGGCTCGCATAGGAAACCTGAATAATAAATATGTCTCTGGTTCTGCTAAGCCTTCAGAATTTGGCTAGGGAACTTGGGTCTCATACAGGCAGAATGACTCATTTGTATCTTTTGGAGTTTCTGCCACATCCATTTGATGAATTCAGTAATTATTTTATAACAAAGAGTAGTTAGGTACTTATGCAAAATTTATTATCACCCACCCAATCACTTAAAAAATATGGTGAAATTTTCGAAAATCATTCAAATGAGAACTCTTTAACAAAGGTTACTATAGCCTGCAGAAATATTACAGTGACACTTTGACCTGGCATCTGATTTATATTCGTTTTTTAAACATTTTATCTACATTACTATTTGATCATTATGTTATTCATTGTATGGTTAATTTATGACAGGTACAAACTTGAGATACATTTTGCTTTAAAAGTTTTCTTACTTTGGTAACAAACTTGCTACTGAGAAACAGAATTGAACCGATTATGAGTATATTTTTATCGATGTTTGACAATAGTCTTGGACTTGCTCTTAGGTACGCTTCTGCTGGGGATGGCCATGAACTTCAAAGACCATCTTAGTTGCAGCACTGTTAATCTGAACCCAACAGGGTGATAATAATACATCATGATATTGGTGTCTATGCTGACCAAGTCAATAACTTGGAAATAGAACACTACATGATATGAAAAATTGCTCTTAACATATCCCAATCAGTTGTTACCTAAAATTGCAACATATCTCCAATATTGCATGGTTAAAAAAATGCTTCAACATTGAATCGGAAAGTGTTTCTCTAGATTGAAAATTATTATCATTCAGTTTCATTCCAAAACCTCCAGGGCAAGAGATAAAGAGGCCTAGGTGTTATTTTTGTTCTCATACTATGGTGCATAGTAGGTACAAATTACAAAGATTTATTTTAATAAATTCAAAAAGATTATTAGTTTCCATTATAGGAACCCCTATTTGATTTTTGTTAGTTGAATACAGACTAATGATATATGGTGGGATGCGGGAAAAGGAAAAAATCCAAAACCTCATGTAAATATATTTTATTATAGACTATAAAAAGTACTAACCTTTTCATACATATATATCATATCTTTTCGTTTTTAATTTTTAACATAAAACAGAAAGCCTAAAGTTTTACAAAAATGCAAGCTTCTCTTTCAACTCACGAAAAGTATAAAACACTGTCTATTTTCCACAATTTTTTTTTTTATTTGTTCACTAGTTTTGATTACTAATCATCTTCATAACTGAACATCCTCAATCAATACATGTAATTATAAAATTATAGTATTAGTGATCTATATACCTGCCTTCTATTCAATAACTACTTAACAACCTTGAAGAAGTGACATACTACCACACTAACATCTAGTTCATCTGAAAGAAAGGAAGGGAGTTACATACGAACTTTTTTTTGGTAACTCTTATATTAACTGACAAAAATGGGAGGGTCCATATTCACAGTGTGTTTCGTATTTTTGTGTCCACCTCTGTAATTCACTTACCTATTGCTTAATTTTTTCAACATTTTTCTCAATCATGGAATGTAGCTAGGTAGGTATTTTGAGCGATATTGCAATTTGATTCAGAAAGTGGCGTACGTAAGTTTTTATAAAAAAAATATTTCTTATTTGCTACATTGACAGTTGTTTACCTTAAAAATTCTACTTACAATGTTTACAGTTAGTATTCGCCTCATAAAATGAGTAATGGTTATAGGATATTTTCAAAATTTACCTCAATGGCTCAGCCATTCTAGACATTTAATTTTTCATCTCAGATCAAGGGTTCAAATAAAAAATTAGTTCTCAGGACTAATGAATGAGTAAATGAAATAGCCGCTCTACATATCTGTGGCTGAGTTCAAGAAGGGCCAATGTCAAATTTTGAGTGTTTGGAGCTAAAAAGGCCGAATTGTATATTTTTTTATTCTTTCACATGTGAAGAAATGGCCAACGTCAGTTAAGTTTATATCGTTGATTAAATGACCTAATAGTTATTTGTCAGTAAAAAAAAATCAATGCGATTAACCGTGATTTGGCTGATGTCTGTATTGCCCTTTCTCGTCATCCAAATATTGTAACTTTAGAGAATCTAAGAAGGCCGATGTCTGATATATTTTATTGATTTGTTTTTGATTAATCTGATATCATTAATTTTAGTAGACCCTATAAGGCCAATATCACCTTTTTGTTGTTGAAGAATTACTCATAATGTCATCAAAAAAAATTTGATTATGGTATATATTTTACTTTTGGCTACAATTAAAGTTATTGTAAGTTCTTCACTGTTTGATAGAATCAATTCAGATTTATTGAGTTGGTGCAGTATATTATGATAATCAATTAAAAAAGATTCTGCAACTGTTCATCAGCATGATTTAAAAGTAACAAAATTGACATATGCCCTTCTTGAACTCACCCACAGATATATTCTCCTTCTTTTCATAAAAAAAATAGTAATATTTTGAACTATTGAAACAAATGACTATTTCTGTATTTTTTTCTCTTACTTTCTATTTAAGAAAAATTCTGAATTAGGGCACTTCAATTATTCTGGAACATATTTTTCTTTTGACATTTTTTAATAGAAAAATAACTAGAAATGTTCTTCAAAAAATAAGCATATGAGAAACTTATACATACGTACGCCACTGTCTGAATCGAATTGCCATATCGCCATATTTCCCGATTGAGAAAAATTTTGAAGAAATTAAGCAATAGGTAAGTGAGTTACAGAGGTGGACACAAAAATACGAAACACACTGTACCTATCAAGAGAATTAAAATATTATTTGTACTTCTGAAATGAGTAAAAACAAGCTATCTAGCGATACCAAACATGACATATGGTTCCATTTGCTGGTTAACGGAAAAAACAATTTTAACGTTTTTTTAACAATTTAAATTCCAAATTAAAAAAAATTGATGACGTCACTTCTCCACCAATGGAATATCTAAAAAATATTTGAAGTCATAAAAATATGCAGAGTGAAATACCCTCCAACTTTCATTCGAACTTTTTTTTGATAACCCTCATATTAACTGAGAAAAATGGGCGTGTCCACACATTTGACCAACTCTGTATAATCACATGAAATAATGTAAGATAAGATGTTCAGTTATGAAATGATATAATGATCAAAACTAGTCAACAAATTATAAAACTTTCTGTCGAAAATAGACAGAAGTGATTTATTCTTTTCATAATGCACATGAATTTCTATAAAATAAATAAGTCATTGATCAAGTTAGCCTCTCTGTAAAATTAACACTGCCTGTTCAACAAACACAGTGAATAAAATTCAGTAAAATTTCTCTTTAAAATTTACACTGCTTGCTTCAAAAACACAGTGCTATAAACCCCCCAAAATTCATATGGCCAGGTTATGCTCGATTTTCTTTTGATAACTTCGGTTATACTATAGCAACATGATTCTAAACACTGAATTTTGGAAAATGCGAATCTCTCTCTGAAATTCTTCGTGCTTGTTCAGGTTCCGTTTCCTTCATTAAAATTCAAAAAGATATCCCCCTTCATTAAAAACTCACATAAAAAATCTTAGCCAATTCAACACTATTTGCAGATTTTGATATGGTTCAAAATAGTTTTAATAAGAATCTATACCTACTATCCAGCTTTCCAAGGAAGAATGGAACAATTAGGGTTAGTGAGAACCGTTTAAGTGTCCAGAATACCTAGAGACTGGCCCTGGATGCTAGACAACTACTAGAATCTTGACATTTTTTAATGTCTCTGTACATTATTACCCCAGGTGTATAGGATTTACTGTTGTGGAATGGAGCTGCAGTAGCCCCAGCTCCTCCTTACAGCATTCTTTCAACAATTTTGGATCTTCCACTTGTTCTGTATGTGATCACATCCCAGCATCATCCGTAAGCTTTATGTCTGTAAAGTATGCTCTTAGTCTCTCTGATGGGTTACAACTAGCACGAGACTTACCTAATTAATCCAAAAGTCGTTCCGATGCATATAAAACCTTCCAGACAGATTCCTGAAATATAGGTAAGGAAGTTGTCCATTACCAACATCTTTTGTAAGATTCGTCTAGGAAAGAATAGTTAAGAGGAGGATTTCTGATTTTACAAAAGTTAACATTGAAAAACTTCCACCTGTCAGTTACCATCATCAATCAATCAATTGTTGAGAAAGTCATTTCTGACAGGACTGAGATCTCGGGTCCATTTTGCTACAAAATTTTTACTAGAAAGGTTGATTGAGGTCCGTGTGTTTGGTAATTGCGGATTTTCTCTAGCAGAAATTGGAATTTATTGGAGAAACATAGATCTCACTCAGGTTTGAGCATAATTTTGGATTATGGTTTCTTTCGAGTAAATTTCTTTGGCATTTTTTAATTCTTCGAATTAAGGCCACCCACGTCATATTGTCTCACTTCAGTTCGTCTAACACTAACCTCCTCAATTTACTTCTATTAATTACTAACTTGGGAGAATATTGAATCAAGGGAGGTTCACTCTATAATTCAACCCTCCTTTTTCTACCTCACTGTCATACAGGTATATACAGCCAGCAGGAGAGGGCACCATACCACTCAGATCAAGTAGTGGAGTGCTGGAAGCCTCACATATTATTGCGCTGCAGTAAGACCCTGCGTAGTGTCTACCCCGAGCAATGAAGAGTTGGAGTTGGACAGACAAGTGCCCATACAAATAAGCCCCAACAGTGTATGAACCCTGAGTTCCTTGAGACAATCTAGTTGAATTTGACCCCACTGAATTACTAGTATTTGATATCATGCCTGTATGCTGCCTGGTCATTGGCTCCTAATGAATACAGTATCAAGCTTGTTCACCATCTATAAAAGAACATTTTGTAATTCGAAATCCATGTACCCCAGAGGGATATATTATAACCATGTTGTAAATTCTCATATTATCATACCGGAGAGCCTTGTACATTAATAACAATGGGGATAACATAGTCACGTATAATTTCTAGCTTATAATAATCAAATTTCATCATTCTACATTTCCATTTGTTTACTTTCAACATAATAAATAAAATTTTGTCATTTGTCTGACACATGCGACACATGACATAAATTCTTCTTTTGTTTTGCTATTCGCGACCTGCGCGAAGGTTGCGACACCTATAATTATTTCGTTGAACTGATGTAATGTTGCAAGGTCTCGTTTTACCATAAGAGCTAGTGCATCTATTTTATCTCTTTTCTCATAATTAATTCAGGATATTGAATTGAGTTTGGTGATATTCCTGCATGGTAATAGTTTCAGAATATAATAACCGAAATGGCGGCAGAATTAATCAGTCCAAACAATGGGCGTATTTGTGCAGTGTCCCAATGCTTCAATCGTACACAGGCAAAGTTTATTTTCATAATTTTCCAATAAAAAATTGTATGTGAAAATGTATGACAAATTTACTTCAACTTCCGACGTATTCCGTAATCAATTCGAATTTGAATGAAAATGGCTTTGGCTTTGGCAGCCGATCACCATCACACAGTCTGAATTCTGAGCGCCATCTAGAGGAAACGCATTTCGCGAATAGGCTGAAAAATCGAAGTATACGCCATGTAACAATTACTCCAGCAACTACTGTTAGGGTGAACAACAATAGTCCATTGTTTGCCATGTATAATGACTTTTCATTTCTCAGTTTTCAAGTTTCTATGATCAGATAACACCTAAAAGTGCTTAACTGTAGTGTTTGGCTGTTTGGTATTGGTGAATATAATCATGCAAAATATTCATAAAACCATACCTACCAAATCTCGGAAATTTTGTTCTGTACCCAAATGTTCCTCTTATGCACTTCAGGGGTGGGATTATAAACACTCGATACGAGAGCTGTCACGATACGTAGGCTAGAACGATGTATGTCCTCGATTCAAAATACAATATAAAAATTATGCAATGTCTTTGAATAGAGATAGAATGGAATTATATCAACCATATAGACCATTGAAATCGACTCAAATCGCAATATATGCTAAAATCTGACATACTACGGATCGAGTGTTCGTAATTGCATCCCAGCACACCCTTCTCAAATGTCTACTAACCTATGTCTCATGCGACAAAATATCTCCATCTGTTTTCAATTCATATTCGAGAGAGGCGATGGACATATATTTTGTCGCATGCGACATATGGTAGTCCAAGGAGACTAAAATTTAAGAAGGAAGGAGAGTTTGATCCCCATAAGACAATGGAAACACTAGTAGAAAGAGATGAAAGAACATTTGTGACGAAATGTGACATAGTTGGACGTGTCATGGCCGCCGTTCTCTATAGACAGTGACGGACTAGCTCTTGGTATATGAGAGTTACTACTGACAGTTTTGTTGCTTGGTTCGAGTTCGACTCTGTACTCATATCCAAGTACGTCACTATGACGCGTTGATGCTACAAGATTCTGATTGGCTAGAGCTTATTAAACCCCCTTGCTAGTTTAGTCTCTTTAAATGGTAGTCGTCATTTGACTCATTTGAGCAAGATGTATAGAAACCATGGTGTTACCACTGATTTGCTTTTGTTTCAACAAAGTTGTTGAGACTGAAATTGTACTGATACCGTTGGCTTCATTCGTCGATGGATGGCGTATAAGTCGAAAATAGCGGAGTTTCCAACATTCCGAAGTACTGAGTTATAATTATTTGATTGAAATTTGAATGTTTACAAATTATGGTTAATGAATATAACAACAAATAAAATTACATGACACTTGTCCAAGCGTCATCATGAATCTGTAATTTTGCCTCCATCTGTGTGCTAAAGAGGTGAAACGGTATCAACGCAGTAAAAATATCACGAATCAAGTAGGCCGTACCTTAACACTTTTGTATGTCGGTTTCACAGCTATAAGAGATCACACCAGGGTTTCTATTGTAGGGATGGCCGGTCGTAAATAATAAAACTTTCGTCAGGAATTATTAATTTATTAATTCAACTGCACAGACAGAACAACATGGACGAATCGACGAACGAACCATCTCCCTCCTTTTTCCCCGCCAACAATCAATCCTAACCTAACCTTTTCGTCTTCTTCTTCTTCTTTATTCATAAACATTAACTAAGTAACTGTTCTGTGGCCCGAGACCCTGAGAGGTCTACAGCTCGGCCATTCTGACAAAGGATCGTCTCGATCCTGATTTTCAACATAAACATAGATATATTCAACATAAATGTAGGCATAAGTATCGGTCACAAAAGTTACATAATGGTCATAATGTATAAAAGTTACATAAGTGTCAGTAAGACCAAATTAAGAATAAATATAAGTTTTCTTATACAGTTCATAGAGGTTCATAAAACATTTCATAATATCCACAACATGACTAAAGTAGTACAATTCATAATAAGCATAAATTCAACATAACAGGAACTCAGTAAGTAATGTGCAAGATTGAAGAAGAATACAAATGTCAAAATGCAAAAATAATTAATCTTTGCTTTCCTCTGAATATGGGAGCCATAATTTCATTTGATCAGGACCAACAACTGTTTCAAAATGCATTTGAGTGAGCTGAAATCCCTCAATATCTCCCACTAAATATCTATTATGGTCCAGAATTTTATTTATTACGTATGGGCCTGTGATAACCCACCCTTTGGGGTGTGGGGTGACTAAGAATATACTCCAAATCTCAGAGTCTACCCTCACCAACCCCTAGAAGAGGAAAAGTAAAAGTTGAAAAACAAAAAAAAAATTCCAAAATTCTGTTTTTCACTACATAGAACTATTGTTTCTATGTTGAGTAGAGCCCCTTGCTACTAACTTGCTCGTATGTCAAACTCTATACGTCTCAAAATACAAAATCAATCGGCTGCTGTCAAGGCCTTCAAACTTGTCCGAAAGGGATGTTGGGTTCGTGCTACCCGCGCGAAGGGGTAGTCTAAGTAAAGTTTGCTCAATTGATGATGCCTACAGTTCGTAATACTAATTTCTTTTCTTGTGAAAGGCCAAAATTAAACACGTACGTTGGGTAAATATTATATCTATTGAATAAAAATATCAAAATTTGGAATAGGATAACAAGAAAAAAATTAATCAACAAATAACATAAGAAATAATTAACCACTTAATAACGCAATGAAAGAACCCTAACGATTGTTCAGTAAGTCCCCAAAGGGGTGAACTTACGTTATTTACCCTAACAAATACGAAAAAAAAAGAAAACTGATTACGTTCAGGGGTGTCTCCTTGTTAACCCCTAATTAACCTACCCAGTAAGTCACTGGAACCAATGTCTAAATATATTATTTGGTGCTTTGTTCTGGGAAGTACCTCAATATAAAATGATGCAAAGTTTAAAATCACGTGGGGTATTCAAATTAGGGTTGTTATGTCAGTTAATCACAACAATACACAAATTTCTTACTCTCTCGAGGAGGGTTTAACACCCAACGGCTAAATCCTTAAATCTCGTCTGGGAATCACTCTGTATGTAACTATTCTCACTCGTCCGCCACTATTCAAAATCCGATTTCTAGGTTCGTCCGCAAATACCAATACCGACAATTATTTGAGTTAGGTCGATTCGCGCGTTCACAAATATAATAGCCTCTCCCTAGACTATTGAATCTACTAATCTAATTTTTTTTTCTTCCCGTCCTCCTTCCCTTACGCGAACCACGCTGTTCAAAAATCCCGGCCTAACTGACTAACTCCAGTTTCTTTGTTTAGCATCTCCCCAGAAGCAAAAAAAAAACAACTCCTTCGCGCCCCCGATCCAATTGTAGAACCGTCCCTCTCAAGGAAATTCTTCAGTCATTCGTCCGTTCACATGAGTTATTGCTTTTTTGTCAAATTGATAATACATACTCCGCCCTCAACAAATATGGTGGGTCTTAATTCATTTTCTCACCAGGGTAAAATATGAAGTCAGCACTACGTGATTTTAATGTAGCATAATTTAAAATATTATCACAAAGATTATTTCGTCTAGAGTTTTTGTCTCATGACCTCAATCATCCAGTCACACAAATGGGTCCATTAATTTAGTTGGAATAATAATCATATGGAAGTATATCCTCTTGCTTAAGTTTATTTAGTCTACCAAATCTTGCTATTCAACCGATTTGCGATACATTGTAGCAGACTACCTCGGTGGTCTGCGGTGTTATTTAAGATATGAGAATTCATATCGTGAATTTGAACGAATTGTATTTCAATACATAAGTCTGTTTATAATCTTTCATGAAATTCGGATTCGGGATGCGTATTATTTTTATCTACCAATGACAATTGTTACATTACTTCCCCCTTTCAAAAAGTTTTGGGCATACCCCATGCCACAACTTTTCCAAAACAATCTTACCAAAATAAAGCTCCACCAAAAAAAACATAAAATGAATATTTATCTAATTACTTAATTAATTATCACTTATAACTATCCCCCTGGAAGAAGTATGGGCACGCCCATGCCTTTTCTCATTTTGTCGTAGTGAAAAAATTATTGATTGGGACTGGTATAACTCTGTTGACTACTCCCGGTATACTATAAAATTACCAACTTACTACAATAAAAAAATATCGATCGATGTGATCAGCCAGACCGGCCCTGTTCAATGTTTGGGGGTTCCTTACTACTGATATGGAAACATTCATGGATGATGTATTTGATATAGCGTTCAGTGTATATAGTTCATCAAAATCTTAACTATCTATTTTACAAATTTCGCGTTTGATTCGCACTTTTACATATTTTGCATTACCCCCCATTCTACATTTCGCGCACTACATTCGCGTGGTGCCGATGCTGTCTGGTGTTGCTGTGTGTTCAGTGGGCGGTAGGGAATAACCTTCACATGTTTACCTCAGGGCTCTTGGAACCTTTTGTCATAACGATTGTTTACGCGGAATGTTCGTCATCACCTTTTACTTAGTTTTGACTGTCCCGTTACTGAAAATCTATTTGTTGGGGGCTTTTACTGGCCACCAAGTTCATAAGTGCACTGTTACGATTTTTTATGATACACTCGCGAAATATCGTCATTTTTCGCGAAAATGATTTAAATGGCTTGTTCGTTTAAAACTATGGGTCGCTCGGACCAGTGTTGTAGTCTTGGGTATGGGTTGGGGTTTGGCGTTTCCTCGGGTGGGGTTGGTGCTTCAACGGAGGGGGTTGAATCGTCTCTCTGGAGGTTGGCTTGGTGTCGGTGGGTTATCCACATGGTCAGGGTATTCCATAGACTGGTCAGTATCATAAAGCTGCATCCTACGGTTTGATACAGGTGTATGCCGTTCAATACCACTCCTATTCCGTATTTCAGGATTCTTAATATAGCATAGAACCCCATTAGTCCACTCATAAATAAGCCCAGGTCAGTGAACCAGCCCCAAATTTGGCGCATTGTGTTGTGGGATAACTGCTTCATTTCATTGATATCGAATATGCTTACAGTGGAGAAACCTTGACTGTTAGTTTCGAGTCCTGCTACCCTTCTGACTAAAATATTTTCCACGGCTTTTCGTTCATTTCCGAAGGTAAGGAGCCTTTGTGCGTTGCTGATCTCCTCTTGGGTGTATATGCCTAGGGAACCCACTGGTTGTATTGGTTTGAAGGCGATCTTTTGGGTCGTTTCGGGTGCAAGTTCTTCCGGCTTCCTCTTCACAGTTGGATAGGGGCTCAATCCCATCCATTGGTCGTCAATTAGGTATAAAGGTGGCGTCAGTCCATTGCAATCCACCTCCTCGGCATGGTCTTGTACTATTCTTGTCACTGGTGCCATGAATTTGGACGCATTATTTACCAGTATCGGTAATTCATTATAACAGTTTTCCGTGCGTCGTATGGTGACGGTTCTTGGTACGCATTTCATTATGTATTGTACTTCGCCCAATACTCGGCCTACATATCTGCCGCTTTCCTTCACCAGTTGGCTCAGGGTACTTGGGACCAATGGTGCCATTAATAACCGGGTACGTAATATTTCGCGCTGCATCAGACATCTTCGGTGAATGGTGTCTGTGTACAGCTGGTCTAGTTTTCTTGCGTAGGCCTGCTCGACATATAAAAATTTACTGTTTATATAAGACATGAGATCGGCGTTGTGAGGTAATATATTGACCTTGGGGGTCAGCTGGTTTCCTTAATTTCCTTCTATCACAAGAATCCTGGGGTGTTCGGTTTGCCAGATTTCCAACTGACACAAGTAGACCTTCTTTACTAAGGTAACCGCAAACACCTTTGTATTGTCTTTCACAACTATAATTTCCTCAGTCGTGGCTTGGTTTTAAACTTTTTCCGCTCGTCCATGGTACAGTAAGCTCAGCTTTTCCTCACAGGTCCTCAATGGTGAGGCATCCCAGGTAATTTGCCCAATTGTAGTGTCGAAACAGTAGCCCTTTAGGTATGGGCAGACGACGCCCCCTAGCAAACTTACTTCGTTTTCCTCCATCTTGATTTTTGCCGTGTAATCCGTTGTCCTAATTTTGATGGTCGCTATGATAACCACATTTTTCCATACTCGTCCGTTTTCGTGATAGGTCGTTCCTTCGCAGCTCCCTGCGGTGTCCACTTCCCCTTTCCGTGTTATAGAAGCTGTCGAGGTGCCATTCATCGTTATTCCCCCAATGTTCTGCCGATATATGTTGAGTGTTCGGTAACAGTGGACGTTACGACACTCCTCTGCGCCAACCCGGTAAATGTAGTTACTTATTCCCCCGGCTACTATAGAACTGTGACTATGCATGCCACAGTGACTTATGATGCGTGTCACTTCCACCAGGCAAGTCCACACTTGTTGGAGAGATAATTCGTCTCTCTGGATAACTTTAATGTCCACCGCTTCACTTTGGTACGTACTGTCTATTCCCGGGCACTCTGCTACGTCCCGTATTGAAACCGCTGTGATTTCAGCGTTTTTGTCGTCGCAGTCGTAGGCAATTATTGTCTTCACCTGAGTGACGAAAGAGGAACACAGGAGGTAGGTTATTCCCACCACCATTAGTATTGTCCTAGTAGGCCCCATAGTGTCCTCTTCTTTCTTCGGGAATCTTCTCTTTCCCTCGGTGGCGTTAGTTACGTGTAATAGGTTTAATCAAATTTGTCCATGAGGAAAATAAATAACAAAACGTTTCCCTCAATATCAAAACAACAACCAAAAATAAAATAAAATATTCAGATGATTTAAACAACGACAATAATAGGAGACAACCCTGTATTTACTTATGCTATTTGGTTCCAGTTATTTAATTCACTAAAATCCGATATCTATAAAATACTAATATGGAATAAACACATTTTCTCCACTCTAAAGTGGGACATTTAACCTATATTCATTAACCACAAAAAAAAGTCTTTAATCCGCCGTTGCGGACACCATACCTGTAACAAAACAATCATTAATATTCAGGTATATAAATAGGTAACTACAAAAAAAAATCAACTTAGTACAATACCCCAAATCCTCAGGGTATAAAACCCTCCTGACTCATGCCAAAACTCGGCTTCATATGTTCACAACGTATGCTCAGTCCCGATCATACAGGTCCGTATCCTACGGACTTAAAATTTCGCGCCCGGCCTTAAAATATAAGTTCCAAGGGCCAACAAAAATTAGGGTCATCTCGGACCAACTGATTCGGATTCTATATGCATTCCCGACAATATTTTTCTCAGATGAGGGAGCAATCCCCCATACCGGTATGCTCATATCCGTGACGTTCGAAACGTCTAGGCTCAATCTGCTCAGAAAAAGGGAACAGTCTCCACATATGGTCATATACCGTTCAGACGTTGGAAATGTCTAGGCTCATTTTGCTCAGAAAAGGGAGCAATCTCCCTATACAGGTACGTTTATCGTTCGGACGTTTGAAACGTCTAAGCTCCTTCTGCTCAGAGGAGGGAGCAGTCTCTCCATACAGGTACGCCTTATAGGCAGTCGAGCAGACTCGTACGACTTCAATCAATTTGGAGGAGTGAAACCAGCAGATAGTTCACCTATACACAGATGGGCGCAACTATTTTAATCCAACCCATAAATAAACGCCTAATACCTCAACACAAACTTGGAGGTGTATCCACGATTCGCCAAAGCGCTGCTTGGAGAAGCAAAGAAATGAAGAAAAAGAAGAGAAGATAAGAAAAGAAAAGAGTGGGGGATTTATATTTAGCATCCTGCTAACTCAGGTGATGTTAGGAGTTTCCTCTGAGTCATGAGTAACGGGGCTTCGCGGTCAGCTCTGGTCATAGCTGCGTCAAGAATAACTGGACCCCATACCTCAGGGTAACTCCCTCCCTTAACCCCCCATGGTTGTGCCATACTTCGTGGGATTTTTACCCCTCCGGTGGGCACGATTCCCGGCGGCAAAATTCTTAGACCCATGCCGCTGGGCTAAAACAAAATATCTGCTGCTGTTCACTCAAAACCAAAATAAGGTACCACTCCATGCCTGAGTAGGTTTCCTCCGCTAAAAAAAATGTTTCATTCTCATATTTTACCAGGCGGCCTCGCCAAAAAAAAACATTAAATCTCTATGTCTGAGTATTGTCGACTTCTTCAAATAGATCTTATACTCGGGGTTCGACTTGATAATGTCACCCCCCTGTTTTCCTCCTCTCATGTTCCTCTAATATCCCCAGCATTCTGGGGCTCTCCTCACTCGGGTAGATCGCCGCAGTTGCCCCGCTGGTTCTTCCAGCAACCCTTCTTCTTCGCTGGCTGACTGTTCCTCGCTTTCTGTTTCTTGGCTTCCTTCACTGTCACTTTCTGGGAGAGGTACCTCGACATAGGGCGGTATCATCCCTGGGTGGAACTTCCTATGTTCTTCTACCCCTTCTTCGGGTTCGCTTTCACTGGCCGTTTCTTCGGATTTCTTCTTCCGTCTTCGAGTCTCTTCCACTACTTTACGATCCTCCTTGGACCTTGCAATATAAGGCTTCAGCCTATTTACGTGAACGATTGTTCCTCTCGTCCACCGCATTTCCTAATTTTACAGGTCACGGGCCCCTTTATTTCCGTGATTCGGAATGGTCCAACCCAGCCCTTTACAAATTTCCTTGATAAGCCCTTCTTAACTGCCATGTCTTTCAAATACACTTGATCCCCTACAGCGAACCCATGCTCTCCGGCCTTCTGGCTGAACCTCTTTATCCTCTTCGCCTTTTCTCTTTCGGTATTTTGGTACACCTCAGTGTATACTCTCCTCAACCTTTTCACGAATTCTGCTACGTAGTTGACATCGTAGTCATATCTTACTCTCCCTGATCTTATGAATCCATCTACGGGGAGTACCTGGTCTCTCCCGTGGAGCAAGAAATAGGGGCTGTATCCTGTGGAATTATGGGTGCTCCCCCTATAGGTACGAACGGGATCCAGTTATCCCAGTCTCGTTGGCTCTCGTTAATGTAGTGGGACAGCATATCCTTGAGCACCCTGTGCATCCTCTCTATTTGCCCGTTCGAAGTTGGAGCGTAGCTTGCTGTCTGTATTTTTTCAATCTCCAGGGCCTTGCACGTCTCCTTGAAAAGGCTGGAAGTGAAGTTCGCCCCTCTGTCTGTTAGTAGTCTCTTCGGTGTTCCATGTCGCACAATGACCTGTTCCACGAATGCTCGTGCGACTGTGTCTGCCTTTTGGTCTGGTAGCGGAATTGCTTCGACGTACTTGGTGAAGTAGTCTTGGAACGTTAATAGGTTCCCCCACACCTTTCTGTTGTAGCTTCAAAGTCTCTACGGAGCCGTAAATAGATTTAAATTTCTGGGCAATTCCCTTTCCCATAGCAAAGTCTTGTGATACGCAGTGAGCCAGCGCCCAATCTTCCGGTGCAGAAAATAAATCTCCCTGGCGTGTGATGACATTTTTTGCTTTTGGTACCTGATGGCTCTTCCGATACTCCTCGAACTCTTCGTATTCCAAGTCGATGAAATGGTAGTCCTTATTGTACATTCTGCTTAGCGCGTCGGCATTTCCATGAAGTCTTCCCTTCCTATGGATTACCGAAAAATCATATTCGGCTAAGGTTAATGCCCATCTCACGAGTCTTGACCCTGGATCCTTCAAGGTTAGCAACCACTTCAACGGTCTGTGGTCGGATATGACAGTGAACTTCTTTCCATACAGGTAACATCGGAAAGTCTGAATTCCGAAGACTACCCCTAACAATTCCTTTTTTGTAGTGGCATAATTTTGTTCGGCTTTCTTGAAAGTCCTACTAGCGTAGGCTACCGGTCGTTCGTAGCCATCTCGTACTTGGTCAAGAACTGCCCCCACTCCTGATCCAGATGCGTCCGCTGCCACCAAAAATGGCTGAGTAAAATCCGGGAAGATCAGCACCATGTCTGAGGTTAACGTATCTTTCAGGGTCTGGATAGCTTCCAGCACCGCAGGTGTCAACTCGAATTTCACCTCTTTCTTCGTCAAATTGGTCAGTGGGGCAATCAGCTCAGCCGCATTTGGTATGAACCTCCTGTACCAGTTTACCAGTCCCAGAAATGACCTCACTCCTCTTACATTCTTCGGTAACGGGAATTGATGTATCGTCTCTATTTTCTCAGGGTCTGGGAGTACCCCATCTTGTGTGATCATATGACCTAAGTATTTCACTTTCTTTAACAGAAAATTGCATTTGCTTGGTTTCAGTTTCACATTAACTTCTCTCAGTCGTTCAAAAACTTTTCGTAGTCGATCAATATGGTCTTCCGCGCCGGTAGAGTTAAAAATGATGATGTCCAGGTAGACCATACATATGTCTCCCGCGAGCCCTGACAAGGTGATATTCATAAATCTTTGGAATGTTGATGGAGCATTTATTAGTCCAAAAGGCATTTTCATGTATTCGTAGTGCCCTTGGAACGTACTAAAACCTGTGAGTGGTATGTCTTTCTCCTCCATGTCTATCTGGTGATAGGCTTCTGCAACATCCATTACTGAAAATAACGCTTCTTTTCCTGAGCTATAACCCTGTATTAGGTCCGAAATATTTGGTAGGGGGTAATACTCCTTTTTCGTCACGCTGTTGAGTCCCCGGTAGTCAATATACATCCTCACCTTCTCACCTCCATTTGGCAATTTCTTGGTGACCAGCACTACGGGTGCTGACCATGGGCTGTATGATGGTCGGATAACATCCGCCTCCAGTAATCTATCGATTTCTTTTCGTAGAACTTCTCGTTGGTGGTAGGGTATCCTATAAGGTGCCTTACATATAGGTTGTGCTCCTGGCTCAAGTGTTATGCTATGCTTGACCTTGGTGGTACTGGTTCTCACCACATCTTCTTCCAAAAATAGATCCTGGTATTCTTGAATCAAGGTCTTCAACTTCTTCTTGGTCTCTTCCTCTAAATGATCCAATTCAAACCCGCTGTTCTTCCGTTCTTCGTCTCCCAGTGTGACGGTGCCAATCATCCTATCCATCTTGATCAATTCTTCTTCCTTTTTCTCGCATGATACTGCGGTGGCCAGTTTTTTCTTCTTATTCAGTTTCACTTCTATGGGTGCAAGATTCACGATTCGTACCCAGATTCGTTTAGCGTTCTCCGTCACGCTAGTTGCTGCGTGGACATGACTATCTCCCATGTCCACTGGTTTGCATATCACTAGTTCCCCTTCTATTTCTTTCTTCAGTTTGACCGCCACTATTACTTCTGTTCTTGCGGGAATAATAACTTCTTCTTCTAGTAGTATATCTGTCTCCCAACGTTGCGGTGAGCCTCCTTGGCTCGTAGGATCCTCTCCCGTTTCTTCTACATTTTCTCCCTGAGATTCCTCTGTCTCTTCGATTGACACTTCTCCATCCTCAGGTGGGGTGTCAGTTTGAATGCCAATGGTACATACTTCTATCTTCTTCTCAGCCTGTAACTCCTCTTCAACTGGTAGTTTCTCTGGTAAGGTATCCGTTTGAACTTCAATATGGCGACTTTCCGTTTTCTTTCTTTCTTCTTCAGCTTCAGCCTCTTCCTCGGCTTGCTTCGTACTTGGAGTTTCGTAGTCGCTTCTCCATTGCGTTCCTTCCAAATCCTCTTCCTTGTTGTTTCGGTAAAATTCTCCTACTTTTTGGCACCATGCTCTTCTCTCTTGATGACTTGTCCTCGGCGCTGCTTCTCCTGACTCTTCTTCTTCCCCATAGTTTGTCCATCGCTTTTTCCTCCATTTTCTGTTATCTTTCTTATTCTTCTTCCCATAGTTCTTCTGGTATTGACCATTCCCATTCGGCCTGTGCCTGTAGCCGTCCGTTCTTCTGTAACCTATGTTGCTCATCCGTATCTGTCCAATTTCCCCATAGTGACTGTTCCTATCAGTTTCCATTTCTTCTGAATATAGTAGCCTAAAAATCTTCCTATCAATTTTGACTGTGGGGTGTGTCCCATACCGAATGTTTGCCCATGTGGCCTGCAAAAAATCCCTTCCTAGGATTGCTTGAACGTTTCCCAACGTATGTTTTCCACAAATAATTGCAGTCCAGTTCTTTCGCCAATTTCCATCTTCAATGCTTAATTCAACCCTGGACGTTCCATTCGTCCTCAGAGGGTGTCCAGTCACACTCATCAGCTGGTATCTATCGGATTCACAAGTATTTATATGGTTTCTGTCTACTATTTCTTCTTGCACTATTGTTACTGCTGCCCCCGTATCTATCAGTCCATAACACAAAACACCATTTAACTGTAACTTGATAATATGAGGTACGTCCCTCATCACAAAAGAAGATACCTCGGGAATAACCATAACTACCCTTTCCCTTCGGTGGTACCTGTGTGGTCGCCTATAAAAATTTTGACTCGCCCCGGTATGATAAGTTGTTTGTCTTTGCCCATGAAATTTTGTATGCCTCCCTGTATAATTTTTCTTCTCGTGATTCCCCGTATAATTTTTCTGCCCTTGTTCTCGGCGGTCTCCATCTTGGCAGTAGGATGTCGACCTTCTTAGTTTAAATCCTCCTGTCGATTTGGCCTGTCTTCTTGGTATCGTTTCGGAATGGCCCCAGTGGACAGTCTCCCATCTCTTCTATCTGGATATCTTCTTGCGGTATTTTGTTGAAATCCGGCCCTGCCTGAATTCCAGCCACTTGAAGACGTCCCCGGATATCCTCGTCCTCTTCCTCCATTTTGAAATCCTCCATTTCCTTGGGGTCGGTTTCTGGGGCAATCGGATGCCCAGTGTCCCCTGCCTTGGCACGAAAAACAAACGTTGGAGTCTTCACTTTGATTTTTCTTCCAGTAACACTCCCTTGCAAAATGGCCCATTTTTCCACAGTTATAACATCCTCTTGGTTCGGAGGTTCTATTGAATGGTTGAGTGCTTCTACAATCCTTAGTGTCATGTCCCATTTTTCCACATCCCTGGCAAGTCTTTTCCGTTTCTACTGTCGATATCTTCATACTTCCCACTCGTCCTTGAAACATTAGGAGGGACATTTCCTGTAGCTTCACCAATTCTTCCGCTTTCTCCAGAGTCAAATTTTCTTCTAATAACAACATCACGCCCATTTCCTTCATTAAATCCTTCCGTAATCCTGTTTTGAACTGATTCAGTAACAATTCCCGGTTTTGTTTCTTGATTCCTGCTTCTTCCTCCTTTGTGGCTCCGTTTAAGTTCCCCTTCAATAATTTAGCTCCTAGCGTGCGCAACCTCGTACAGAATGAGGACACGTCCTCGTCAATCCTTTGAGAACATCGACTAAGATTCCATAGATCTTCTCCCGGTAGTTTCACTGGCGTAAATTTTGTTAAAAATCTGGACTTTAAGTCCACGTAAGTAAGCGCGTCTAACCCCTCGTCTGCTTTAAAAAAATTATAGGCCTCGCCGGCAAGTTTAAATTTAAAAAGTTCAAGAGTTTCATCTTCCGACCAACCATCGAGTCTCGCTCGCGCTTCGAGTTTTTCGAAGTATCTCGCCACGTCCTTACCAACAAAATTATCCAAAGTGGTTGCCACCATCCCTAAAGAGTAGGCGGCGGGCAACCTAAGAGCTGCTGCCCCTGCCGTTATAATAGCAGGATTGGGTCCTGCCGTGCCACCAAGAGGTGTAGCAATTGGCGCCTGAGTATTGGGGGGAGTGTTTTGCATTTTGTTAAAAAAAATTTTTCTCTTCCCCTTTTTTTTTCCTTTTTTTTTCTATTGAACCTTGCTCCAACCCGTACGTAAACCTTTTCCTAGCCTTGGGTTATAAAAAAAATTATTATGAACTGACTTCCTAAGTTTCACCTTCACCCTGTATATTAAAAACTCAATTGGCTTTTCCGATTCACCTTGTATGAATAAACAAACTTCAACTGATTCAATATACTTCGACTTACAAACAAACAAAAAAAAAAATCTTTCCACTTTTTCAATTCACCTTGTATAAATTAGGTAACAATTTGTTGCAACTTCACCCTGTATATAAAAATTATTGAAAGGAAAAGAAAAAAAAATTATATTTGATTAGCTTTCCCGATTCACCTTGTATAAATTTAGGAAAAAAAAATTTAACCGACCCGATATATTTCAGAAGTATAACAACAACAAAAAAAATTCGTTCAACTTCTCCGGTTCACTCTGTATAATAGAAAAGCAAAAAAAAAAAAAAGTTTTTATAAACTGACTTCAACTTATGTTTCAATTTGACCCACAAAAAAAATCACGTTAAATTCCACAAAGAATATTCCACCTACATAATGCCAGCTATCGCTTTAATCCGCTCTAAAAAAAAAATTATACAGCAAAAAAAATTAATTCAACCGCGTTTTCTCAGTAAATGAAAACTGTTTTCCCGACTTTACTCTAACTTGAAAATACTAATACTGACACACAAAAAGAAATTTGTTTCGATCCGCCAAGAGCAGTAATAATAATATTAATAAAAAACTTCTACTAAGTTCGTAAGTTGAAGTTGAAGTATGAAACAACACAAAAAAAATTAACACGACTTATTTAAAATGAAAATCGTATGGCTTCCGCAAAAACTAAAATTCAACAGATGTTCTAAATTCGTACTACCTTTTTAGTTCGCCCTGTATATAAAGAAAGCAAAAAAAAAATCAAATATGAGATGTTATAATATTCCAAACGCCTTTCAAATGTACCGATAAATCAAATAAACAGAAAAGAGAAAAATAAAATAATTCTGACAGTTTTTTCACAGTAAACGCTTTTTCCGGGTATAGTGTGACCCGAAACCAAATTCAACTTTCAACCAAATTCTCAGTTAACTCCTTCCGTCCTGGGCACTCCTGTGCCTAAGAATTCCTGCTAGGTATACAGGCTAAATGCCTGCTGTGTCTTCCTTTTGTCCGGTGAATATATTGGCAAATAGGGGTTAGTACAAAGAGATTGTGGTGATTGTATCTTACTTACACTCAAAATTCTCTTCTTGGCCTCTTCTCCGAAGAACCTACCCTGTGAACTCCCTAACTTATACTTTCAAAACATCGACACGCTTCAACAAAAAAAAAATTCAAACAGAAAAAAGAATTTGTAACCGTACTATTTAATTTAAGAGTGGAAATAACGATTTACTCTGAATTCATCGAGAAAATTGAATTTACTTAACTACACTTGAATCAAAGTAATGCGCCAAATTTTACTGAACTATTAAAGTCCCCCAAAAAAAATGTATTTCACTTAATAAACCAAAACCGACAAAATTCAACCCTACGTTCAAAACTAATTCAATTATATGTACCTGTCTGGAATATTCCTTTTCCGGACCACGATTTCAATAGTTTTGTTCCGACGGAACCATCAAATGCATAGTCATACAACACACACCACAACCTCCACTCTAATTCGAATTATACCGTGTTCTCTCAAAAAAATAAAAATCTTATTACTTCTTCCCAGAAGCACTTGGTTTTCTCAACGACGAAATAATAAAGCAATATAAAATCACTGTTATTGTAATGAGATAATTCGTTTTAAATAAAACTGTATCCGTCGGCTAACACCGATCGTATTAAAATCAAAACTATCTGATATATATTTTCCCAACAGCTGATATATTTTTCAACACGGATATTACTTTTTACGCCTAATTTTCAACGAGACAAACACTTCATTCCACTAAATACCTTTCCTTACAACTCTGTAAATATCTACAAAAAAAAAACGCTCAATTTCTATGCAACACAATAGTCCAAAATTCTTCCAAACTTATCACCAATTGAACAAAATTACCAAAAATCCCACCGCTGTCACCACTGTGATAACCCACCCTTTGGGGTGTGGGATGACTAAGAATATACTCCAAATCTCAGAGTCTACCCTCACCAACCTCTAGAAGAGGAAAAGTAAAAGTTGAAAAACCAAAAAAAAATTCCAAAATTCTGTTTTTCACTACATAGAACTATTGTTTCTATGTTGAGTAGAGCCCCTTGCTACTAACTTGCTCGTATGTCAAACTCTATACGTCTCAAAATACAAAATCAATCGGCTGCTGTCACCACTCCTTGTGCTTTAGGGGTATAGATGGTGTGATTTGTTAGCCAGGAGATACCAACAAAACCCCTTTTTGTGGCTCTACTCCTCTCAAGGCCTTCAAACTTGTCCGAAAGGGATGTTGGGTTCGTGCTACCCGCGCGAAGGGGTAGTCTTAAGTAAAGTTTGCTCAATTGATGATGCCTACAGTTCAAAATACTAATTTCTTTTCTTGTGAAAGGCCAAAATTAAACACGTACGTTGGGTAAATATTATATCTATTGAATAAAAATATCAAAATTTGGAATAGGATAACAAGAAAAAAATTAATCAACAAATAACATAAGAAATAATTAACCACTTAATAACGCAATGAAAGAACCCTAACGATTGTTCAGTAAGTCCCCAAAGGGGTGAACTTACGTTATTTACCACTAACAAATACGAAAAAAAAAAAAGAAAACTGATTACGTTCAGGGGTGTGTCCTTGTTAACCCCTAATTAACCTACCCAGTAAGTCACTGGAACCAATGTCTAAATATATTATTTGGTGCTTTGTTCTGGGAAGTACCTCAATACAAAATGATGCAAAGTTTAAAATCACGTGGGGTATTCAAATTAGGGTTGTTATGTCAGTTAATCACAACAATACACAAATTTCTCACTCTCTCGAGGAGGGTTTAACACCCAACAGCTAAATCCTTAAATCTCGTCTGGGAATCACTCTGTATGTAACTATTCTCACTCGTCCGCCACTATTCAAAATCCGATTTCTAGGTTCGTCCGCAAAATACCAATTCGCGCGTTCACAAATATAATAGCCTCTCCCTAGACTATTGAATCTACTAATCTATTTTATTTTTCTTCCCGTCCTCCTTTCCTTACGCGAACCACGCTGTTCAAAAATCCCGGCCTAACTGACTAACTCCAGTTTCTTTGTTTAGCATCTCCCCAGAAGCAAAAAAAAACAACTCCTTCGCGCCGCCGATCCAATTGTAGAACCGTCCCTCTCAAGGAAATTCTTCAGTCATTCGTCCGTTCACATGAGTTATTGCTTTTTTGTCAAATTGATAATACATACTCCGCCCTCAACAAATATGGTGGGTCTTAATTCATTTTCTCACCAGGGTAAAATATGAAGTCAGCACTACGTGATTTTAATGTAGCATAATTTAAAATATTATCACAAAGATTATTTCGTCTAGAGTTTTTGTCTCATGACCTCAATCATCCAGTCACACATGGGTCCATTCATTTAGTTGGAATAATAATCATATGGAAGTATATCCTCTTGCTTAAGTTTATTTAGTCTACCAAATCTTGCTATTCAACCGATTTGCGATACATTGTAGCAGACTACCTCGGTGGTCTGCGGTGTTATTTAAGATATGAGAATTCATATCGTGAATTTGAACGAATTGTATTTCAATACATAAGTCTGTTTATAATCTTTAATGAAATTCGGATTCGGGATGCGTATTATTTTTATCTACCAATGACAATTGTTACAGGCCCTTAAATTGAGGGATAAGTTTTTTATTTACTCCTGCAGTAACATCATTATTTTTTATTAACACATAATCACCTATCTCATATTTACGGGGTAACTTGTGTTTACTATTATAATACTGCTCATTAGCAGATTGGCTTTTAATAATATTTGCACTAGCTGTTGCTCTTACTAATGACAGGTCATTGGTGTCCACATTGCATGATTCCAAAATGAATCTAACTGGATCATTAACTTTACCAATTTGATTCAGTCCAAATAGCAATTTACTGGGAGATTCCCCAGTTGATCGACAAACTGTATTATTCATCGCATACTCGACTTCTTGCAATTTTTGATCCCATTTTGATGGGTCATCACTTAATTTTGCTAACATAGGTGTTAATAATCTATTAAATCTTTCGATTTGGCCATTTGCTCGGGGCGTACCCGTAGCTATCAACACATGTTCAACTGATTCATTCTCCATAAAATCTTTGAAGGCATGCGAGGTGAAACTTGTGCCTCGGTCTGGAACAATACGTTTAGGCTTGCTGTAACATCTAAAACATTCTTTCAAGTGCTTTATGACTTCTTCAGTACTCAGTACTCTTACATGGATAAATCCGAATAAATTTTGTGAACCCATCAATAACTGCAAAAATGTATTTATATCCTCTGCCTGTCTTTTCAAGAGGACCATAATGATCTATGTGAAGGGTATTAAAGGGGACGTCAAATTTAGGTACACTATGTAAAAATCCTTCTCGCTTCCCACTTAATGGGGAGTATTTAAGACATTTCAAGCAGTTCAAAATGTAGTTTTGTACAACTGCTTTCATGTTAGGAAACCAGTACACTTTTTTGATGGCATTCATAGCCTTGTCAATACCTATGTGACCAATATCATCATGACATGTTCGGATGACATTGCTTATCATAGAATGGGGTATATAGAATAATAATTTTTGTTTCTCTTTACGATATACTAAACCGTCCTTCAATTCAAAGAATTTGTCATCGCAAGTCTCCAACTTTTCTCGAATTTTACATATGTCAGGGTCTCGGTCTTGCTGTAAACTTAAAACTCGTTCGAATGTATTGGCCTCCAAAATATTAATACTATGACACCGGCTTAGAGCGTCAACGTGACCCATTCTTTTGCTACTTCGATGTTCCATCTCATAATTATAGTTCTGAAGGAACAAGGCCCATCTAGAAATACGTGGATTGATTGTTTGTTTACTCAAGGTGAGCCGGAAGCTATCACAATCAGTTACTATTTTAAAATGAATGCCAAATAAATAAACATGGAACCTTTTTATAGCATAAATGGCAGATAAAGTTTCTAACTCAAAACTATGATATTTCGTTTCTGTAGGCGAAGTACGATGGCTAAAATAAGACTCTGGCCTTAGAAACCCATCCTTTTGCCTCTGCAGAAGGATTGCTCCGAATCCCTGGCTACTTGCATCACAATGTAACTCTGTCTCCAGCTCTGGAGAGTAAATGCTTAAAATGGGAAATGATGCTAAATGAGATTTTAATGTTTCGAAAGATGAAAATTCTGGCTGTTCAAATTTAAAAGGGGTATTTTTCCTAAGTAGATCATACAGAGGTTTAGCAACTGAAGCAAAATTTGGGATAAACCGTCGGAAGTAACTTGCTAGGCTAACAAACCTGTGTACATGCTTCGTACTAGTAGGGATAGGATAGTTCAGAACTGACTCAACATTTCCGTTGCTTGGTCTAACCCCAGATTCATTAATGAGATATCCTAAGTATGTTATTTCACTATATAAAAACTTACATTTGTCTAATCAAAATTTCAAATCATATTTTCTGGCTAAAATCAAAACTTCAGTCAAGGTTCTGATATGTTCTTCGACGGTTTCAGTGGCAATCAAGATGTCGTCTAAGTATATAAAAATTTTGTCATCTCTAATCATATCCCTAAAAATGCTTTGTGTATATTTTCCAAAAACTCTAGGGGAATCTGTCAATCCCATTGGCATGCGCAGATATTCAAATTGACCTAAGGGCGTTATAAAAGCAGTATATTTAATTGATGGTTCTGCCATTTTGACATGATAAAATCCATTTTTGAGGTCTAAAGAAGAGTAATATTTTTTATTCTTAAGCCTGTCTAGCTGATCATCTATAAGGGGAGTAGGAAAATTACATTTGACTGTGTTCTTATTTAACTCACGGTAATCAACACAGTCTTAAATCACCAGATTTTTTCCCAACTAAAACGATTGGGCTTGCAAAAGGAGAATCACTTGGTCTAATAATATTTTCCTTCATTAACTCATCAATAATAACTTGTAATTTTTGTTTTTCAACATTTTCTTCATTTCGTTTTTCAAACAGTCCCAGTCCATATGAATGTAATCGACCTTAGAGTTGTACCAATCTCGGGCACATCCAGTAAGTTTCCCAACTGATATAACTTGCATGATGTCATCAGAAACATTATATACGTTCTGGACAGCAGATACCCGTTCTAACCATAAATTAACATCCTGAGAGCCCCCTGAGAACTCTGGCAGTAATGCAGCAATCTCCTTATTCGTGAATTGTTTCCTCGCTGGCTGTGCTTGTGCCGGTGATGGGACTATATTTGTAGCCGTATTGCTACTTTGTTGAAAAAGCATTACAGCCCTAACTGTCGACTGTATCAAGTCTTCCATTGTTAACGGCTCCACAAAATTGAGCCCCTGTGTCCTCTGCTCGTCGCTAACATCAGCGTCACCTAATGACCTTGGATCTGCTTGCCGATTTGCTTCGTTCATGATTCTTGGTTTTCCAAACTAAACATAAATTTCACTAGTTGTCATCCCACTTCTGACTTGTAGGGGTGGCCGGTCGTAAATAATAAAACTTTCGTCAGGAATTATTAATTTATTAATTCAACTGCATAGACAGAACAACATGGACGAATCGACGAACGAACCATCTCCCTCCTTTTTCCCCGCCAACAATCATTCCTAACCTAACCTTTTCGTCTTCTTCTTCTTCTTTATTCATAAACATTAAATAAGTAACTGTTCTGTGGCCAGAGACCCTGAGAGGTCTACACTATGTATCTTGCATTTGAGAATAGGGCCAAGATGGCAAGATATCAGTCTTCATAAATTTCCTCTTAGTAATAGAAAGCTGCTTGTCAAATGGAAGACAGTGCTCAAGATTATGAAATCTATTATGAAAAATATGCATGTTTGCAGTCTCCACTTCAAAAAATTATTATTTACATGGTAAATACCTGCATCGTTTTATTTTCAATATGTTAACTTAATAATGATGACTTGTTCCACCTCTAACAGTTAGGAGAAAACTAAGGCCGGGTTTCTCCAAAACTTCAATCTCGCTTTAGAAGATATCCAACAATTTAAATCGGACATTGCTTTACTGGCGTAGATTTCACGAACTAAGATTACTTCTAACTGACCAAAAACATACGCCCGATTCAAATTGTCGGTTATCTTCTAAATCGGGATTAAAGTATTGGTAAAACCCGGCCTGAAAAGGAGTTATTCCGAGTCAAAAGATTCCATTATCGAAATATCGAAAGACCCAGTCAACGGTAACAGAAGTCAGAGAAAATGGAGAGTGAAAAAATAAAATGTGAAAATGGGTTCAAGATATTTCTAATTTCAATAATGTATTTGAAACCTATTCAAAGTTAATTTTGAGTTTCATGCACGATACAAACCTTATTACACATTTTCAATAGAGCTGATTCTGCGAAAGAGATATTTTGTTCGCCTTGTACTTTAAAAAATGAGTACGTTCACTCAGGAGACCGTATATTGTATTCATAAAGATGTGATTGAATTTTTATATGAAATTTTAGGTTGAAAATTAAAGAATACCCGGGAAAGAATCTGGATGCCAAGTGAAGAACAACTTGAGATTGAAAATAATGAAGAGGGTTAGGGTCACTTGTACTATTTGCGTTTTCATAAACACAAATAGAATCTTGTGATTCTATACCTCATAAAATTGAATAATCCAGGGATTATCTCTAAAATACTAATAATAAGGCCGGGGGTTTCACCAAAACGTTTATCCCGCTTTAGGAGATATCCAACAATTTCAATCGGGCGTATTGCTCCACTGGCCATCATTGGTCAGTTGAATGGGCCACAAAGTGTAAATTACTCAACCTGAAGTTACTTTTTCCAATTCAGCAATACGCCCGATTCAAATTGTCGGTTATCTCCTAAATGGGGATTGAAGTATTGGTGAAACCCGGCCTAATCACAGCAATTAACATTAGTCTCAATTCTATAAAATCCATCGAATTAGAAAATTTCACCACAAAGCTCTTATAAAAACACAGTTTTGTTACATTTCTCTGTGCTATACAGTTTGTTGTTCGCCCTCATGGGTAGACATATTGTTTTATTCAGCGACATCTAGCGGTTGCCTATGGTCGTCAGCTGTCGCACAAGCCTTATACTTCGTTTATGAGGTCTGTGAGCCGTTGATACATGGTGACGCCATTTGTACCAGCGCCAATCAGAAATAAACCCTTTCTTCAGTATAGTCACAGAAGCAAGATAGTCAATGCATTTGGAAAAGGTATTGGACCCAAACGCGAGTACCATCCAGCGTAATTAGTTACAAACATGGATATTTGACGTCATTTCAATGCAGGGTTCTTCAATACATGACTTGGATGTCAGATCACTGACGCCATCTACATGTCGCCTCCATTTGAATCTAATAATGATCCACTGAAATGAAACATTATAATTTCATTTCAGTGTAATAATCCCATAAGGTTGGCTAACTATCTTGGTATAGTTCATTTGACCCACACCCCTTCAACCAAGTTTCGTGGCAACCAAAATAAAACCTTTGCTACCTCTTTTTCGTAATTCACGAGGAAAGTTGGTAGCAATGGCAGGGATGAATGAAATTACTCCCGCATGGCGGCGCTGAAGTAGTTGGAGTCCTTTTGTTTTTGACAGTCTGTGGTATTCATATGACAATGTGTTCACTAGTATTTTGATTTATTTTAGTTGGTTTTGACTTTGAGAGCTTTTTCAGTAAAATGAGTGATAAATATGGTGGCTGGGCTGTAAAGCAGTTGAAAAATGAGTTAGGAAATAGGAATGCGAAAATTATTGAAAAAAAAGACGACCTAAGGCTCGTTCATACCCTTGCGGACCTTCGCATTTTTTTGTGATTTGACTCATACGGCGAAAAAATTGCGGTGAATGATCAATTATACATGTAATTCTTCAATATTTGGGGTTAGTTATTAGGTAGGTACTGCATTACTGATTCATCATTCACCGCAATTTTTTCGCCGTATGTTTCGATTCGCAAAAAAATGCGAATATTTGCAAGGGTGTGAACAAGCCTTTAACAGTTTCCAGTCGAGCAATGATAAATTGTCATTCTCAGATTGGAATATGAATAAATTTAGCTTGTTTGATTTCAGATTGGCATCTTATGTGTATGACAGAAAAGGTTATTTTGAAACCAGCTTAATAGTTGAAAAATGTGATGAGACTGCTGTCTCGCAGATACTATGGCCACCTAATGATTCATTCAGTTTTAATATTCAGATGACATGGACCATGGACTGTGCCTTCAATAGATATTATGCACATGTATGTGACAATTGAAAAACATCAATATTTGTATATTTAAATAAGCTCACATTGACTAATGATAATCAAAAGACTCCAGCCTAACTAGTGCCACCTACTTCAAGCTTTCCAGATTGCCTACCATTGTAATACCATAGTTCAGTTCCTAAAAATACAGGGGGTCAAAAGTACGAAAACATTAAGACCACATATTTTTTTTCTTCAAATCAAAGGAAAAAAAAATTACCTTGGTACACAATGTGATAATTTGAAGTTTGACTTTTCATAAAGCAGTAATAATCTATTATTGTGATATACATTTCACATATGCACCCTCTGACATATATGTACATTACCTCTGGATTCGTAGTGGTGTAACTTTGTCAACAGTATCTAATGATCAACTCAGTCGAAAGTTTTTAAATTATACAAAATAGCCCCACAACAGGTCCACCACAATAAATAGCTAATTTTATATACTCTTTGAAGAAAAAATATTTTTTTCTCCTCGACGGCCAAACTGATTTGTTTGAAGAAGTTATTTTATATTTCAGAGAATGTTGTTTCTATATTTTTTTCTTCATTTGATATAACTTTTCTACCAATAATTACTGATGCTTTGTGTCAAATGGAATTATGTCATTTTTACTAGTTTTCTTCACACAATAGACGGAAAGTGTGTTGTCACGAATGTCATACTTGACAAAAACTGATTCCAAACAAAGAATTTTAGGTGTTGATGATTTGCTGCTTTACTTATTAGTTTGTGTTTGGTTGTTTGGATTTTATTTTCTCAGGCAAAAGGAGTTGAAAAACCTCAACAGAAACAATATCAGAGTTATTGAACAAACTGATTCAAATTCGACGGAGGTTCGTTTGAAATCAGTTTTTGACAAGAATTACATTTGTGACGTCATTACATTCCTCGTCTATTGCAAGCACTCTTGGAATTACACCCGAGATTTTTTTCTAACAAAATAACTCCGATCGATGGAATTCGAAAACTGACCTCACGAAGAAAGACCCGTAACTATAAATGGGAAAAAGCGGTCAATAAACCAGAGGGAGAGACTGGTTAAGAGCTCGTTTATTCCCTTGCGAAAATTCGCATTATTTTATGAATTGATTCTTACTATGAAAAAATTGCTATTGATAGTTAATCATCGTATAATTTTTCAGTTATATATAGCATCATCTAACCCCGAATACTGGAAAATTAGATGTAATTCATCATTCACTGCAATTTTTTCGCCGTACGACTCGAATCGCAAAAAAAATTGCGAATATTCGCAAGGATATAAACAAGCCCTTACGTATGAAGCCTCCCAAAGTCCACGCAAACACTCAAACAGTGGCAACACTGAATACTCGTTATACTTGATTTTTTTTGTTTTCTGCATCAATTCGGATTTCAAAACTAATATTCAGTAAAAATAATTGATCAAATCTCATTTGTACCGAAATTTCATATTTTCGATTCAAATGCAATTTGACCTTGATATCGAACAACTTTTTCCAAACACAAGCGCTCCTTCTGGCTGTTTCCGGAATACTGAGTAATTTTGACAGTTTTAGACAAATAAAATAGTGTATTTAATAGCCCTGATAATTTGAGCTGTGTGAAGTAACGATGCATACATCCGTTAGAGTAGCTACGAGTATGTTTTTTTATGGAATGAAATAAGTAGCATTTTTAATTACTAATTAGGAAGATGGAACAAAAAATTTCAAATTCTGAGTATGTCTCTGCTTCTCGGATAGTAAAATTCATGTGAAAATAAAAATATTTCAGAAAGGGTACACATGCCTGTTGTAGAAATTTCTGTGGAATCGTGTATAAAAATTAAAATTATTTCAGTTGTAGAAGGTTTGGTCATAAAGTTATAAATACATGTTTCCTGTACAGAAAGAAACAGTTTTCTAGGAAATTTCAAGTTTAATTTCTAGGGATTTTTTAACAGTTGAAAATCAGCTTCAACTTCATTTTTCAATTTATTTGCCAATGTTTGTGCTGTTATGGTGTGGTTGTTTGTATTCCCAAGTATAAAATATTTTGAAAATATTTTTTTGATCATACACTACGGTCAGGTTCCGATCATGACACACAAAATTACCTATAAAATCAATTCTGTCCATAAAATATGAATAACCAAAACCAATACATACCAGTGATGTAATTACAATTTTTATACACGATATCACAGTCATTTCTACATTTGGATCGGCAGAGGTGTATCGTGAAAAATCTAGGTTGGTTACTTGGAAGAAACTCTTCCGTTGAGAGACGACAGTGAAGTGAAAGAAATGAGCACTCTGTGATTAGACTCTAAGTTTAAATGACATGACAGCTGAAGGCAAATACCAAGTTGACAATGCCTAAATTATCAAATTGTGGCATGTCTTTCATGGGTCCAGGACATCGCTGTATCATAGGGCAGACAACAGACTAATAGCGAATTCCATTGGTAAAACTTGTGTTGCACTAGTTTTGCACCAGTTGCATCGACACTGTACTTCCCAAGTAGCATTTTGGCGACTATAACCACATAATACACCAAAATTAATGTTTTACTTGATGTAGAAATTAGTCATTTATGAAATGATGCTCTCTAATCCACCAGAAAACGTTGTCTCAACGTTGATCGTGACATCAGTTAGGCTACGACGTTGTCAGAACGTTTACCCAACTGACTTCAACTAGTAAATATTATGGGAACGGCAATAACGTTTTTAAAATGTTCAAGTGACAACTTCAGTTATGTCAAACGTTTTTCCAACGGAGGGTCGACCTTGTACGATTCAACTAAGCAGTGGGCAATTTTCAGTAAAGTTGAAAACGTTTTCGTGGAGTCATCTTCACAACTAAACTCTTCCCAAATATCTACTACAGAGAATGTGCCAGCGATATTCAAATAATAATAATTTACTAATTTTTTTTTATTCTAGTGACATGAACATACTACTGGATAAATTGATTGATAAAAAAGTATATAGTGAAAGAAGAGGAACTGGAATGATCCTAACCTAACCTATCTTTTGAATCGGAAACGAAAAGAGCATCCTGAAACACTGCCTCCTATTACAGGCAAAACCAAGATGTATAGAAACCATGGTGTTATCACTGATAACAGTTTCAACGAAGTTGTTGAGACTGTAATTGCACTGATACTGTTGGCTTCATTCATCGATGGATGGCGTATAAGTCGAAAATAGCGGAGTTTTCGACATTCCGAAGTACTGAGTCATGATTATTTGATTGAAATTTGAATGTTTACAAATTATGGTTAATGAATATCACAACAAATAAAATTCAATGTTGAAAATTACATAACATGACACTTGTTCAAGCGTCATCATGAATCTGTAATTTTGCCGCCATCTGTGTGCTAAAGAGGTGAAACGGTATAAGAGATCACACCAGGGTTTCTATGTATCTTGGGCAAAACAAAATTACGTGGTGAAGAAACTTCACAGACACAAGCCCTCATGAAGACAGACAGTTTGTAGAGCTGAAGTTTAAAGCTTAAGTTTCAATTTTTTGTTAGTTGTACTTGGTTCAGGTTTTGGTCGGATAAGCAACTTCAGTCGCGCTTCGGGTATGAAGGTAGTTGTCTGACAGACTAACGTTGAAAGTTAGTATATTTTCAGTTATCTGACATACAAAGTCGCGTTGAGGACTTTTATTCTCCCACACTATGTTGGAAGTGTAATTCTATTTGGAAACATGGCCGGTCATTTAAATTTTGGACGTAAACAAGCATGAATGAAGGATTATGAAGTCTTATTTTGGTTTTCTATAAATAATTCATGTGTATTCCATTCAATTCAAGATTTAATCAATATCTAAATTAAATTTCACCGAAATGAATTTTTTGAATTCTTGAGTTTGGAAAAGTTCGCAAAACATTAAAAGCCCGCGTGGTTTTTGGCCTGGAACAATAGTATATTTGACAGTAAAATGAAATGCGTTGCCAATTTCTGTTTCGAAATAGTTATTTTTCGGGTAACTTGAGCATAAAAATATAACGGTAGGAGTAACCAGGAAGTTTACTTCGAGTGTCCATTTTGGCCATCAGTAATTATTTGGTTGATAAATCAACTATGTTTTGAACACCATGAAAAGTAAACTGTTATCGCTGAGCGAGAGGCGCTGGTGTATAATTGTTTTTAAATAAACCCAGCAACGTTTAGAAAACGACCATCAGCTACCTACAGTTGGAGTTAACTGTCTCAAAAACCAAAAAATGATTGACCAAATTGGTGCAAAACAGGGTTGTGACAACGTTGTGTTGAGGTCGGCAACGCAACTTATGTTTGGTTGCGCAAGTTTTTTAAACACGTAGCCGCAACGTTGAATTGCTACTTGGGTTGTGTTCTCCAAAATGTGCACTAGTTCATTCCCAATGGAATAGGAAATATTTTTGACAGACACGTGAAACTTTGTTACATTGTCATTTTTCGTTTTTACAACCATCACGATAGAGAGGTAAAATTCATGTTCAAATTTAAAAAAAAACAACAATTATTTTTCACAGGCAGTAAGTGTGTTCTTCAGGAGATAATCCCTCATCAATTCTTCAACAATATTTCCTCAAAAAAAAAGTTCATGAGAGGTCAACCGTAAGGACAATATGTTTCATTTATTTCACTATTCAATTCGAATAATTCTCTCCTTGTCTTAACATCAATCCACTTTGAAGAGTCTCTGCTGGTATAGAATTTCTGTCAACTTGTTCCTGGGTATATGTCCCACGACAAAACCCATTAAGTCAGAAATCAATCATGAATCAATCAACCTAACCTGATTAACCTTGCAAAGAGAATAACGATGCAAAGTTGTTCACGATATAACGATCTATTAATTAAATAATTGTTAATAACATCAGTAGCCGGAGTGCTTATTTCGTGGATTTTACTGTATAGTGGAATGAAAGAATTACGTGGCGTGGGGACAAACAATAGTACCTACATTTCGATTTCATACGTGTATTGTATGAATCAAAGTTAAATCATCAATAATGGAATGTACCCTGAAAACCCGTAAAAATACTCATTATTTACGCTGCTTTATTGTAATTTTTTGAAAATTATCAAAACGTTTGGATTTTTTCAATTTTTTTGGGAGTCTCAGATCTCAGATTCGTCTAATATCCCAGAATTCAACGGATATATTTGAAAGTGGGTATTTAATTTTTTACAAAAGAGTTGAAGGTAATTAGAAAAGGATTTTATTTTGAACTGGATAGGTGTTGAACTTGCTCTCCTGCTAGAAAAACTAATGCCACTAACATCAGATCACGTTTTTCCATCTACTGCACTTGAAAGAAATTACCCAAAATGTATTTTTGGAAATAAATCGGGAATTTATAATTAAGTTATTTCAGAACATCCTGTGGCTTCTTCAAAGACTTCAAATATAACAACTAGTTAAACAAAAACTCAACAACTTTTTCACAAGATAAATCACAAATTAAATATTCCAACTATCTGATCTGATTGCTACCTGTATTACTCTGCTGTCTTCGGTATCTCTTCAAATCTGCTCTCCATTTTGTCTAGACTGTTTTATATAATCGTTTTGAATATTATGTAATTCGTATATTTCACCTTTCAGAGTAGGTACCATCAAATGAATGAACCTAAAGATGATGGTTCTCGTTTTATTAAATTTTTATTTATTTTTTTAATTTCCCATGCCATCTATGTTGTTCACCTTGATGAAATGTAGATTTTTGTCGTAACTCATTTCTGAGTTACCTACTCAGAGTGAAGTTAATGTAGGTATGTGGACACAGCTTTATGCTGTTTCGTAATAGTATTTTATAATCATTAGTACAAAATATTCTTTATTGTAAATGAAGTGAATCTTCTGGACAAAGTAGTTGAACTGTAAAATTACATAAAATATATTTGAAAACTACAATTGCTGAGATTACACACATCTTGGAACATTAAATGTCAAATCTTTCTGTTACCAGAAGGGGGAAACTGTTACAGCACTTGATACTTTACCTTATCAATAATTACAACAGTTAATTTAATTTACATTCAAACATTTGCTACTTGAAATCTTTGGTGTAGTCATAAATACATTAATTGAGTTTGAGTACACCGAACTGAAGAGTTTTTGATCCATAAGTATGTATGGATCATCAAAGGGAAAAAGGTAAAATTCCTTCGAAAGAGGTGTTAAATTATCTGGTTTGTTTTTATACATGTATTTATTTATTTCTGATACTTCAGGCGAGAAACAGTTTTAAAGTAAGTTTGTTGTAATTGTCAAATGATTTATTCGTAAATTATTGTTCCTTGGAGTTAACATTTCATATCTTCCTGTTCACATGATTCAAGCACATGAGCCAGTGTCTACGACAATCTCGTCTACTGTCACATTCAATGTCAAATTCTTATGTTTCGCAAAACTGAACAAAGTTTATGACAATACGTTTTGAAGTACTGAATCAAAGTATATTACTTCAATAGCAATCATTTTTATGTGATTTCTTTGGGAGGGCCTAGTCTCACAAAACATGACTGTTTCAATTCTTTTTGATTTACTTTTCGAAGGATGGATTTCTTGCAAAACTATTTTAATTTTTACCTGTACTAGGTTTTATAATCTATAATGAACATTGATACCTAAGTGAGAGATTTCCTTTTTGTGTTCAACTTGTGGTATAACCTCAAAGACTTTCTTCCGTAACGGTGCAACAGAAAGACGGAAAAAACGAAATATAAAAAAAAACTTCAACCCACAATAATACATATTTCATGTCTATATATTGTTTTTTTATATTTGATTGCCTAGGATAATCAAAATGCAAAGTGGAAGTATTCTTCCCAATATCATCTAAACCTTGATAATTTTTTTCTTCGATGTACGTAACCTTCAACCTCCCAAAAATACTGAAATAAACAGATTTTTCATAACTTTCTGGAATCTGGCGATATCTATTACATAGTAGTTGATGAACATAATTTCATCATGGCCGCCGTGTCGACCCTTGGAGAAATCACGACCTCAGCAAAAATCCGTAAATTCCCTTACACAGGAAAAATGTCGTGATGTTAATGGGTCGTGATTCCCGCAATGTCGTGGTATCATGCTGCGAACGTCGTGATTTATATCGCGATGTCGTGGGCTCATGCGATTGACATATGACAAAGTCGTTTGTTCTCTCGTTTCAGGTACATATATATATATATATATATATATATATATATATATATATATATATATATATATATATATATATATATATATATATATATATATATATACATTACTAAGTTCATGGGTTGAACCGCGTTGAGAGTTTATAACTCGACGTTTCGGCTCCTGCTTTGGAGCCATTTTCAAGAGTGTGACTGCGAGGCCTCTATCTGCCTACTCCTCGAGTCGTGGTCTTGAGAGATATCAAGGTCTCAACCTGCCTACTCCTTGATCTCAAAAGACGATCCGATGTTGGTTGCACTGTAGTATTTATAGGTGGTTGGCTACCTGGAGGTGGGCGGGTCTTACGGGTTTTCTCGTTTGTCTTGTATGCTGGTGCCTGCTGTGTAGTTGGAGTTAATGGGATAATAATTGATTGCGGATAAGTTTCACGTGGCCTGGTAATTACGGTTGGAAGAAGGGGCTTCCAAATGGGGTTCAATTTACGGCTATCATCTTTAATGTTCAGGCAATCAGGCTGTTTTTCGATTTCGATGGCTTCTCTGATAAAACGAGAAGTTCTTGAACGTACTGGGGCGATGGTTTTCGTTTTCTCGAAATCTATGGGGTGACCCGTTTGGATGAAATGAAGATTTAATGCGGAGCTGGTGTCTCGATTTCTAACTGTAAGATAGTGTTGATAGGATCGAAAATGGATCTGTTTCGAAGTTTCTCCTATATAAGAGTGGGGGCAGATAGAACAGGGAATTTCGTAAATACCATGGTCTTCGTTGGGAATTTTGTCTTTTGTTGGTCTGATGAGGTGTGATAGTTTTTGTTCTGTGGTAAAGATGGTTTTGATATTTGCTTTTCTGAAAAGTCGACTCATTTTGTCCGTCACCCCTTTGATGTAAGGGAAGAAGACTTTGGATGGACGGTCTTCAACTTGTGGTTCGTTTTTGGTTACTAATGGTTTCTGAAGCTGTTTTTGGATGTTTCTGTCTATGTGGTCTGGTCTGTATCCGTTTTGTAGGAGGGATTGTTTTACGTTGTGAAGTTCGGATTGTCTGTTGTGGTCGTCCGTTAGTCGGATGGAGCGAGATATCAGAGTATTTACGACTGAGTTGAGTTGTGAGGGATGATGGTGGGACTTGGAGTTGAGATATCGGTTGGTGTGGGTGGGTTTTCTATAAACCGTGTACGAGAAACCTTGTTGAGGATTTTTAGTGATTTGTACATCTAAGAATGGCAGAGTTGAATTGCTTTCTATCTCCATCGTGAAGCGAATGTAAGGGTGTACTTCGTTCAGATGGGTCAGGAAAGAATCCAGGGTATCTCTCCCGTGGGGCCAGATGACAAAAGTGTCATCAACGTATCGTAACCAGCAGGAAGGTTGAAGAGTGGCTGATGAAAGGGCTTTGGTTTCGAAATCTTCCATGAAT